>CM037593.1:22107309-22437309 GCA_021018995.1 Chloranthus sessilifolius | reverse complement strand
CCACCATAAGAAGGCCTATCGGCAAATCGACTTAGCCAATCGGGTACCTCTTGATTAGCTTCTTGCATGAGCTCAACCAACGACTTCGCCAACGGGTGGTTCCCTTCACTGAAGAATGCTGTTGCCAAGCCAGACTTGCCAGCTCGCCCTGTACGTCCAATGCGATGGACATAGTCATCAATGTCTTTCGGCAAGTCAAAATTGACAACGTGGGCCACATGTGGGATGTCAAGGCCACGTGCTGCTACGTCCGTGGCTACCATGATGGGAGTCGTACCGTTCTTGAAGGATCTCAGAGCTTGTTCTCGCTCCTGAAAAATATTATGCACAAAATTTAAATGGTATTGGAGACGATGAAGACAATCTCAAAGTAACAAAATGATGTATAGGTAGAATTCTAATATGCTGGAAATTGTGGCGATGGTGGTGGTGGCATCATGCCCATGATCATTTTGTCTGCATACAACATAAATTGTGTAAAACTATAAATGCATATAAATGACATGACAAGTTACTATAGACTTAAGTTTTAACATAGAACGATGTTTTACACCAAATCTGAGTTTTGAAACATTCTCTTTAGCACTTTGGAAAGGTTCATAAGAAATCAGCATAAACAATTCACTACTTCAACTTAATCAGTTCTTCAAAATTCCCTTAAGCACTTATATTTATCTTGGCACTTTGGAAAGGCCAAAAAAAAACCACATATCATAATGATTTCCAATAAGCAAAAAACAATGAAAAGAGTCACTTTTAGAACTTAATCTGCACCTGGACCACGTATTACTTCTGATCTACCCAAGGCCACATAGTTGGTGGGGAATGCTTCCACTGGCACGAGGATAAATTGAATCAAACTATTCTTTTAATTGTGTGATGTTAAAGAGTATCAAATATCTAGACATCCTCCACTTTGACAAGGAGGAAAATATGAGGCCTTGAAATCTAATGTGAAATCCTACCGTCGAACATGAAACCTTGCAGCCAAAACACAGGAAACCCATCAACCTCTCAATTAACCACCACCACCACCACCCCCAAAATCCTACCGTCGAACATGAAACCTTGCGGCCAAAACACAGGAAACCCATCAACCTCCACCACCACACACCCCCCCCCCCCCCAAATCCTACCGTCGAACATGAAACCTTGCAGCCAAAACACAGGAAACCCATCCTCCCAATTAACCCCCACCACCCCCCCCCCCCCCAAAATCCTACCGTCAAACATGAAACCTTGCAGCCAAAACACAGGAAACCCATCAACCTCTCAATTAACCAACACCCCCCCCCCCTAAAGGAGGTATGAGTTTCAAACCTAATTTACACTGAAATTTTGTCTTATAAAGTTAGACTCCTCACTCGCCACCATAGCAACTTCTTTTCTGTTCTTTTATGTGGTGGCTTTCGTAGATTCATGAACCCTCTCGATTCTAGGCACAGGATCATTATATTGGTGAGAAGACCCTCAAGCACTAGGTACAATTGTTTTTTATCGGTGCAATGTCGAACTGTCATTACAAAAATGAATTACAGCAGATCAAGGAGGCCCGACAAAAAGAAATAAAACAAAAATACACAAAGAACCCATGAAAATACAAGGACAAAATCAGAAAGAAAGACCCCGTGGCCGCAATCTCCCTGGTGACTCTCCATGCCTCCTCTTGAGATACCAAGGCCATTGGGCTACCAAGCTCCCACCTAACTTGAAGACAATTATCATGTCCCTATGGTGGGCGAAGCTGCTCCCAGTCTCAAAGGATATTCTTTGTGGATGAGGTGAGGCCGTGAGGGATCTTTGTGAAGCTACGCACCACATGAGATCATCCCAGACCAAATTTATTACTTCCCTACATGTGTCATACTCCTTTTTGAAAATTCTCCTATTATGCTCTTTCCCAATCTCCCAGAAGATGCCTATGGAAGCAACCTCCACAGAATGGCCACATTGCCAAAGAGAGGACGCTTCGACAATTCCGCAAGAACCTTGGCACAAGACTCCCCTAAGCATAAGTCCACTACGAAGCCAGTAGGTAGAGGCCCAAGGCTGTCTTGCAAACAGACACTCAAGGAGTAGAAGCTTCACGGTTTCCTCTCCCCCACCATAAAACACAATTTTTGGGAACCTCCCCCCTCTTACATAGTTGTACAAGTGTTAGTGATGCGAATTTTAGATCCACCTGTTTGAATCGTGGTCGGATAAAGAGGAGACGTCAAAAGAGAAAGTGGACCCATGAATGGGTTTTTTTTTTAAAAAGGCCCGTTAAAGACCCGTTTGATCAGAAAGAAGAAAATCCAAAATTTATTAGGGTTTTCAACTTTCAATCCCGTCACTTTTATGTTTGGCCTATTTTGAAGTGTCAAACGAAGTCGGATTGATATGAAATTGGTCATATTTGAAAGCTTATCGAAGTAGCTTTCCAACGAGCCAAAATTTGAGCAATTCCGACAAATATTGAAGAAGTTATGATCAGTTTTTGGAAGCTGGACATAAAGTGACGAATTTCAAGAATCCTAATTGAATTAGGATTAGTATCTTTTATTATTTTATTTTAGAAAGTAAGAGTTGTTTCTTTTATTAGAAATAGGATTAGTTTCCTTATTGTTTAGGACTTTATTGTTTTAGAAGAATTAGGATATTTCTTTTATTTGAATTAGGAATTAGAGTTATACTAGGATTTCTAATTTTATGCATTGGTTAGCCTATTTAAAGGCTTGTAAACACTTTTATTATTACTTTTTGGTTAATGAAAATTGCTTATGCAAAATTGAGAGTTTTTAACTTTCGTGAGGGTGTGATTCTCTCAAAACGGAGAGCGATTCTTCGATTCCCGCTTGCGGTTTGGTGCGAGGCCAACTCTTCTTCCATCTCTATCTTCTTTAATTCTACGGTTTGCGTAAGTAGCGTAATCTTAATTATATTTTGTTCATCTTTAATTTTATTAGCCTTTTATTTTCGTTTGGTATCGAGAGAACTCACTTGCGAGTTCGTTCGACGCCCTAAAACTATCGGAGATCTAGCCGTTCATAAGAACCCTAGTCTTCTAGATCCGCGATAGGGAACGTACACGAAAGTAACGCTATTTTGAGCCGAAATTAAATCACCTAATTGAATTTCTAGAATTTTCGTGGTAATTTGTTATGAGAAACTGTTATTTTTTTAATTTATTAAATTAATTTTAATCCTAATCTCAGCCCTAGCATTGCATTTAGTAAGTTCCAGCATCAAATTGGTATCAGAGCAGCATTCATTGGGGATGAATCCGTCTAACCCGGGGAGAGTTGATGGGAACGTCTGATCAAGCCGTTTCCGATCGAGGTTCCCTATATATTGTTTGTGATCGTGATCGTAAAAATCCATGCCAACCAAAGTTCGAGGTCGAACTTTTTCAAAGTAGAGGGGATTGATGCGAATTTTAGATCCACCTGTTTGAATCGTGGTCGGATAAAGAGGAGACGTCAAAAGAGAAAGTGGACCCATGAATGAGTTTTTTTTTTAAAAGGCCCGTTAAAGACCCGTTTGATCAGAAAGAAGAAAATCCAAAATTTATTAGGGTTTTCAACTTTCAATCCCGTCACTTTTATGTTTGGCCTATTTTGAAGTGTCAAACGAAGTCGGATTGATATGAAATTGGTCATATTTGAAAGCTTATCGAAGTAGCTTTCCAACGAGCTAAAATTTGAGCAATTCCGACAAATATTGAAGAAGTTATGATCAGTTTTTGGAAGCTGGATATAAAGTGACGAATTTCAAGAATCCTAATTGAATTAGGATTAGTATCTTTTATTATTTTATTTTAGAAAGTAAGAGTTGTTTCTTTTATTAGAAATAGGATTAGTTTCCTTATTGTTTAGGACTTTATTGTTTTAGAAGAATTAGGATATTTCTTTTATTTGAATTAGGAATTAGAGTTATACTAGGATTTCTAATTTTATGCATTGGTTAGCCTATTTAAAGGCTTGTAAACACTTTTATTATTACTTTTTAGTTAATGAAAATTACTTATGCAAAATTGAGAGTTTTTAACTTTCATGAGGGTGTGATTCTCTCAAAACGGAGAGCGATTCTTCGATTCCCGCTTGCGGTTTGGTGCGAAGCCAACTCTTCTTCCATCTCTATCTTCTTTAGTTCTACGGTTTGCGTAAGTAGCGTAATCTTAATTATATTTTGTTCATCTTTAATTTTATTAGCCTTTTATTTTTGTTTGGTATCGAGAGAACCCACTTGCGAGTTCGTTCGACGCCCTAAAACTATCGGAGATCTAGCCGTTCATAAGAACCCTAGTCTTCTAGATTCGCGATAGGGAACGTACACGAAAGTAACGCTATTTTGAGCCGAAATTAAATCACCTAATTGAATTTCTAGAATTTTTGTGGTAATTTGTTATGAGAAATTGTTATTTTTTTAATTGATTAAATTAATTTTAATCCTAATCTCAGCCCTAGCATTGCATTTAGTAAGTTCCCGCATCAGTTAGGATTCATTGGATATTTCCGATAAGAAAAACCTGAAATTTAGTGGGGCCTCCTGAAGTAAGTCGAAAGTCAGATGAAGATGTCGATTATTTCAATCAGTGGTAAGTATTTCCACAACGACATTCATGGGAGCTCTATCAGTGGTCTCCTAGTCAGGAAGCTACAAAACGACCATATTGTGAATCTCCCTTTTTCTCCTAATTCTGCACTCTTCTATAAAGACTACTCTTGCCAATCCTCATATGACTTAACATTTCTAATAATTCCCCCTCCTCTCTAAAGATCCTAATATCCCACCATGGCTCATTTCAATCTCTTCTCCAAACATTCTCAACCTTCACATCTTTGTCTACACCAGACCAAAGATCCTAAGAAACCTTTATTCACCAGGATAACCCTTGGGATGCTCCTTCATGAGCATGCCACCACACGCATTCAGGCGTAGCCACTTTCTCTTGGTATTGGTTCTTCCAGTCCACCTCCAACAGTCTCCCACATATCTCCCCGATACCTTTAAAACAACATTCATCCCCGATCCAAAAAAAAAAAAAAAAACATTCATCCCATATATGCAGAGGTAGGCCCAATGTCCTTATCTAGTTGTTCACTTCTTTCTAGGGTTTCTAGATGTCATTGAGCTTGGGCGCCCAGTCCATCGAGTGATCCATGCCATTCCTTTCCAAAATTATCAGTATATGTTTTCCTGCTATGTTCCATCCATTCTTCACATGTTTAATATCATCGTTCAATAGTCTGTTTTGTGTTGGTCTTTTGACTCCTGGCACTTGAATGCAACACCTTCCAATATTTTTCAGACCCTTGCATTCTTCTTTGTAACATTTCCATCAGAAATTATAGTTTAGGGAGATGCCAAAGTTGCAAAACCAATAAACCTCTGAGGATTGGATGAACAAACTTTTCATTTCTCCAATATTTTCCTCACTTCCTCTGCCACTGGCTTTTTTTTATCAGTAATTGAGAGTTTGATAACCAGCAAGGTGCTGAATAGAAAAATACAAAAACAGGGAACTAAAAAGAAGACAACAACAGAAAAAACAGAAACAAAGAGGAAGGAGCACCAGGAAAAAAGATAAAAAGCCCCTAGAAATGTAACAACCCCCAACCACTCTCCCTCATTAGTGCGGGTCCCAGAGATCAGATTCTTCTCTGATCATTTCGCTGCCCGCGGGGTCCCATAGGCATACCAGATCTTTGACAGCTTTCACTATTATCCCCACCAGTTTACTTTTCTGCTCAAAGATCCTTGTGTTCCTCTCTTGCCAGATACACCAGATGACTGCAAAGAAGGTCACCGTCCATTTCTTCCCCATCTAGCCCTCCTCTTCCACTGTTTTCCACTGCTTATCTTCCTTCCCCAACCAGAGTTTACACCTTTTGTCGATCATGCCACCGACTTTCCCCAACAGTTTGAGTGGTCGCAAACTAGGGTTCTGAAATTAGGCAAAGGTAACAGGTAAAGGTTTTGAGGCTCTGAAATTGGGTAATAGTTAATATTTGTGACTCTCGTAGTCTCGTGAACACGAGACCCCAATTGACACTTCGACTTAGTGTTTTAACAACAAAAGACGCGACTTTTGCCTTTGGCAATCTCTCCTCTAAGCTTATAGATAGAATGTCGTAAAAGAAGTGGGATATGAAAACCAAGGACTTCTCTGACATCATAATCACACTTTTACTAAATGTAGACTCCTCGAAAATAATGTAAGTAAAGGGCACTCCCCCTTTAAGAAAAATGACAAAAATATCCTCATGACAAAAATTAACCCTGTTCAAGGGACAAATAAACAAAAAAAAAAACTGTTGATATAGAAACTAAGACCACCATCAATGGTCTAAAATGACGAAAATAATCTTCAGATTTCTCAACCCTGAACAAATTCTGAAATGATCAAAATAACCTTTAATTGAAAATCCAAACAAATTTTTAAAGGACCAAAATACTCTTCAGCAAAGTTGTAAGATCATGTATCAAATCATGTATTGTCTTGCAGAATTTGCGTAGTGTGTATTGTATCATATCATGAGCTACACTTCAATTTTTATAAATAAATGGGGATTAGAATTTTAAATAAATGGGGAAAATAGACAAATATATACAAAAAATATTTAAAAATAAGAATTAGAAATATCTATACCTATTAAGTAAAGTGAAAGAGACTGGCATGGCAGCACTGCAATTATTTGAGAATTTCTTCTCTAAATAAAAATATAAAAGCAAATCCAGAAGTTGCAACCGTCTGGTGCAATCACAAGTCGTTTCCCATAGACTCAACCAGATTTTTTTTTAGCTTTTTACCTTCTTAAAACTAAGTGTCAGACATTCTGAAATATATAATAATATTATGATCATATGTAACATTGGCAAATCAAATACTGATTAAAGAAATAAATTAAACAAACAAGACATCCCATTAGATTGATTAATGTGGAAATAAAATTCTATGTCACATAAATTATTAACTTTTCCGATTTTTCATTATCTAAAAAGAAACCCTATAGTTGCACAAGTTGGTGTAAGTGTCTATTTTTTGTATACTTGAGTTGTATATTGTATGATGTCTTTTAATTTCCAATGTTTACTATAAAATAAGATATACTATATTTGTTCAGGTAAATTTATGTATTCATATAGTTATTTCTTGAAATTGTAAGTTTGTAAACCCAAAAAAATTTAAACAATGTTTAAAAAAAAAAAACTCAAGTCTTCATTCTTCATCCTTAGTATCAACAACATCATCTTCCTCGTTAGTTAAATCAAATATCTTTTCCTTCTTTCTTGTCCTCCTTGTAGGCATCTTCTTAAAAAACTAAAATTTTAAAATATATATATATATATATATATATATATATATATATATATATATATATATATATATATATATATATATATATCATTTGGTAGATAACCAAGGAGCTTATAAGGGAGATTACAGTTGGGGTAAATAAGGAATAAAACTTTTTTATATAAATACATAATTGATGTCACGTGTATCGTTCATATCATTTATCGTAAAGTATCGTATTCTGTAATATCTTTTATCATATGATAATGGTTAAAAAAAATACATTTCATTGATACATATCAGTTTCTATAATATCGTGGATTTAACTGTGTGCCATACAATAATGAAAACCATGCTCCTCAGACCAAATCAAAATACTTCATACCAAGCCAAACACAAACAAAGTCTAAAATGACCAAAATACCCTTGGATCAAATCAAACCTAAATAGTCAAAATGCCAAAATACTCTTCATTCGCAAATCAATAAACAATGTCTAAAATGACAAAAATAGCATTTTGAACCTTGAAACTTGAGAGGTTTGTCATATATGAGCTTTGAGAGGCTTAAGGTATTTAAGGACCCGAGGCTTTGGACATAAAGAGCCCCTCAGTATATGGGCTTGAGAGCTGTGTTGTAATGTTGTTGCACACGGGCCTTGTGAGGCTTAAGGTTTCTAAGCCTTGGAAGCAAGGTGTCAAATCGGGGTATCGGTTCATGGAGGACCAATACGTATCCGCCGAAACCAATACGATACACTTATTTTAAAAGAAAAAAAATCAAATGAAGGAAGTATCGGTCGATACTTGATACCATGCTTGGAAAACTAGAAGATATGGGCCTTGAAAGGCTCAAGTTGATCCAGCCTTGACATGCATCGAGTGAGCAGATACTTGATACCATGCTTGGAAGACTAGAAGATATGGGCCTCAAAAGGCTCAAGTTGATTCAGCCTTGACACGCTTCAAGTGTATATGCCTTGAGAACGCTTAAAGCAATGGAGTATTGAGTACAAGTGCCCGACCCAGGCACTAATCCAACAAGCATGGGGTTCATCAAGTGAACCCATGCACAGACTGGAAAACTAGACGCATGTGTGCTCGCTCTTAATGTGTTCATCAAGTGAACACATTAAGAGCGAGCACACATGCGTCTCACTCAACGAAGAACAAAGTGCACATGTCGTATGTTGATGCACAAATCAGGAAATTAATAGGAACCCAAATAGATTAAAGCACTTATGTCATAATATGGCTTGAAGTATTGACGACTTGCGAAATTCGGTAATTTGTACTTTGCATGGGATGAGATTCTATCTTGAGCACATTTTGGTTACTTTATATCTTAAACGGACTTAATTTTCATATTGAGGCTATTTAGCAAATTCAAATTTTCAAAGGGTTTTCACTCATAGGGTATTTTGGTCATTTTGGGAATAGATTGGGTTCGATCTGCTTTGAGAGTATCTTGATAATGTTATTCAGTGCATGTGTTGGAAGTTGGGCGCGTCCTTACCATAGATGTTATTATATTGGCGCTTCATTCATATTGTGCATCATAAACACTTCCACGAAAGCTTAAAGAACAATGTTAATGTAGCCATCTTCTATTATGTAGCCCTCTAGTACCTAAGATCTTTGCCTTCACCCTGAGTATGCCTTTAACTATTTTCTCTCAAACCATAGCTCACAACATTCCTATACAAAGCTCTCTTAGCAACCAATTTGTAATTTTTGGTTATTTGAACAGTGTTTCATAATGCCTATAGCCACTATTATCAGAATCAAACAATTCATATCGTAAATACAAATTGTTTTGCATATGAATCGTAAAATTAAGAGTTAAATTATAGGATTCAGGTTGTGAATCATACAATCTGACCTAAATCATAGAATACATAGGGATTTCACCCCATGATTCAACCTAAAATGCCCTTTTTTTCAAATCTAATCATAGAGAAACCGACTTGTATCATACAGACAAATTTTTTTGTATATGACAAACCATTTTCCATGTGAAGCGCACAATTCAGAGTTGAATCTCAATAAAACCCTAGAAAGCTGTTTTGTTAAGACCACTAAAATAACCCTAAACCGAATTTCTAAAGGCATTCACCTAGCTTTTCATCATTGCTCGGAATCCAATTTCATTTATGAGTTTGTTGATTTCTCTCATGTCGGAGAATCAAAGACATTTTTGCCAAAATTCTCTCAAGAAATGTTCTCTTTCTTTTGGTTCTTGATTTCTCTTTATTGAATTGTTTTTTGCTCAAAGAATGATGAGAAGGGTGGATATAATGTGGAGCATTTTATGCAATATGAGATGTGATTTTATCTAATATTCATACAATTTTTGTTGTTTTATTTTTTGGGAATTTATAATCCAAGGTTTATAGGTAAATTTACTTTATAATTTCATATTCCTTTCTTAATTATGTGACATATTAGTCTGCAAATGTTGAAATTTGTTGCCGCTTGCTAAGTTTATAATTGAAATGAATGGAATGGATTTATTAAAAAAACCTTGTCGAATCCTATGATTTTTACTTTTTTTGGATAGATAAGCTGGGCTCAAACCTGCAACCATGAGATTGCAGGCGAATCCTATGATTTAGGATTCAACTCAAAGCACCACCTAACAGTTTTTAATCTGTTTCATGATTTGACAATCTTACCTATAGCCTTAAATGGGGAACTGAGGATAGGACTAGCTAAATTGAGTATCAGAATTCTCAACAACCAAGATGCAATTTTTTGTTTATTTAAACAGTGTTCCATATCTCCTAAAGCCTTCAACCAGAACCAAGACCAATTTGATGATCGAAAAGAATGATTTCTCAAGTTGGCACATCATGGTGAATCAAGAGATAACGACAGCATTGAACACAGAATTACATTTACAAAGTCAACTAATTATTTATATTTTATAGAACCCCTACAATTCATTGTGAGGCTGTGAAAGTAATTCTCATGTCATAACTCAGAAAAGCAATAATGATACAATGAATTGTAAAAGGGAGAGGGAGGGGGAGAGAGAGAACAAAAGTAGTACAACTAACCGGTTGGGTTCTGTCACCATGGATAGCTGTAGCAGGAAAACCGTTCCTACACAACCAGTTTTCTAATGAATCTGCACCTCTCTTGGTCTCCACAAAAACTAAAGTTAGAGATTGCTGCAGCACAAATAAGCAAGCTTAATAAAACATTAACTTCAACCTAAATTTGGTTGAAAGAAAGATATAGCAAAAGTGCAACGAGTCCTTCCAACGAGTATGAAGGGATGAACCAATAACTTGACAAAACAACCACCCGCACCTTCCCATTAGTTCCATTAGCTCGTTGTGCATGTAGAAGATCCATTAGGTGGCTTCTTTTATCCACTTCTTGAACAAATTCAACTCTTTGAGCAATTAGGTCGGTGCTTGAACCAACCCTTCCAACAGCCAGAAAAATGTAGTTTGAAAGAAAATCAGAAGCTAACCTCTGCACACAAATCCATCAAAGTGCATGTGTTTATAAAATATAATCAACAGGAGGACATCGATATCTATGATGATAGTGCACTGAAAGTTGTTATGATGATTGATGAGATGATACGCATGTGCACATTTGTATATCAGATTACAAATTAGGAGAGTTGAGCAAAATTATGAGTATGGTTAAGAATAATTTTTTAAACAAATGGAAATTTACATAAATACTATGATCAATTCAAAGAGTTTGAAATTCAAGGGTTAAGTTATGTAACTTCGGCACGGACACCTGAGTCACTTCAGAAAGGTGAATATGTTGATGCGTCCGTACTCTATGCATATACATTTAAAATATATTATAACTATTTGCCAAAGCATATTATAACTGATTATTCATCAAATAAACTCCGGAGTAACTCCAGAGTCAGACCCACATCAGGTAGATAAATTCAGTTACCTTTCCCCACGAAGGTTCAAAATCTCAGTTTCCAAGTACGTATCGGCCAAGTCCAAAATCGATATGTATGGTTTTAGTGTGATACATCAGTATGTATCGGCCATACATACCAATATGTATGGGTCAACACATTCAATGTATCAACCCGGTCATGTCCGAAACCAATACGTATCAGTCGATACTTATCGGTTCCGGACGATATTTTGAACCATGTTCCCTACCCCTTGTATTGGCGCAAATGCCAGATCTCTGGTAGGGATAACTTCGGAGCTAGGCCCCATACAAGTGCTGATCAAACAATCGAAATTGATCAGCATGTTTGCAAGGACATGGAAAAAGATACTGACTATATAAATGAGAATGGACTGTGAGAAAAATGTTTGCAAGAACCATATGAAAAATGTATAAGAGCAAAAAAAAAGTAAATGAGGAAAAATCACACAAGAAAAAAATTAAGAATAGCTGCTACTATGTCAGACATAAATAAATAACTGCTCATGTGTTCCAATAGATTGCAAACCAGAAGTCATCTGAAAACAGCTTAATTCTCAATAGGCCAAATTGAAGAATGGAAGAAACTAACCTGTATCTCATTTGGAAAGGTAGCACTGAAAAGCATTGTCTGCCGCGTACCTGGCGGAGGCATGTCCATCTGCTCAACAATCTTTCGAATCTGTGGCTCAAACCCCATATCTAGCATCCGATCAGCCTCATCCAAAGCCAAATACTTTATCATTTTAAGTGAAACTCTTGCTCTCTCAATCATATCCACTAAACGCCCAGGAGTGGCAACTAGGATGTCAACACCTCTTTCTAAATCACGCAGCTGTAGAGAAAACAATATTGGACTAGAAACATAAACAAGTAGATATATATAGAAGAAAATTAGAAATAATAAAATGATGCAATACACAGAATTCTTAACATTCATCTAAAGAAAGAGGGTGCTGGAACCTGGTTCAGCGCACCAAGGCCAGATCACTTCATGTGCCACCCCAACAGAAATTTGGGTGAACATGAACGTGTATAGCAAGGATCAAAATTTTGGGTAAAATTTCGGTTTCGGGCTTGACCGAAACCGAAATTTCGGCCGAAAACCGAAATTTTGGCTGAAATTTCGGGTCTCATACAAATTTGGACCGAAATTTCAGTCATTTCGGCCGAAATTTTGATCCGTGGTGCGTAGGGTCGATCCATCATAATTAAATAAATAAAATAACACTGCAATCAACGGTGGTCAATTGGTAAAGAATGAACATTGAAAATAAAGATCTTTTGACCATTCGCATAATTATTTTTTCTAAACCTCCTAGGGAGGGGTGAACTCTAGTAGGAATGGCACCAGAAAATGAACCAGGGTGGATCTAGGCATCCGTTTCTTCTTTTTTTTTCATCAGTTAGGCATCCTTTTCTCAAACAAAAATAAAGTAACATGTTTGCTACTGGTATGATTGGTTGCTCCATGACTTTTTAGTATATTGCTATTGTTCAAAAGATATCCCACAAAATTATTTATGTTTTTATTTTTGTTTGAGAAAAGGATACCTTCCAAATATATATATATATATATATATATATATATATATATATATATATATATATATATATATATATATATATATCTATATCTATATATATATATATATATATATATATATATATATATATATATATAGACACACACACACAAGCACAGTATTAACGACTTGCACAACACAATATGTTTACTTACCAGTTACCATGACCCCAACAATATCTGACTTTCTTTCCAAATTTGGTACATTTAAAACATATATATCGAAAACAGCATAGACACAAAAAACGCCGAATTATTCCCGATTTTTTCAAATAAAAAATTGTAGTTTTAAAATTTTTAAAATTTTAAATTATTTTTTCCTCTCCAATTATTCCTCTGAATATATCTCCGAACTTGCCTGATTTTTCCAAATTTTGACCTCACCGAATTATTGCCGAACCCCGACTTGGTGACTATGGAAAACAGAAAAGGACATAGGGATTATATAAGTACATAACCTGGGCAGGAGTATAAGAACGATCTCCTTGTACAACGCAATAATTTTACGTTGTTTACATGAGAACTCAATTACTCAGAAGACTCCCAAAGATGTATGATAGTAATACAATGATCACTACAAATTAATGAAATCAGTATGGAGCCTACTTTTAGAAGCTCAAAGTAACATAGTAATAAACTCTCTAAAGATATATAACAGAATGCCCAGAGAAAATAATAATAAATAAATAAATTATAAATTCACTGGCCCTGCAATATGTCAGTTAACAAGTCAAAATTGTACAACATAAGAAGTTTAAATAGAAAACCTCAAGTCCCACATTTCCATAGAATTTCATTATTTAGGTTCTATCATAAAACAATTAAAGGGTTAGAAGAGGAAACCTCAAATAGACTCAATGCAGATTGGGAAGGTTGGCATTGGGAGAATCCCACTTCGATTGAAGGGGCGTTTTTATAAGACGGTAGTAGGACCTGAACTACTTTATGGTGCAGAATATTTGTCTACAAAGAAGCATTAAGAAGATAGAGTTCATGTCTGAAATGGATATGCTAAGGATTATGAGTGGAGTAACAAAAAAAACAAAATTAAGAACAAGTACGTGAGAAACTTTACGAGTGGCTCCTAGAAAGAAGAAAAATTAAAGACTGTTGTTTGATATGGTTTGAACATATCAATCAGAGGCCAGGAAGAGCCCATGTATGAAGGATTGAGACAATAAAAACACAAGTAGGAGAAGGGGAAGACCAATGAAGACTTAGAGGTAAGCAGTGAAAAGCTATAAGAAGGATTGCAGAGTAACAGACATTAGCTCGAAATAGAGATGAGTGAAGAAATAAGACACGAAAAGCCAACCTTAATTAGATGAGATACCGAGAAGGGGAACATCTAAACACCAAACAATGAATTTAAAAGATTTAAAAAACGGAAATTTTTAATCATAAACTGGAAATATGATTAATTGGAATGACTGAGAAGACAATTCATCTGCCCAACATTTTATGATTCATGAATTTGTGAGCTTTCATCTCCATTTTATGATTCATGATTCATAAAATTATTTCTTCCAATGAAAGAGAGAGTCCGTCCGGTATTCTTTTAACTCATGTATATTATAGGAAGTAACAAATTACACAAGTAAATAGAGAGGGTTTCATATGATCACCTGCATATTCATCGGTGCTCCTCCATATGCAACAACCACCTTAACACCCGTTTGATATGAAAACTTTTTTGCCTCTTCGTGTATCTATATAGTTAGAAAAACGCATAAATTCCTACTGATTTCACAATCCAAGGACAATTAGTTCAAAGTTAGTACAATGTACCTGGCAAGACAACTCCCTCGTCGGAGAGAGAATAAGCGCGAGAGGATAGGCAGTCCGTGAACCGCGAGGAACCCGTTGTTGCGACAACGGATTATTCCTCATAATCCCACTTATAATTGGGAAACAAAATGCTGCGGTTTTCCCCGACCCCGTCTGTGCGCACGCCATCAAATCACGCCCAGCAACCGAGATCGGAATGGCATGCCTTTGAACAGGTGTTGGCTTCACATACTTGCACCTCATAATATTGTTGTTCAGTGCTTCGCCTAAATCTATCTGCGCAAAAGTATCGACCGGCTGTGGCACATCTGATCCACTGGTCTCAACAGGTATATCTTCATAAGCATCAAAATTTATTCCTGAATTTTCATCGACCTTTGAAATCTCTAAGGCCGCTAAACCATCAGAGATTTCGAATGGGTTTGGTTCTCTGTCCCAGACTCGCGGTCGACCCTGACTGGGTCGAAACTCCCGGCTGCCAGATCGGGCTGGAGATGGGATCGGAGGGGTTTCAAGAGGCAACAAGCTCCTGTTCCTCAGATGTGGGGGGACGTACGAAGCACGTGTAGGGCGGTGAGAATTAAATCGTTCAGTGTGTGCTTCCTCAGCAGAATCAGCCCAAGAGGTCGGCATAATTAATAGATGAACTTTTAAAATTGAATTCAAGAACCCTAACAGACAAAATCCTCTTTGTAAACCTGCAAATCTTCAAATAGAAACCTATAAACCCTAGGTAGCTTTTAAAATCCAATTCAAGAACCCTAACAGACAAAATCCTCTTTATAAACCTTACAATTTGAAATACTGCAAATCTTCAACTAGAAACTTAAAAACCCTATAAATTACTCGTTCCCTAGTAAGTGCAGAAACCCTAGACCCTTCAACAATCAAATTCAAGAACCTAACAATAAAACCCTTTTTATAAACCCTAGTAATCGAAATCCTGCAAATCTTCCACAAGAAAACTCCCAAACCCTAGAAACAACTCGTTCCCTAACAAATGCAAAAACCCTAGTTTTCTCCTTCAAGGAAACCCATAAACCCTTAAAACCAAAAACCCTATAATTCTTTTTATTTCTTCAAACCCTAGACTCTCTCCTGAACAGAACCCACAAATCCTGGTTTCCAAGAACCCTAGAAATCGATTTTAGCAAAATGTACCAAACCCTCCAATTCCAAACAAACCCTAAAAAGCTTTTTCCTCGAAAGAACCCACAAACCCTAACCTATTCCACGAGACAGACCAAAAACCCTAGATTTTTTCCCCCAACCAAACCTAACCCTAGAAATCGTCTTCCTCAACAAATCTCAGAGCTGAAAACCGTAGAAATCACTCTCCAGGAAGCGTAAACCCTAAGAATATATAAAAACCCAAGGTCCTAAAAATATCTCCTTCCTTCAGCATGAATTAAGCGTGTGCCTTTTTGGGATTGCTCCAATAAGACTTTCCTTCACAGGCATCAGCAGCTTATGAAGGTTATTAAACGCTACTTAGCCATCAATTGCCTTAAATTTTGTAAAACACGTTTATCAGAGCCCTTAAAACGTTAAAAACCATAAGTTGCATGGTATTCCACCACGATCACCCATTTTTTGCCTAGTTTATGGTTGCACAAAAATGGGCACTCCTCGCTACTATAATAGAGCTATCAACGGGTCGGGTTGACTTGATACCCAACCCGCCCAACTCGGGATATTTACCACATCGAGCACATAAACTTGACCTATCAGGTTGAATCAAGTATAAGGCATTCGACGGGGTTTTAAATTGGTTCAGGTCAAGTGTGAGGTGTTCGATTAGGTTTTTAATCGGGTCGGGTGTCAGGACGAGTCAAGCATATATCCTTGACTCATCGGGTCTGATCGGGTCGGGCATATATCTTTGGCCCGTCAGCACGTGCCAGGTTAGGTCAGCCATATGTTGATATTCCATCCATCCGGCAAAATTTTGGCCAGACTTCACCTAAACTATGGACAACCTCACACCATATATATGGAGTTGGTATTACATATACAGCCCGTGCATTGCCAATACTGATCGATTAATCTCCTTCCTATCAATTTGTCTGTACTCAACCGGTTGAGCTCATTGCAATTAATGATCTGACTTATTGCAAATTGTGGAACAATTGTCAAGATGTTAGCTCAAGAGTTACATGGCTATTAAAAGAGCACATAGATTAACCAATTCATGATTTTAACTTTTCAAATTTGGCACTTGAAAGCATGGTTCAAAATTTCTTGATTTCAGTCTATGCCGAAACGAAATCATTTTCCGAATTTTCAGTCAAAATAATGTATGGAAAGGAAATTTTTGCAATTTCGGTCAAATTTTCAGTTTCAATCATACCCAAAAACGAAACCGATACTTTGATCGTTGCTTGAAAGTAGCCAAAAAGGTTTGGTGAAGATATATACAACTGAGTTGAGATGGGTTGTTTCACGTCTCATACCATTTGCATGCTTCAAGGAGTTGAGATGGGGTTCTTTCACATCTTATACCATTTACATGCTTCAAAGTTTAAAACATAATATTATCTCATCTGTATTTGAAAACAAACTAAAACGACAAACAATGTTTGGACTCTTGACATATTCAAAAATTTCTCTTACAAACTTTTATTGAAAGATATCAAAAGCAGTAATCCTGAATTAAGATGGGCTTCAATTATTGAAAAGAATCTTATTTAACCTTTTGAAAGTAGTATTTTCAATTACTATTTATCATATTTGGTGATAAAGAAATAATTGTATTTTTGAAAGGTTGTAATCACAAATGCACTTACAAGGATTCAAAAGGAGGTGTGCTATTTATTTAGCTACTATAAAATTGTTCATCCCAAAATTTATCTCTTCAAAATGGCTATTAATTGAGGATTTCACTTAAAGATGTTGAGAAATTTATTCAAGTTGAACATAAATGATTCATTGTTCCAAATAATGTGGGGTATTGTGGTCCTTGTTCGTTCAATGATATTATTTTGTCGAGTTATGGGGCCATTAGAGTTGGATTAAATTTGCTATTGAAAGACATTGGGAGAAGATTGAGGCATCCTCGGATTTATTAATGGCCATCATTTTCATCAAGTTAAAAATATATTTATGAAAAACTACCCATCAAATAAGAAAGATTAAATATATTTATCAAAATTTTAAATAAGTTTCTTTTATTCATTGTAAAGGAGAGTCTAATAGATTCAATCTTCATTAGAAATTGGAGCTCGAGAATCTGTTGGTATAAGGTGGAATGATGCATCAGAATGTCTGGACACAATCATTGTCATCTCTATTTTTGATCGTTAAAAGAAAATTATTTGCATTGCTGTTTATGTTTCCTCTTATGCATTACTTATTTAAATCAATCCAACTCCTTTATTGGAAATGAGCGGAGAAATATGACTCGCATGGCCAACTTCAAGGGATGAGGTTGAGGTTGTGATAATGATGATAAAATCAATCCAACTCCGCTTGCAGTGATGGCAATGTCAAAGCTCCAACAATGCTTGTGTTGATTTATTTATTTTATCTTTGTACAATTTATTTGAAAGGCAATTATAAAAGTGATTTTTTTTTATGTTTAATCTTATAATAAAGGGCACATGTACCATCCACTTTTGTTGGTGGCTAAATTAATTCATATATATATATATATATATATATATATATATATATATATATATATAAGAAAAATATGATGATGCTTGCCTACCTATAAGTGGTAATTTTTTAAAAAAGTTAAGGAAAAAGAAAAAAAAATAAAAGTTGGTCTTTTATCATAGTATATTTTGGTAAAAAGTTGAAAAAAGAGGCATGTAAACTTTTGTCCTCCTCGTGAATTGATATACTAGTTTCACCCCTCTCTCTCTCTCTCTCTCGCCTGCATAGTGACAAATTTTGTTTTTAGCAACATTTTGATTCATTTTTGATAAATTTTGAGAAATATTCGAAAAAATTTTGCGGAGTACAAAAAATATTAAATATAAATTATATTTAAACTTCAAATTTTTTTATTTATTACTTAAAAAATAAAAAAAATTAGAAAAGATTTATTAATTTCGGTGAAATTTCGTTAATTTCGCCAAAATTAATGAAATTTCAGCGATTTCAGAGAAATCATCAAAATTTCACTCGACCCCTATTTCGATAAATTTCGAAGAAATTTCAGAGAATTTTGGAGAGATTTGTCACTATGCTTGAGAGTAGGTACTTGGCAAGAATACTGTCAATAGCCGTGTTAATATCATTCTACTAAAATAATAAAACTTTGAGTGATAAATTGCTATCTGTGTACGCCAAATATCAAGCAAAAATATCCCAAGAAAAAACAAGTTTATCCTATAAGCTTTCATTGATTTGGAGATAAAAAATTTGATTTTTTTTTTATCAGGTCATAATTCAAGTTGACATCATCATTTGGGTCTAACTCTAAAATATAAGTTGACCTATCCATCAAGTTGGGAACTTAAGGCCTGATCTGATATGCCAAACTTATATGCTCGTCCTGATTTGATTATCAATCAAGTTAGGTCATAGTTACCAAAATCGGCGAGTTTTTGAATAAAATTCGTTTAAGATTCATTTTTTTGTATAACGTCAAAAGTACATTAAAAATGCATCTTTTTAAAAATATTCATATTTTTGAAAAATCATAATTTTTATGTTTTTAACCTGTGTTTTATGAATTTTTTCGCAAATAGCTAAGGTTCGAGTCCGATCCAGCCCAATTAAGAGAAAAAGCTAGACTGACCCGAATCAGCTCCATGAACCCAATCAACCCAAGTTTGGACTTCAATGAAAGGCAAAGATATGCCCCCAGCCCATTTGTTTTATACGGACTGGATCTGGACGCATTTGTTTATGTTCCAATGCAACCGGGCCTGGAAAAAGCCGGGCCCAACCCGACCCGTCCAATTGATGCCAACGATAATTATGATGAACAAATTTGCAGTGTTGGCTATGGTGAGCGGGCGACGCATCTAATACCTGCCCAACAGAAAACCCTAGCATCTGAAGCTCGATTTCCATCTATTCCGTACGGGAAATCAAGACACAGCTTTCCCGCTATTTTCGTTGTTCCTTCTACCTTTTCCCTATTTCCTGTCCCGTTACCGTCAGAGCTAGGGCTAGGGTTAGGGTTAGGGTCAGGGTTTCTTCGTTTCTTTGCAATGGAAGAGATCACAGAGGGTTTGAATAGCATGACCGTTTTGGATTCTCACAAGAAGAATCGAATCCAAGTCTCGAACACCAAGAAACCGCTGTTCTTCTACGTCAATCTCGCTAAGGTGAAACAAAGATCAAACTCTAATCCATTTCGTTGCTCTACTTCTTTTGATCCAAATTCTTTCTTTCTTGCTGTTTTCGGCACTATACTGTCTTCCACGGATGTCTGAGCCACCTGACAACCAGTGAAGGTTATCTATTGACAGTGTTCGGTAGCTAGTATTGTATTCATAATCTTGGTGAACTTATGATTTCGTTTGATTTTGTACTTTTTTATTTTTTTCTTTAAATATTTCGATTAGTGTCTATTTTTGGATTAGGGTTTAGGATTTGTTGAGTTTCCCTCTTTTATCTTAATAGTAGCTAATTAAAATTCCTAAGAAAACATAATATTTCATTTTGCTGATATATGTTAGAAATAATGTTACCTGATTTGCTGGTTCGAATTCGGGTTTGTAATCCGTGGTTTGCTAGGGGTAAGATGAATTTTAAATAGGAAATGAAAAAGTATTTTAATGAATTTTAAATTTGATTATTAATTACATAAAAATATAAGTTTTAGAATATATAAAAGAATGTATGCTTTTCTGTTCACCAACTGCAGCATTGGAAGGACCATACTTGAACAGGATCTGTCATAGGCTCTTACGACCCTATCCTTAAGTTCAGAGGAGACAGGCGTACAAGTTTGGATGATGAAGCATGACCGTCTGATCAGAGCGTGATTAATGGTTGAGATTTCACGACTTGAGGTCTTTACCATAGGCGATCGTTCTCAGCTTACATTGACCAGCTGGGCTGATCAGACGGTTGTCTGACAGATAAAAAACTGTAGCAATGGAGAGCCGGCTATCCGTTGAGCATTAAAATGGGCAGAGCGGGGTTCAAATCCTCTGAAATAGGCCTTTTTTGCAGAAAAAGGAGTAATAATGTGTTTTGGCTGGTTCACCCACGCTGAGCGAAGGAGAGTGAATCGAACTGCGAACTGGTTCGCAATTCATTGGGTTACCTAGTAAATTAGAAATAATATCACCGAGATTTTTTGTTTTATTTTATTTTTTAACTTCAATTGTTAAAAACCTGACTTAATATGTATTTGTTTCCAGAAATATAAAAAAGTTACAAGCTATAATAATAAATTATTGTATGGCACCATTTTTTTTTCAGCAGTTAATCGTTCCAGAATATGATTTATTCAATTACAGTCTGAATTTGTAACGCCCCGCAAAATCCGACCATTAGAACAGTTACCTCGTGATGCGTGTCCGTCAGAACACGTGCTTAACCCGGTGAATGGCTGACGGGTCAGGATGGTTATAAGTCAAATGAAGCTAAAGGTGAGTGTGGTGTAGGTCAAATGAAGCTAAAGGTGAATGTGGTGTAGGATAGATATGTATATACTATTTGGTTATGGGTGCTTAACACCTGAGCCTATGGGTTATAAGAGAAAAAAAAAGAGAAGTAGATTCTCATATGTTTAGTTCGTGAATGATTTATGAGGAGAGAGGAGAGAAGTAAAGAAGGGAGGAAATTTATGAGGGTGTTTTAATTTTCTGTGCATGAGGAATTGGAGCCACGCATTAAATTCGGCGTTGGATCTCGCAAAAAATCCGGAAGTTTTAACCCCCAAGCCCTAGCTTGGAGTGAGAAGTTTTGAATCGTTGGATCGATCGATCTAGAGGTTTGATCTTGTGAAATTGTTTTGATAATTAAATTGTAGACTATGATTGTAGTTAATTGTGTATATGGAAGAGAAATTAGAAGGAAAATGAGAGAAAAATTTAATGGAAATGGAAATGTGAGTAGCAGATCCTAGCCGTTAAAGGTTGGCGAAAATCTACCGGTCGAATTTTGAATCGACCGATCTATTTGGCTATGAGAGGGAAGGTATAGGACCGCGAGCGTTTTTGACCGGTCGACATTAATTCGACCTGTTGATTTCGAAAAACCGACCGATCGAAGTGGAATCGATCGGTCGATTTCCACAAAACAGGAAATAGAAATTTTATAGTTTTGCGCCTAACCGGTCGAACCTAAATCGACCGGTCGATTTTGAATATCCGACCGGTCGATTTTGGAAATCGACTGGTCGGTTTTCGTGCCAAGTGAAGTGTTAGGTTTCTTGAGCGAAATCGACCAGCCGAATTCACGAGTCGACTGGTCGATTTTGGGAATCGACCGGTCGAAATGGGATTCGACCCATTTCGATCGGTCGATTCTTGACAGTTAAGCCTGCCTTATGTTTTTAGGTTTGGGACTTTGGGGATGTGAAGGATCTCCCTGGTTCACGCCAATTATGACGTTCTAATCATATTCAGGTATATATTAGGTGGAATGAACCTTGAGTGAATGTGAAGCAAGCTCGAGCTATGTGAGCTGAGGAACTTTGCACGAGGTGAGGAAAACTATTTAATATGCGTAATTGAGATTATTAAACATGTGTGTAGTGATACATGATGCATGTGACATATGAACACGTTCGTTTGACATCGGTTATACCCCTTTGAGATATGCATGTCTTGCTATGTGTGTGTATCCTTTTAAATAAGTCATTCGAAATTGTGATACGGATTTTGAGAAGCACATTGGTACCCACAACGGGTATTTCTGTAGTACGCAAACGATGTGATGTGAATCCATGTGTGGCGTGAAAATTTTTAAGGCTTTGAAAACTATTATGTTTATTGCACTTACACGGTGAATAACTATATGTATCTTTTGCACATTGTTTTAAGGATATGTGAATACCAGACCGACGTGGTGGGATAACCGCGACCGATGCGGCGGGATATCCGCAACCGGTACGGTGGGATATCCGTACAACTTGTGCTCCGGTCTGACAGGATATCCGGTCTTTGGGTTCCAACTATGGAACCACTTCATCTGACAAGTTCCTTTGTTTCGAGGGCTTGTAATTTCGAGAAAAAAAGGGTTCAATTGAACGACGATGGTGGGTATTCCATCGGGGCCCGATGCTATATTGCTCGGGGATTATTTAAGTGTGTGTGTGAGTAAAAAGTTCATTTTAATTGATGGCGAGTTAAGTTCCATCTTTTATCAATCTTCGTAGAATCACTATTACATTTAAATCATGTGTTTTCATTTCAACAAGATACCTACTGTGAATTATCATGAAAGATATGTTTATGAAAAAGTTGTGCATATTAGATCTGTTTTTCCTCATTGAGCTAGGATGTAGCTCACTCCTTCGACTATACGTCACAGTTACAAGTGAAGATTTAGTCGCGGAGGACCTGAATAGATTGGATACGGATTACGTGCCTCCTGAGGAGAACGAGCCTCCTCCGGAGGACTACTTTTAGTGGACACCTTGGGCGTTTTTGATAACATTTTGTGAGGCTCGGTACGTCCGGCCTGATAAAGTTTGAATGTGATGTAATATATACTATGTGATATTCTTTTGGTGAACCATCTAGGGTGATAAGAAAGTATCACTGATGGTTCGGTTCTTCGTCCCATATAGTAGGCATGGGAGTTAGAACCGTCTTTTGGATTATGAGTTAATATGGATATGATGGTTGTGGAGACCTTCTTTATGATCTCCATAGGTTATGCTATTGCGTGATATTCTTTATTGCATGTGCCTTAGCACCACGTGTTCCGCGAGTATGGTTGGGCACGGTCTTGAAAATCGTGCCGACGGCCCGGGTTTCGGGGCTCCGAAATTTGGGCTGTCACAGAATCTGTTGGGTTGAGGGTTGAATGCATATGTGATGTTTTTTTTTTTTGATCGGTAAAGTTATACATATGTGATGTTTAGGAATTGTGATATGATTGAGAATCACGTTGTAAGCTGCATGTATTTTATATGGACAATGGTATTTCCGGATTACCAAAGCAATGATACCTTGTGAAAACATGCAATGCTATAAGTTGTTATCTAATTTGTGTGATAGACATCAAAGCTGTTAGAATTCGGCGCTATAGGCCTCACATTTTTCCTTTGAAAATGCACACACTTCATGAGTTATTGCCGGCCATATTGAGTGCAGATACCTTGTGAAACACGTGCAATATTGGAAGACATGAGAATTCTGTTTAGTCATCAACCTCAAGGTCATAGGTTCGAGTCCAGGATACCTATTTAAAAAAAAAAGAAAAAGAAAACTGAGGTTGAATCCTTCATGTATTTGGGGTATGATTTTTCTTTGGTTTTAGTGATCTGCTAGAAATTATTCTTCAAACCAAGACATTTACCGTTCTAAAATATATGCATTTTACAACAACTACATACTCGTAAAATATTGATGAATATAACTATTTGCATTCAATGTAGATGGTAGTTTATATAATCTGTAGAAAGTGAGAAAAATCTTTATTAGATTTAGGCACAAACCATCTCCAGTGGCAGTGGTCTCGTGAGAACTATACCCATCACATATAACCATAAAACTTTATAAAATACACATTTTTTCTGTCTAATTTGCAAAGAAATATTCTAATTCATTGTAGACAGCATCTTTTTACAAGATTATTTATTTATTTATTATTATTATTATTTCGTGAAAAAATGTATGTTTTAGAATTGTATACCTGATAGTCATAGCCACAAATTCTTGACACTCCATCACAAAAGACCGAGGATGAATCTGTCTTGGGTTGACTTTTTAACACACATCTTCGATGTTTGTGAATTGTGACCAATACATGCATTTAACAAAATCCACACCTTTTTTTATATGATAGCTTTCCCTATTTAATTTGCTTAATTGTAACCATACTGTGTTCAATCCTATTTGCAGAGGTACATGCAGCAGCATAGTGAAGTAGAGCTTTCTGCACTTGGAATGGGTATTCCATCTCCTTTGTTGTTGACGTATTACATTAGTTCAATGATGTAACCAGCTTATGTTACACTTCAGTCTTATTTTGTTTTGTGTGTTTGTAATTAACTAGTTATTTATATGCTTTAATTGTGTAGATTAAACCATGGTTTCGAAACTCAGCCGATACTGATACGTATCAGCTTCAGGCTGAACTGATATCTGATACGATTACTGATATCTGTATCAACCGATATGTATCAATGATGTAATTTTGTTTTGGTCGACCCGTATCAGTATGGCAGATGTCGGATGATACTGTCATTTTTTGTCAGCTGACAAGGGATGGTACCCCTTTGGTGTCAACCGATGCGTATCACTATCAGCGTTACATGTTAGCCATGAGGTTGGCTGATACCACTTCTGATAACAAGTTTTTAAACCTTGGATTGAATAAGCATAATATTTATGTTTTTTTAATTGGCTATAGGCTTCTGAGTTTTTTATTTATCAATTAACTATTAGATGAATCACTTTTGTTGCTCTCTGTTATCCTACTAAAGAAATCAAAATTATTTTGCCTCAAGTTTGTTGGTTTGAAGCAACCTGTGTTCTTAAATAATTGCACCTCTTTCAAAGTTCTTTTTTTTTTTTTTTCTCTTTCTTGTACCTACATTGCTAGAAATAATGAGCTTGGTTTTCCCTACTTAAATGTTTTCAATGTTGGATCTTTGCAAAATGTTGGTTATCAAGATTACTTCTGTTTTTTTAATCATACTTACTATTTTGCACATCTCGCTTGTAGGATTTCATTGTTACCATGGAGATTGCATTATTTTACTCATTAGTTGGACACCCTCATATTTTTTTTTTTGCCTTTCCGATATGGATGTAAATGTGTTGATCTCTCTGCCTCTTTCTCATTTCTAGTTTCATGCTTTGTTGCACGAAGTGAGGTCTGGAGTAGATTTGCTCGGGGTAGGAAAATGTATTTAACATTTCAGGAACCTGAACTGCCAGGATGTATAATATACTGTCATAGCATTTAAAGCATCGGTTTATATTTCATAAATGTGAAATTAACTTATTTAATCATTTTGTTTATTAAATATTAGAATATTCAGTTTGTAAAACTAGCAAAAACTAAACACAGTTATTGAGTCAAAGATGATCTTAGAGAAGTGAGGGTAGTCCTAGATGCTGGTAGAGCAAGAGGAAGATAGTAGGAAACAGGAGGTGGAGCAGGAGAAATTTTGCAGCACAAGCAACACCATGAGCAGAAGATTCCTGCTACCAGGGTGTACTGTGTTCCTGAACATTGTTGGATATAACATGATTCTTGGTGCTGCCTGAAAACATATGTATGTCTTCTGATAAAAAATTCCTTATTACCGATCAAAAAATAAAATAAAAATGTATGTCTTCCGAAATCCGAAGTAGAATGGTGATTCATAGGGCACATTTTTGTATGTTGTTCCTTGCCAACACAATGGATTTCTTGGATTGTCTAAGATTATCAAAATATTTGCACTAAGCAGATAATTTGGTTAACTTATGCTGGATGAATGCGGGAACTCATATATCTGCTATCAACTAATATTGAAGAAAGCTGTGTTTGTTGATCCTCAATAAAATTTATGCTCTTTCGGAGTATTTATTTGGTTCTTTTAGACCTGTAAACAAGAAGCAATCTAGATTTTGCAGTGTTGGGTCTTCCTTTTGTATTCTCGTTGTTAAGATTCATGATCTTTTAGAGGAAAGAGAGAAGTTGTCGCGATGGAGAGATGCCTTGTTGGAATGTTCAAACTTCAGGACACCCCTTCATATAATAGAGAGATTATGATATTCTCTTTAGAGCTTGACAGATGCCTATTCTCAAGAAAAAAGGAAACAGTGTTGGCTTGTTTCGAGGCATAGGCGCCATGATGCTTAATGGGAGGCCGTTCAGCTTCTATAACAATCTTGTTTTTTGATGGAGACTTGATCTCAACGCTTAAATTTTTGTCCATCGTCAGTACCAGGAAAACCTTCAATGTGGTTATTAATGTGGGAGCTTCATGCTTCCATTGTGGAACTGGGACCCACGAGAAAGTTTGTACTGGGGGGAGGGGATGTTCTAGGAATGTTTGTCCAGCTCAGGTTTCTCATTCCTAACCCTAATAGATCTAATTCTATGCCTTTAGGGGTGTTGAAAATTCTGGGAGGAGTTTTATACTTCCCAATGAAGCCCAGATCTGTCTGGAGAGATTCCATGGTTGTTAGTACTTTAAGCCCTCTTTTGTTGATCCGATAGCCACTCTGTTTCAGGTTTTTCCAGCGATGTCCCACCTAAGATTACCTCCCTCCATGGAACCATCATACCAATTTTTATTTTTTGTTTTTAAATTTCTCAAAAGTGAAAATTTCTGAGAGTTATGAAAGTTATGGTTTTCTCTAGTTGATATTAAGAAAATCAGAGGAATTCATTTTTTTTTTGTTTCTTTCCTTTTCTTTTCTTATCTTTTATCATGTCCCGATTATTTCATCATAGTTTTTACCTTCTTTTTTATCTTCTTTCTCTGTGCTTTCTTTCTTTCTTCCTATTGTTTATATTAATTTGTCTTTTTCATTTTGGTGGTTTTTTGTTTACTGTTCTATGCATAATAGGATGTGTAAAAAATAAAGCGGTCTCGTCGTCGTCGTCTCGTTGTCTTCTTTGTCTTCTTCTTCGCCGTCGGCTTCTTCATTGTCGTCGTTGTCTCATCTTCTCCCTTCTCCCTGCTCTCTCCTCCTCTTCGCCTTCTCCCTTCTCCCTTCTCCCTCTCCCCCTTCCCCCTTTCCCCTTCTTCCTACTTCTTCTTCTTCTTCTTCTTCTTCTCCCTTCTCCCTTCTCCCTTCTCCCTCCTCTTCTTCTTCTTCTCCCTCTTCCTCTTCTTCTCCTTCTCCTTCTCCCTTCTTCTTCTTCTTCTTCTTCTCCCTCTTCTTCTTCTTCTTTCTCCCTTCTCCCTTCTTCTTCCTCTTCTCCCTTCTTCCTCTTCCTCTTCCTCTTCTTCTTCTTCTTCTTCTTCTTCTTCTTCTCCTTGCTTCTCTTTCTTCTTCTTCTTCTCCCTTCTCCTGTCTTCTTCTCCTCCTCCTCCTCCCGCTTCTCCCTGATTCTCGTTCTCGTTCTCCTTCTCCCTTCTTCTCCTTCTCCTCCTTCTTCTCCTTCTTCTCCCTTCTTCTCCCTTCCTCCTCTTCTTCTTCTTCTTCTTCTTCTTCTTCTTCTCCCTTCTTCCTTCTCCCTCCTCTTCTTCTTCTCCCCTCTTCTTCCTCTTCTTCTTTTTCTTTTTCTCCCTCTTCCTCCCCTCCCCCTCTTCTCCCTTCTCCTTCTCCCTCTCCCTCTCCCTCTCCCTCTTCTCCCTTCTTCTCCCTCCTTCCTTCTCCTTCTCCTCCTTCTCCCTTATCCCTTATCCCTCACCCTCTCCTCCCTCCTCTTCCCTTCTTCTTCTTCTTCTTCTCCCTGCTCCTGCTCCTTCCTTCTCTTTCTCCTCCCTCTCCCTCTCCCTCTCTCTCTCTCTCCCTGCTTCTTCTTCTTCTTCTGCCTCCTTCTTCTTCTTCTTCTTCCTTCTCCTTCTTTCTCTTCCTCTTCTGCTTCTGCCTCCTTCTCCTTCTCCTTCTTTCTTCCTCTTCCTCTCCTTCTCCTCCCCCTTCCACTTCCGCTTCCGCTTTCACCTCTGCCTCCTGCTGCTGCTTCTGCTTCTTTTGCCTGCTTCTTCTTCTTCTTCTTCTTCTCCTTCAGCTGCTTCTCCTTCTTCTCTTGCTGCTCCTCCTCCTCCTCCTCCTCCTTCTGCTGTTGCGTCTACTTCTTTTGCTTTTGCCTACTTCTTCTGCTTCTGCTTCTCCTCCTCCTCCTCCTCTTCCTCCTCCCTCCGTCTCCTTCTCCTTCTCCTTCTCATTCTCATTCTTCTTTCTTCTTCTTCTTCTTCTTCTTCTTCTTTTTCTTCTTAGGAGCTATGAGAATTCACCTCAATCTACGAGCAATGCTCTAACCTAGAGGAAGCTAGAGTTCTATCTCTAGGATCACACCTTCCGCAATTCTAACATACTTGCGCGCCGGATTGGACCCTATCTTCTTCTTCTTCTTCTTTCTTCTTCTTAGGAGCTATGAGAATTCACCTCGATCTACGAGCAACGCCCTGACCTAGAGGAAGCTAGAGTTCTATCTCTAGGATCCCACCTTACGCAATTCTAACATACTTGCGCGTCAGATTGGACCATAGCCGAATCGACCATTGTTACTTAAGAGGAATTCGATGAAGCCCTAAGGTATCGCATTAATTCGTGATCAATTGTTCAGTTAATTAGTTTAATTTTGGCAATTTAGCATATCATGGGTATTCACGTATTTTAGGGTCGTTGTCCCACATCAGATGGCTTACGGCATTTTGTGCTTTTTTTCTTCAGATTTTTGTTGTTGATTGGTGCTCACCTTCCTCCCTGCCGACCTCCACAAGTTTAGGAATAGGGCCTTTCTTGTTTAGGATCCAATTACTTTGGAAGGTCCGATTGCGATCTTTTTGTCCCTATGGACTGAGGAAGATAATAAGATCTTTAGGGGCAAATTGAAATACCTGAAGACGATAATCAAAGCATGCACATCTATTTGGCTTTGGCTTGTACTTCGTTTTATTCAAGTAGATGTTCTCGATGTAATTGGAGTGACGTCATGGCTAGTCAAAAGGCGGTTGTTGGAGGCTTGCATTCTCCCTCCTTTTGGGGTTCTCAAGCTTAATTTTGATGGTTTCTCTATTGGTAATCCGGGAGAACATGATTTTGGTGGTTTAGTTAGGAGAGAGATGGGGCAATGATGGTCGCTCTACTGGGAGATGCTAGGGTCATAGAAACCTTTGCACTGCTTTATGTGTCGTTGCATATATGATTCTATTTGTGATGATCTGGTCATCATTTAGGGTGACACAAAAAATGTATATGACAACTAATCAAAGGCGACTTATATTTGTGGAGGTTTGTAAACAAGTTTTATCAGATCATTTTCTGGTGTTCATAAGGTGAACATTTTGAGGCATGGTACAGGGGGGTAAATGACATTTCGAACTCCTTCACTGAACAAACGGGCTGTCTTGTCAAATACAGTCTCAGTGGATCGATTCATTTCTCCGATTTAATGTGCTTATGTTTTACTGGTATTTGGTCACTTTCCTTGCCAGTCTTAATGTCCTTGCTTAGGGGCTGATAAGACCTTTGTATTGTGTGTTTTAACATTATTAATGCTATACCATTTAATTACCAGTACGACAAATATAGAACAAAAGACGACATTTGGCACTACCAAGAATTAAGAGTATTACTAAATGAACACTACTTTCATGAACAAAAAAATATTGTGGATGCATTCCATAAATATAAATTGGGGATATCAGATTCAGAAGAGATTTTGTGGATAAATTTCACTTTATCATATTGTATTGATAATAGTCTGGCTGCCTAGTATGGAATATTAGATTCAGAAGAGATTCTAGAGAGGGTGAAAGTGAAGAGTTTGTATCCCTTATGAGGCTATTGGGGTCTGCTCTGTGCATGAAATCTGGCGCTGATCAAAGAATTTGGAGAATTAGTCCAAGGAGGGGAATGGTTAAATCTCTTTCTGAATTCATCGATTGAATGCATTTAGTGCAAGCGTGGACAGGGATGTGAAGGATAAAATTGCCACCAACGATTTCCGTTTTATACGGTGTGCAGCATGTAGTAAGGTGTTAACTGTTAGTATTCTAATTAGAGGGGGTATGAGCGTTCCAAACAGAAGTGATGTGCAGTGGTAGTTTAGATACAGTGGAACATCTGTTTCTGTGGTTCCCTGCTGCTTGCTTGCTTTGCGGATTCTTCAAACACATTTAATATCGTGGGCTGTATGCCGGGATTCTGTAAGGACATGCTGGCCGAGGCAGTACATGATCGAAAATTTAAGGGTCTCTGCAGTCTCCAACCACGTGTTGGTTTCTGATTGATATGGTATGTGAACAAAATCGTCAATTTTTTGTAGGAAAAAACCGGACGTCTAGCTTAATCATTATTGGCACAGTTGGGGGGTAACTGTTATATTGGGAAGATTATTAATTGCTGCTCAGGGATTGTTGGCGTCCAGTTGGTTGCGCCCTTTGTTTTTCCTTCCATCTTTTCTTTCTCTTTTTAAGCTACTCGCTTAATCCTCATCTCAATGTAATATTATTGCGTTGATAGCATTTTATCATTATTTGTCAAAAAAAACCCCCGAAGAAATGCATATTGGTGTTTTTATACCGACTATTGTTTATTGTGGTATATGTGTGTACTATATCAAGGATGTCTTGACTATGTGCTGTCCTGTTACTCAAATTTGATCAAATCTGAATTTAAAGAAAATCAAGACGAGGGTAGGATGAAAAGCACAAAATGTGAACAAATATTGTCTTTCGTAGCGTATGGTGGCTATGCCATAGTAGCATTGCCATACCATAGTCAAGAAAAAAGGGCAGGCTGACTACACAAACGGCCACCAGTATCTAACACAAAAACATCTTCCAAGCAAAAAAGAGATCACAAAAACTCGGAGTCGCTAGCATCATCTACAATGAAGTCCTTGTCACTAGTGGACGAGCTAATGATCCCCAGCGAAGGTCACCAGTGGTGTAAGAGATGGCATCGTAATGCGCCCTATCCTGCAAGAAACAACCTTTTTAATTCTACACTTATTATAGTAGATCTGGGTTGTTCGATTTGTGATGGAAGGTGTAAATCTGGAGAGAAACATTGGGGGTTAAAAGTGAGTGCTCTATTAAAGGTGGTCTCTGTTGAAGGAGAGAAAGAAGAGGAAGAGATAAGTATAGATGGCGAATTTGATCCATCTTCTACATCAGAGCAGCAGAACCCTAAATCATCCCCTAAAAAAAACCTCCAAAATCCGCATGGTTCCTCTATGCTTGCATATTTATGGCCAACGAATTCAGGATAAACTAGCAACATAGTTTCCATCCACACAAGGAGAACACTGAAATCCAAAATGAAAATTCCAAAACATCATGCCCCTTGCAAAGATTTTGGGCCATCCTATTTCATATTCCAGATATGGAGAACTGGTGGAGAAGAGAAGATAGATGGTATAATGCACAACAGAGATGTGAAGAAGAAAGGTAACTTGTTACTAACGTAGAAGAAGATGGTTTTGTTGAAGAGAGGGCAGGTTGAAGAGAGGCTTCGTCTGCAACAGCGTCGAAAGGCACCAAGGTGAGGAGAGGTTGGATTCGGTAGCCATTCCTGGATTTGTAGGCAATTTTCCCTTTGAGAGCAGATCTTGGAAGATCGTTACAGAAATGATGGTCACCTCCCAGCCTCTGTAGCAGCGGTAGGACTCTACAACTCCTATGAATTCCAACCTTCTTTGTTCTTGAACTGTCTTCTGCCCTACAGGAACCCTAGCTGCAATAGCTTCTGTGTGTCGTAGCTGAAAGCTCCTTCGGGGAGGAGAAGGTTGCCGTGTAGCAGCTCCTTCTTCCTGTTGATTTTTGTTTAAAAATTCAAAGTCCCCTTAAAGAGGGCGTGAGTGGGTGGGGTCTTAAGAGACTGGAGGAGATGCTGTTAAAAGCTGAAGAGGGGAGAGAGAGGATGAGAAATTCAGAAGTTGGATGCAGGAGAAAACTAGCCGTTATCATGTCACACATAGTACACGCTGTGAATGGGCTTTTCGCTCATATGCACTTTTTGTTACAGTAGCTGAAAAGTAGGAAAGTACGGAACATGTTCCGTGTGCCAAATTCCAATTTTCGATCAAACATTGTAATTTCCAGAGTAGACAGGTGAGATATCCAAAATACATGCAAACAAACAGGGTCTTACTCTATTGTGGTTGTACTTGTTGGTGAATTGGGTGGTACGTTTCATCATCGTTCAACTTCTCTTTAATTTTGTGGTTCTCTTCTCCAATATCTCATCAATTCCACAAAGGGGGTGGATGTTACACCGGGTACTGTTTGTGTGACGTATGGTCTACTATATCAAGGATGCCCTTGACTCACACTTTGTTTTTGTTGCTCCAAGTCAAATCATATACATCTGGTGGCCAACTATCCTATACATCGGGTGGCCAACTTTATGACTGATACTGAAGGTGATAATAGATGTTCATTGGCTGTGGCAGAGTTGCCACTGAGATAAGGCGGTTTTTCATTTGCTCTCTATTGTGGGCCTTGTCGTATAGTTTTGTCATGCTGTTTTGTTAATGTCGGCGATGCACATAGATTCTTTTTGCTGGCCTAATAATGTGAGTGCTGCTATTGCCACAGTAACTTTTGCTATATGCACACCAAATTTAGATTATAAGAAGTTTCATCGTTGGACCAGATCTTGGCAGCGTCAATCACAGAGGACTCCTTTTCCAAGACTGTAGCCTAACACCCAAGTTAGCCTGATGGTCAGCTAAATGAGTCACTTCCCTCTTCACATGATGGAGTTTTCAAAGGTTTTCCTTGAGTTTGGCGTGGACATAGCAAAATTTGGTGTGACAATAACATCACTCTATCGTAAACCGCTAAAAGTTATATCTTTGACCGTTGTCTTGATTAGGATATTCTGAATCTGAAATAGTGAAGGTTTCAGTTGAGTTCTTGCATAGACAGTTGCATCTGTAGTTCAGTTGAAACATATTTTTTCAAATCTTGGAGATACAAAGCACTGTAGTTTAGTTAAATGGGCAATTTCTAATGTTATAAATCCTGGAGATGCAAAGCATTGCCTATTATTTTCATCCATTTTCATATTATTTTTTATTAGTTTTGATGCTTATATGATTGATTTGCTTGTTTTGGATAAATTTGCAGCAATTGCCACTGTTGTTACAATTGCGGAGATCTTGAAAAACAATGGGCTGGCTGTTGAGAAGAGTGAGATTCTTCCCCCTGCCTTGTATATTCTCTTCAGGTTCATTGAAAATTTGATTTTCTTTGTGACATCCATCATGCAGGGATCATGACATCTACCATTGATATGAAAGATGAATCAAGAGGGCGACCGACCCAGAAAGCAAAAGTAAGTGGTATTGCAATGATTGGTAGGATCCAGTGGGACCCTCCTACAAACAGCCATATACTGATCAATTAAATGCTGTCTGATATTATTATATCTCTTAATTTTATTAATGTTATCTTTATGGGTTAATGGGAGCTCACCTTTTTTGTCAAGATAACACCCTCACAGGGCCAATTTTTTGGCCATGTCAGACTTTTGGTTTTGACAAATCTTATCCATTCAAGTGATTCAACATCATAGGCATGGTATAAAAAATCGGCCGATACTGATACATATCGGTGATACTTATCGGTTTCTCGGCAAACCGATACGTATCGGTATCTCAACTCGTTATCGGTATCGGCTGATACGGGCCCGTATCGGCCGATACCGATATTTTTTTTTAAAAAAGGTCGATACGTTTTGGTATCGGCCGAGTCGTATCGGTCCTCCATGGACCGATACCCGAGTCTGCTATCGATTTTGACACCTTGATCATAGGAATATTGCTCGAACTGAAAAAAGTCCCTGTCAGAAGGTTAAAACCAATCAGACATATGTTCATATCTAATGTCGTTTCTACATTGGTGTGCTCACATTGGATGGTAGAGATCTTCTGATGGGCATATGTTTTGGGCTGACTTCAATTAAAAAGATGTGATGCAATTTGGATGAATTGGATTGGTCCGCATTGTGTGCTACATGTGCCGACATTTGGCATGAAGTTGGGTGCAGTTGATTGGGTGTTTATCTTAAGAAAATGGTGAGGAGAGCTTATCCCTATCTATATTTGAATGCCTATTCCTAAGCATCCCTAAGTGGAGACTCTCCTATGGTTTACTTGTGTAGATTGAGATATTGCTAGGAAAAACAGAGGATTTTGATGATCTGATGGTTTCTGCTGCCGAAGAGCGGGAAGCTGCAAATGGCGAGGAGCAGAGCTGAAGGGGTTTGAAGTCTTGCATTTGGTTTGGTGTTTTATGTGCTAACTACTATCTGGTAATGCACTTAATGATCCTTCATTGTGGAACATGGAGAATGATAGCTTTTGTACATGTGCTAATATTAGTTTTATTGTAAAAGCTTTAATTTACACTGTTAAATAAATTTTTTTAATGGATATTTTTCCGCTTGTGACGAAAAAGATTAGATGATACGTGGAGCCCTGTGGTTCACAGAGCCATCGTATAGACCAGATTCATCGACAAACAAATTAAACCCTATACCCAAATCTAACTGCACCATATGATTAAGAGCGGTGTAACTCCCCGATTCCATATGTCAAGGTATTGTCCTCTTTGGGTGTCTCTACTTGGTCCCACCAGCCCTTTCCTGGTCCGACCAGCCTTCTCGGGTTCTTGCATCAACCCTTTCCCTTCAAAGTTTTGTTTTTGGTATGAGTTGACTCCTAATATGGGCTGTTTCTCTCACCCAAAATGTGTCCAAGAGCCTAGTCATAACCCTAATGTTGTGTGTGCATGATGACAGTTAATGGTATATAATGTGCACTCATTTTCACTCATTGCCACATTTCTTAATATGATGTATCTGTTCTTATCAAAATAAAAAAATATGATATATCTGTTAGCACGAAAACATAACGGGTGGAGGTGTCTATAACGACGTCGTGATAATGTATGGTTGGTGCCCAAAGTAGTTAGTGTGCAACACTGTCGCTGATGTGTATAATTGGTTCTCACAATTGTGCATATTTTGTAAGGAGACCTGGGTGTGAATCCCAGCCCCCTTTCAGCCATTCTCAGGATATCCTGTCATCGAAAAAATTATCATGCATATTTTATAATGGTCATTATTAAATTGCATAGATGATCCTAATTCTCTAATAGGCACAATTTTTTGGTTGACACATGTGTCAATAATGAGTTGCTACTTGAACTATTTAGATTGATAAGAGTAAGGTATTAAAAATCAGCCGATATCGATATGTATCGGATATTGGTCAATACGTCTCGGTTTTGTTCGAGACTTTTTTTTTTTTATTTTTAACAAAATTGACCGATACGTATCGGTATCAGCCCCCGGCGAACCGATACCCGATTTGACACCTTAGATCAGAGAAGTACAATGCATTTTATAATAGTGGCAGGTTATGACATTTGATCGTACAAGCCTACAAGGTTTGTAGGAACGCTTTAAACTTTGGTGACACCAAATTATTCCTCTTTAGAGAATAGCCTGTAACTTGGAGAAGAGGGCGACAACCATTTCCATAGCCTACATTACTTGATGCTAAGCCCAAAATATCTATCATAACTAAGATCCGAACAATGGTTCATATTAAAGTTCTCAGGTGGAATGGTTCGAGTTCTCTAACCAGCTTGTGGGATGTGCTGGAAAAATAAGCTGAAAATTAGATTTTCACCATTTTTTGTTGTTTGGCCATAGGGCCATAGAGAAAATACAATTTTTTCCCCCTTGGCTTTTAATAAAAAAAATTAATTTTATACATGCACAATAAAAATGCTTGGGTCTTAGTATTATTTTTTTCAAATTATATTGAATAAGAACAAATTTATTTAGCCCTAATATTTATCAAACGACATTTAAAAATCTTCCTAAGTCCTACAAACGAAAACAAACGAAAATCTGCATTTTTACAACAAATGCATTCTCTCGTTCAAATTCCGATACTAGGCCTAATGTTCTCAATATATTATTATTATATTTTTCAGATTATATTGAAAAAGGATAAATTTATTTAGCCCAAATATATACCAAACAACACGTAAAAATTTTCATGGGTCCTACTGATGTATTTTTCCTTACAAATGAAAATATGCATTTTCTTCTATAAATTCCCAAACTAGGCCCTATAGTACATATTATGAGTCAATATTTGACCATTTTGCCGATATTTAAAATCATGGCCATAAGATCATGTAGGGTTGTAAGCCACTAAGGCATTGTCCAATGGTTGACTACTTGGATTTGCCGACATGGGCCCACCTGATTTTTTGCAAGTGAAAATTGAAATATTATTTGGGAAAAGTATAAACGGAGATCAGATTTATCGAGGACAAAGTGTAGGTGGGTGATGTCGCGTGACATTGTTGCACCGATCTGCATTAATTGGGCCCCACCACACTTGCAGCCAATTGCGTAGCGACGCATCAGCCACCTGCACATTACCTGCATAAAATTTGTCCTCCATATAACAGTACTGTCGTATTATTTGGAACCAAATGCTTACTTGGTCTTGGCTGACATGGGGCTAGATAGCCTGTCAGAAAAGAAACCAATTTTGGGCTTAAACAGGGCCCAAGCTCAATCAAGAATATATTTGGCCATCCTCCCTCCTGAATCAGACCCAAACTATACCCAAACTATTGAAAAAGATTAGCAGGTGGGTAAAGTTTATTTTTTACTGAAGTGAAAAACAGATGATCTATCAAAAATAAAAAAAAATACAGATGAAAAGTGCGAGATATTATTAGAATTCTCTAATGGCCACCGATTCAGGTGCTCCTTTCTTCTCCATTTTTTTTTTTTATAAATGCTGTTCTCTCTCTCTCTCTCTCTCTCTCTCTCTCTCTCTCTCTATGCTGTTTTGTCTCTTTCTCTCTATTAACTCCATTAAAATGAAAAAATGAATGGTCTCTTTTTACCAAAGTCGAAAGTCAACATACAATCTTGACATACAAATGAATGGTCTTTTTTGACCAATAGAGGAGGTGGATTCTCCAATTCATTTGTAGGCGGATCTAATATTTGATTTTTCACATATTTTGATGCACCTGAAAACTGGAGCATCCGATTTGCTGAAACAAATTTTTTGAGCGTATAGAGCTGAAACTTTTTCTTCCCAATCCCTTTTTCCTAATTTTGCCTAAGAAGTGCTCATATCCAATGGTCTCCCTAGTCCGTACCCATATATCATCTAAACAAGACTAGTAAATATATTGTACTGAGCCTTAGTTACAATTGCAAAGTGTTGGAGAACTAAGAAGTAATGATGATCTCCGGACTAAAACCATCCTGATGATCAGAGAGAATCTCAAATTATACATGGGCGGTACCCAAATCGTCTGAAACTTGAAGCCCTCCTTGTTGGTGAGAACTGGCGGGGGGCTTCCCTGTGTAAGCTTCTAAATACCAATGCAATAATTTGAACATATAATTAAGTAAGAGGCCAGAAAAGAGGATGGGGTCATCACCAACTCTCATGGCGGTAGTGAATACTGTGATGGATGTGTGGGAGAGAAGAAAGAATATATATGGAGAGGATCCAAATGGGTGACTTATTATTATCACTATTTTGAGACATACAACGACTATTGTAAGCTTTCAAGCATGAAAACCATAGTATGAAGGCCCCGTAATTGGATACCAGGTAAGCAGGGATCCTGCCGTCGTTGCGGGTTCGGATGATGGTGATCACAAGTAGTGTGCTAAATGTTAGGAAGGTAAGAGAGAGGGTGGGCATCGAATCGGAGGGCTTGACGTTGAATGAGCTCAAGTTGTGTGAAATTGTTGAAGAGGGCACCGTCAAGCTCATGGAGATGGAGATTCGAACATCCATAAAATCACCAACACTAAGAGAAGACGACGATGACGACGAGTCCTCAGACAGCCATGTGTAAGCATTCAAGAACCAATACGATGTCGCCGACGTATATGTGAGTATGATGAGGAGAAAAGTGGAGGGATTGCCGTAGGTTCGAGTGATGGCGAGGGCTGTGAAGAATGTTAGAAAGGAAAGTAGCAATATTGATAGCACCCAAATGGAGAACTTCTTTAGTTCATCAGAAGCTTTGAAGCACCAATAGAGTAATATGAAGGAGCCATATGCATAGTCGATATAAGCGACGGCGGTGAGGTCATCGATGGTTCTGAAGATTGCGAAGGGTGTGGTGAGCGTGGGGAAGATAAGGCAGAAGGTGGGTAATATCTTTGACCTCTCCATTTTTAAGAAATACAGAGACAGAGAAGCGAGTGGAAACCGCGATGGTTTGGGATATATTGTTATAAAAGTCAAAGATAAATTGAAGCCTCGAATGAATGAGTTTAGGACGTGGCAGCCAGCTTTCACAGTATGCGTAATTCGGTGCTTCTTAGTAAGAAGTAGCTCCTTCGGTCCGAGAGAGCTCTTCTTGTATGTTTTGAACTCTCGGATTGGGGGCTTTGCGGCACTCGTCATGCTCATATCTTGATTTTGGACATATCGTTACCGTCCAAAATATAATATTTTAAGGAGTTTGGGAGGTGGGCTCCTGCTTTTCGGAGAATCTCTTATGAATGTGCCAAATGGTAGATCCATGGAAAATTGACTTGATTGACCCTGTCAGATACACTTTTTACGTCAGAGGCCCTCCCTGTATTTTTACCTTTATCCAAATCGACCAGCTTTTAGCCAAGCCATTTTCAGCTAGCACAAAAAGTCCGAAATACCCCTTACACTTTTTTTCGTTCTACATAATTTAAAATCTTAAATATTTACATTTTCTATATTTACGCGATGTGAAACCGAATCTATGCCGTCTGATTTGAAGGCCACATAAAAAAATAGATGGCGCCAAAGATAGATACGAAAAAAAGGCGATATCACCTCTTTAAAAAAAAAAAAAAATTTTTTAACAATTGATGGCGACTCTTAACACAATCGGTATTGACCATCGACTCTTAAAATGTATAGAGTCGCCATCGATTTTATAATTTTATTTATTTATTATTATTATTATTTTTTATACAATCGATGACAACTGTATAAAGAGTCGATATATCGACTGTGTACAAAGTCGATATCGCCTTTTTTTCTTATCTATCTTTGGCACTATCGATTTTATATTGTGGCCTTCAAATCAGACGACATAGATCTCATTTCACATCACGTAAATATAGAAAAATATAAATATTTTAAATTTTAAATTATATAGGTGTATCCTCTTCTTCTTCATTCTAATCTGCTACAGTCTCTGACGAAAAAGGTGTATCTAGGTTGATCCTAATAGCAGATCGGAGTAGATTGGATTGAGGAGAAGACGCCGTCACCTTCGCCACCTCTGACTTTTAGAAACTGTAGCAGATTATAATGAAGAAGAAGATGATGTTTTTGTGCGTTAAAGAAAGGGGGTAATTTGAACTTTTTGCTATCCTTAGGGACGGCTAGGCTCCCAGTTGGTCGATTTGGGTAAAGGTGAAAATATAGGGCCTCTGACATAAAAGGTGTATCTGACAGGTCGATCAGGTAAATTTCCCTAGATCCATTCAAGTTCTGACACTCCACGTACTGATTTAAAATGGGAAATTTATTTGATCGACCCTGTCAGATACACCTTTTACGTCAGAGGCCCTGTATTTTCACCTTTACCCAAACAGACCAACTTTTAGCCAAGCCATTTTCAGCTAGCACAAAAAGTCTGAAATACCCCTTCTTACACTTTTTTTCGTTCTATATGATTTAAAATTTTAAATATTTACATTTTTCTATATTTACGCAATGTAAAATCGGATCTATACCATCTGATTTGAAGGTCACATAATAAAATAGATGGCGCCAAAGATAGAAACGAAAAAAGGTGATATTGCCTCTTTAAAAAAATAAAAATAAATTTAACAATCGATGGCGACTTTTAAAACAATCGATGGCGACTCTTAACACAATCGGTACCGACCATTTTAAGAGTCATCATTGACTGTGTACAAAGTCGTCATCGACTTTATACAGAGTCGATGACGACTGTGATTTTTATTTTTTTATTTTATACAATCGATGGCGACTCTCTTAACAGTCGTTGACGACTCTTAAAATGGTCGGTACCGACTGTGTACAGAGTCGATATCGCGTTTTTTTCATATCTATCTTTGACACTATCGATTTTATATTATGGCCTTCATCAAATCAGACGTCATAGATCTCGTTTCACATGACGTAAATATAGAAAAATGCAAATATTTAAAAATTTAAATTATATAGGTATATCATCTTCTTCCTCATTTTAATCTGCTACAATCTCTGACAAAAAAGGTGTATTTGGGTCAATCCAAATGGAGTAGATTGGACTCAGGAGAAGACGCCGTCACCTTCGTTACCTCTAACTTTTAAAAATTGTAGCAGATTAAAATGAGGAAGAAGATAATGTTTTTGTGCGTTAAAGGAAGGGGGTAATTTGGACTTTTTGCTATCCTTAGGGTCGCCTAAGCTCCTAGCTGTTCGGTTTGGGTAAAGGTAAACATATAAGGCCTATGACGTAAAAGGTGTTTCTGCCAGGGTCGATAAGTTAAATTTTCCATTTAAAATAGAGTTAGTCTACAATCAGCGTACACCCATTTTGTGGATACGGCACTCAGCGGTCCACACATTTGTCATGACGTTGGAAGGACTTTCAATGCATTGAAATTTGTGTACATCATTCAATTGACTGCTTTAATGCACATGATGAGTAGACACCAGCTGTAGATCATAACGTCATGATTTCAAATTCAATCAACCCATCTGATAATAATATATACACTCTACAAAAATTGTAACGTCTACTAGCGACAGTCACAATAAAAAATTGTCGCTATTAATAAAAAAAATTATTAAAGATTATTAATTAAGAATTTAAGACTATTATTAGTAGCAATATTTTTGTTAATAACGACAATTTTTGATTGCCGCTAATAATCTTATTTTTTGTAATGACGTGTCATGCTCAGAATTTGAGTGCTTTCAGAGAATGCATGAGCTTACCTTTACAATCAATATAAAATTGTGCGATTAATAGAATCAATTGCACTATCATTGACTATACAATTTTCTATATTTTATTAGTGTTATTATTATTTTAACAATACTCATAATCTTCAAGCCGCTCCTTTACGTAGCTCTAGTCATATGATTGTGTAAGGACCCGATTTGAAATAAGGTCAGAATGATGTTTTTTTCATAACACAAATCAAAATTAATAAAATGTGTTAAAATTCATTGACTTTGTTAGATTAGACCATGAAGATCAGTTTTGGGCATATGTGCCATGTGAATTTGATAGGCTCTGTATCATGTGTCGGTAATTACAAACTAACTGTCTGATGATAAGACTATAGTCTCAGGATCCGTTATATGAAAGATTGAAATGAAATTTGATCACCATCATGTGATTAAAGGCAGTCACAAACTATTAGACTAGGGTTCCCACCAGTAATTTGGTTGACGCATATTGCGGGACTCAATTCATTGTCCCATGTAATATGGGGTGACAATTCTAGGCGAAGGGATATATAATACCTGAAGAGCATATAATATAATATAATAATATAACATCTAATATAATATAATATAATAATATAACATCTAATATAATATAGTATATGGGTGTGTTGGGGGATAAGAGGAGACGCTTCTAGAAGTTGAGAGGGGCTGAGACGTTGGTGGGATTTGTCTTAGCATAAAGACAAAAAAACAAAGACAGACAGAGAGAGAGAGAGCGTTCGAGAGAAAGAAAAGAAAGAGAAAAAGAGGAACAATGAGAGAGAGCCTGAAAAAGAAAGAGAGAGAACCCAAGAGAGAGAAAGGAGCATTCACGAAGAAGACGAACCCTAAAATTGCTTGGATTCCTTGAGGCAAGTACCTCTTTTAGTATGTCTTGATTTACCCTTAATCTGAAATATCTTGTTTGTATCAATATGCTTCTTCCGTGTATAAACGTCATACCGGCCGATTGACCAAATTGTGGGGGTTTTACTGATCTGATAAAGTAATGAATAGAGAATTGTTTTAAATTGAAAAAAATGAATTTGGTGATATAAATGTGTCGAAATTTGATACCTGCCTCTGTCATACATGTTATACATGAATGTGTAGAAATTCGTTTCCTGAATTTGTTATACCTGTGATACCTGAATGTGTCGAAATTTGTTACTTGACTTTGCGATACTTGTTATATTTGAATGTGTAAAAATTTGTTACCTGAATTTGTTATACCTGTTATACCTGAATGTATATAAATTTGTTACCTAGATCTGTTATACTGGTTATTTGGATTTGTAATTTCCGATCCTTCAAGTATTTATGCATGAAAGCTTGATGTTTTATGAGTGGTTTCTACCATTTCAGAGACCGAAGTATTTGTGGAATATAAAGTCATGTTTTCTGATGTTTTCTGCACTGAAATTGAATACCATAATTTCTGAAAGGCAATGAGATGGTGCCTATGAGTTCGAATGAGACAATTTTAAGACCTTGGTTAGGTTGTAAATCTGTTATCTGTTAACTGTTTTGACATCTGATCCCAACTATGATAAGCTTAGTTAAGAAAAACACTTGGTATTGGTACTATTAGCTATAAAATATTTTCCAACAGAGATAAATCTGTTATGGTAAGTTAAGTGGAAGATTCATCACTTATCTGTCTGCTTTCTGGTATGAGAATATCTATCTGATTTGTGGTAGCTTAAGTGAAAGATATCTGTCTTATTTCTGATATGAGAATATCTGTCTGATTTGGATTTATTGTCTGATTTCTGGTATGAGAATATCTGTCTGATTTGTGATAGTTTAAATGAAAAATATCTGTCTTATTTCTGATATAAGAATATCTCTCTGATTTCTGATTAGTTAAGTGAAAGATTTATTGTCTGATTTTTGATATGAGAATATTTGCCTGATTTGTGATTAGTTAAGTGAAAGATTTATTGTTTGATTTTTGATATGAGAATATTTGTCTGATTTGTGATTAGTTAAGTGAAAGATTTATTGTCTGATTTCTGGTATGAGAATATCTGTCTGATTTGTGGTAGTTTAAGTGAAAGATATTTCTGATATGAGAATATCTGTCTGATTTGTGGTTAGTTAAGTGAAAAATTCGTTACTTTCGGATATGAGAATATCTGTCTATCTGTTTAAGTTAATCTGTTAGATTAGGGGTGTTATCGAGTCAGTTTTCATCATTACAAAAAAACAGATTATTAGCGGCGGTTTTTTTGGAGCAAAAAACTGCCGCTATTAACAAAAAATTATTAAAGACTATTAGCGGCAGTTTTTTGTTAATAGCGGCAATTTTTCGCTGCCGCTAATAGTATTGTTTTTTGTAGTGCATGTAAAACCGAAACCGAACCGATAACTATCGGTTTCTGTTTTATGAAATCAAAATCGAATCAATAAGGTTCAAAATCGAAACCGAATCGATAAGGTTTAAAACCGAAACCGAATCGATAGTTATCGGTTTGATCGATTTGGTCGGTTTTCAGTTTCTTGTAAGCCACAAATAATTAGACAGAAAATAATTAGTAGGCATACAGGAAAAAAAAAAATTAGATAGAAAGAAAGGTTCCTTGTAAACCACAAATATTTTTGGTAGATATATACATAAGTATAGCCACAAGAAACTTGTGATTATTAGCAACCCATCTTCTTTTGCTAAAATATATACGTTTACAAGTATTTTTAATAAATTTTTTTTGAAAAAAACAGAGAAAGAACATAGGAAGAAGAAGAAGAGAAGAGCTTAGCTGATGAGCTGATTTTCTAAAAAAATAGCCACGTCGCAGAAGTCGAATCGATCGCCGGAGAGCTTAGAGAAGGAGGATCGATAGCCGGAGACACCTTTCAAGTTCAGGTGTCTAGAGAGAGAGAGAGAGAGAGAGAGAGAGAGAGAGAGAGAGAGAGAGAGAGAGAGAGAGAGAGAGAGGAACATCAAGAAACCCTTCGCTGATTGGCTTCGCTGCAAGCCTGCAACTCCCCTTCTTTCCTTGATTAGGATTAAAATGAAGAGTAAGAATAACATCGAGAGGAACATAGAGAGAGAGAGAGGAACATAGAGAGATTTAGAGAGAGGAAGAGAGAAAGAGGAACATGGAGAGAGAGAGAGAGAGTACTAACCTGTGGTGGAGAGTGGAGACTGTGCAGTGTGGCGGCACGACACCGAAGACTGTGGAGTGTGGACGACCGACGGTGGGTTTGGAGAAAATGAAGGGAAAGGGACAAAAGGTTTAGGGCTTGTAGAAGAGAATGGACGGTTTTGACGTTTTGTGGCTTTTAAAAGAGAGTAGACTTTTTAAAAGAGATTTTTTTTCTTTGCAACCTATTTTTTGGGTATATAGCACGAGTACTACCATTATCGGTTTCTTATCGGTTCGGTTTCAATTTTTTAACGTTAAACCTGAAACTGAACCGATAGTTATCAGTTTCTATTTTTTGAAACCGAAACCGAACCGATATGTCACAAAACCGAAATTTCGGTTGGGTTGGTCAGTTTTTTGAACAGCCCTATGTCTGATTTATGGCATCGGCAATAAGTTATGCTATAATACTGTTTTATGTGTCACTTGAATACCAACCTGATTTAAATTAAAACACCTGATGGTACGGTACCTTGATAAACGAAATAAGAAATTTTGGTGTTAGTCGTTAGTCAATATTTATTAGAATGAGTTACTTGCAGAGCATGCGGATTAACTCTTATGGTGGTTTAACCACCCTGCAGGTCAAGGAAAGAGATTGGAGAAAGATATTATCTGGTGCAGATCTCTATGTTTGGTACGTAGTGTTTAATTTAATGTACTAAAGTAGTCTGACTTGATTTATGTAAGAAAATGGAAAGTTTCTTCTGTTTATCTGCAAATCTGGTTGCTTGGATTTATGTATTATATCCCTTGTATTTTATTTTAGGTTTATTGTTACTTTTGATTTGTTTGGATCGCGACTTGAGATTTGGGTACGTGAATTTTGAGTCGTGACAGATTGGTTGTCATGTGATAGCAAATTAATGTATAATCCGGTAAGCATTTAAGAACCAATACAATGTCGCCGACGCATATGTGAGTATGAGGAGAAGAAAAGTGGAGGGATCACTGTAGGTTCCAGTGATGGAGAGAGAGTGGAAGATAAATTCAATCAACCTAAATGATAATAGTACATAGGCACGGATACGAAATGGGGGACATAACCTCCTCTACCATTACAATCGCATATGGACAACGAAATTTACAATCATGATCTATAAATCCGTTGTGTTATGTGTAATAAAGAACAGATCGTGTGATGATACAATAATGATCTATAGATTCATTATGCAAAAGATTGGGGAAGCAAATCATCTCCACTAATTCAAAGGCTATCAATTCACGTCAGCTAGAGGAGGTGGGGGTGAGAAAACAGCCTTCTTGAGTGGTACGACGTGATTGTTGCCTAATTAGCATTTCTGGTCGGACATGACAGTGGGTCATCAAAGTCAACAATCCCAATCACCCAACTGTCCCCGACATGCTGGTCGTATAAGATGGAATCAAATACTTGGATTGCCTACTCTTAAATGGCCAACTGATACCGATACCGAGGGGCTCACGTAACGTATAAGAAAGGTACGAAAAATCGTCATCACTTAAATGTGTGGTAAAACATTTTATGTATTCACATGTTTTTAATCCCAAAACACTAAAACATATTCAACCTATCCCTCTCGATAATAGGGAAGAAACGTAGTATTCTTGCAAGTTAAAAATATGTTTGTAAAAAATCAACAGTTATACCATGTTTTACAGGTTGTAACCAAACAAACCTTTAATGTTCATAAAAATCTTATTTATTATTTAAAAATAATTAAAACTAAAAAAATTCATTAATTTTGACAAAATTTCATTAATATCGCCCAAGGTGTCAAACTCGATATCTAATATCTGTAACCTTATATAATTATATTCCAAATCTGTACCATGTGGGACCCCTCCGATGGTAGACCCATGATCTGAAAACAGTTCACAGTTTAAGCATAAAAAACTTGAGTAGAGAAGAAAGGAGGGTGCCATTACTTGCACACACTTTTTTAAGTGATTGCAGGAATTAATCAAAACAAATGCAGTTTAAATTTAAGGTACCTTTGTTTGCGCCCATATCCTAGACCCTTTGGAAGCCATTGATTGCTTCAGATTAGATGATGTAGACCGTGTTTCACCTCGATATTCCATACAATAGATCTTGAGATCATGGCACACCTATCAGACGGTCAGTTTTTGATTTCATGTGTCACGGATTCCTAAAATATTTCTCTTGAATCATATGATACACTTCATGCTCAAACGTAAATTTAGGGCCATATTTTGGGGATCTGTGACACATGTAATAAACATTGACATTCTGATAGCTACGCCATGATCTCAAGATCTATTGTGTGGAATATCGGGGTAAAACACAATCTCCATCCTCAGATCCAAAGCAATCAATGATTTTCAATGAGTTTGGGTTGTGGGCGCTTTGAGAGAAAAGCGTGGGCGTGAACACCCTAAATGCTATCTTTAAGTCTATGGTCATTTTGTCGCTCTACGCGTTTTCTTGCATTACACCATTTTCTTCTCGGATAGTGTTAAATGGAGGACATATTTTATGCAGACAAAGTGTAGCGGCTGATGTGGTACAGTGCAATTGGCTGGAAGTGCGGTGAAAGGGGAAATAAGGGAAAACTCATATGTGGCAAATGAATTGTCGAGATTCCCGTTGTTTGGATGACATCGAAATGGTCGGATATTATCTTCACATTTTCTGTCAAAATCCGAGAAGAAATGCTGGGGGGGGTCCCTTAGTTTTCTATCTTCCGAACCTTCGGACTTCTCATCCGTACGACTTTTCTCATAATACCACACAATTTTCTCACGAACGAAAACCATTGACTGATTTGAATAAGACGATAGAGATTGGTTTTTTTTCAATCTTCCTCATGATAGATCTTAAGATCATGATGCTCCTATCAGACGGTCTAATATTGATTCTATATGACACACATCCCCAAAAATCAGAGGCAGAACCATGTTATAGATCTTAAGACGGTCTAATATAGATCTTAAGAACCACCCAAACTTTTTAAAAATTTGTTACTAAGCTTTAGGGGTCCTAATTTATATTAGTGAATTCTCATCCATCCAAAATTATCTTGAACACCCAAAATTATAAAAAATCTTCAACCAATTTTTTATATTGTATTTGTTTTCATAACAAATATTTTTTTATTGAGAGCAATTCAGTCAGATATGTAAAGAAAAAAAAAAACTTAATACATATATAATTTTTTGTTAGAATATGTTATTTTTCTATAATTCCCTGCATATATATCCAAACACAGGATTTGGTTAATCTTGTGTTTTCCAAACTAGTAATGTGTTTATCCAAACAACGGAAAACAAAGGAAAACAAAAGAATATCATGATTTCCTATAACTTAGGTATTCATGGAAAAATATAAAAATATTATTTTACTTTCCTACATTTTTAGTAAGGGGTTCCTCGCTATTTATTTTACTAGCCCTTAAGTAAAAAGGAACCACCCTTATTGGTGGTTGCCTTTCTTTTCAAAAACAGGCGTTATGTGCTTAAATTGTCAACTGTTTTGGGATCCTAGGCCTACCATTAAAGGGATTCCATATATGCTACATATTTCAAAAAAAGTAATATCTACGAACATCTTTTTTTTTTTATATCCCATGATTATGTTTCCTTTTAGAATGTGCGCCATCTGAAATCAAATCTAACCTTACGATGGTAGGCCCAACGATCTTAAGATCTATCATTTAAAAGATTTGGTAAAAAATGAGGTTCAGCTTGATTCGGTACACCGAACCTGCATCCTTATGAGTGGTGTGGCACGAGTGTTGCACGAGTGTTGCTAGTCTACCCACACTTTTGCCAGGTCGTGCAAGTCAAAGTCTACAATCACAATCACCCAACTGTCCCCTAACCTGGTGGTCGTATAAGAATGTGTCACCGCTTGACGAGAGTGGGGCACAAATCGATTACTTGGACTCCCGACCCTTAAATGGCCAACAGAATACTGAGTGGGCCATGTACCGTATAAGAAAGGTACGCAAAATATTTGGTAACAGGGGGAGAAACGTAGTATTCATGCAAGTTAAGAATATTTGGTAAAATATTAACAACTATACAACGTTTTCCAGGTTCCATCCAAAGACTCTTAGCTCTCGTTCGGTAACCCAAAATACTCAGAATCTGGGCAGATTCTGAGTTTTTTTGCAAGATCTGAGCAAAGCCCACGTTCGAGAGCCAATTTTGGGAAGCGGGAATCTGAGTGTTTTCTGAGTGAAAACGACGTTTGGTCGTCCGACCAAACCTCTCGGATTAGCTCAGATTCTGAGCTCAGAATCTGGGTTGGTGAAGTATACTCTTCATCCATCTATGCAGCTGATCAAAACTATGTGTCCTCCCCAGCTACGCAGTAGCTTCTTTGAAGCTACTGCATCGTCTTCCCCAACCATCCATGGCGATAGGTAGGGGCCAGCCTCGATTCAAAAACACCTGCCTCCATCTCTGCTCCGATTCCCTTTGCAGTGCATTCACATGGCCCTGTAATCGATGACGACTCGATCTGAGTCGATCCAGGTCTGTCTTGAGTCGTCATCGATTACATAAAAAAAAAAAAATTATTATTATTATTTTTTTTTTATGTAATCGATAACGACTCGATGCAATCGGGATCGACTTTTGATGAATCGTTATCGATTACATAAAAAAAAAAAAAAAATAATTTTTTTTTAAAAAAAAATAATTTTTTTTTTTATGTAATCGATGATGACTCAGTACAGAATCGGGATCGACTCGGTACAGAATCGTTATCGATTACATAAAAAAAAAGATATTTAATTTTTTTTTTTTTTTTATGTAATCGATAACGACTCAGTACAGAATCGGCATCGACTCGGTACAGAATCGTTATCGATTACATAATTTTTTTTTAATATAATCGATGGCGACTCTGTATAGAGCCAATGGCGACTTTATACGTAATCGATGGCGACTCTTAAAATGATCGTGCATAACGTATGCAGTCGATATCCCCTTTTTCTCATATCTATCTTTAGAATTATCGATTTTATATTGTAGTCTTCAATTCAAATCTGACGGCATAGATCTCGTTTCTTAAATGAGTGTTTGGCTTTTTTATGTTTATTGTTCTCCTATCCACTTTGGTTATTTATGTATGGCGATCCGTGATTTCTTTATAATTCTCATATGAAGCTTGTCTCTTTTCATATTTTATTATTTCGTAAGCAAATCATATGGGTTGTGTATCGTATCCCAAATGACTCTTCTCGAGGTGAGGGTCACCGTCGCAGGGTTGTCATACTCAGCTCCGACTCCTTATGGTGACGACGCCGTACAATCGTGCAATGGTAGTGTTAGGGACCCATTTTAAAAATAATAGTAATTAAATCAAATTCGAAAAAAGACTCCGTCAAATATGTTCAGCCCCATCTCGATTGGTTGCCCTTAAATTTTGAGAGAAATTCGAGTACGGCACATAAACCGATGATTAAGATCACGTTTCTACGGTCGTAGTATAACCACTGATTGAAGCTATTCTGAGGATTTTCTGAGAGGAATCTGAGTGGTTTAAGAACAAAGGATTTTGAGTTTTGTAAGAATCTGTCAGGAATCTGAGTGGTTAAAGAACGCATATGGTGAAAACCAGGAATCTGAGTTTGCTAAGAATCTGTTAGGAATCTGAGTGTCCAAAATCTGAGCAAAATCTGAGCTTTTCTGGGAAAAACCAGGAAACACCCGAACGAGGCCTTAATGTTCATAAAAATCTTATTTATTATTTAAAAATAATTAAAATTAAAAAAATTCATTAATTTTGGAAAAATTTCATTAATATCGTCCAAGGTGTCAAACTTGGTATCGGTATCGGTCCATGGAGGATTGATACGAATCGACCGATATGTATAAGCTGATACTGAGTTCTATCGGCACCTTTAATAAAAAAAATAAAAACAAAATAGAGCTATTGGTCGATACTGATACTCAAGTTGATACCTGATACATATCGGCGCTGATATGTATCGTTTTGCCGAAAAACCGATATGTATCGGCCGATATTTGATACCATGATTACCCCAACATTAATAAAATTTCTGCAATTTCGGAGAAATTATCAAAATTTCACTGAAACTTTTGTTTAACCCTTGTTTTGGTGAATTTTGGAAATTTTTTTGAGAAATTTATCACTATGCTTCGTACTACTATTTTTTTTAATAATAAAATGTATTATATAAAAATTTGAAAAAGGATATTTTTATTATTTTATCCAAGTCATATCGGCTGATATAGAATGATAAGGTTCGATATTTGACCTATGTGTATATCAGTATAGATGAGTGTAACTCGATACATATGGGCCGATGTTTAAAGCCAATGACTGTCTTTATTAGATGATGTACAACATTTTTTATCGTAATATTTAACACAATGGATATTGAGATCGTGGCTCACTTATCAGACGGTCGAATATTAATTTTACATGGAAACACGTGGCCCAAAGTGTAAATACATATATCTTAAGGGCGTATATGCAAGAGTCCCTTGATTAAAAGCAAGGGTTTGGGTGATCAAATGGAAAGCCGATGGGAAAGAGGCTGGAAGGATCGTACTGGGATTGCATAACGTAATCTGTGACCCTTTGTTTTGTTTCATTTTATTTTAGTTGAAGTCTCGAAGGTAGGAAGGAGCTAGGAGGGTATTAAGAATTAATTTGTTAGATTACTGAGTGAGGATATCAAGGGAGAACGACTACTGGGAGAGGTAAAAGAGAAGGGATAATGGCTAGAAACGTTATGAATTTGTTAGATATGTTAGTTGAACTCTTGAAGGTAGGATGGACTAGAAACCCATGTCACCCAACGATTGTTAAAATGAAGTAGTTGAGCACCATCATGGTTTTTGGCTATGAATTCAACTTAATGTTGTTGCTTTTGATTCGGGTAGATTTCTCTGGGTCATTTGAATTTGACCCATTCCCTTGGTGGTTGAGTAATTTTTTTTTTTCGTTTGGAGAAGACTACTGAGGAGGTTGGTTTCCTATTTTGTGTAGGACTCCCTTCCTATAATAAATCAATGATTAGGATTCTGTTGCTATAATAAAGCAAAAACACTCTTTGATTTATTTATACACGTGTAGTTGGAACACCAAGCTGGTGTTTTCCCAACTCTATATGACTTGATGACCCAACACAGTACGACCAAGACTGACCCGACCCAGCCCATGGACCCATATAAACTCTTTTTTTTTGGTAATTCAGCTTGAGGTTGGAGGATCTTCACCCATATTACTGAAAGCTAAAGGAAAAAAAGAGACTATTACATTCTAGTTGTAAGATATTTTGTCAAAATCATGATGTAACCTAATATTGCTCCCAAAGTGTTTTTAATTGCCAAGTAAAATGTTGTGAAGATTTTGTTGTCACAATCTGGTGTACGGACGTTCGTGGCTGACCCGACGGACATCCCTAGTCACGGACGATCGTGAGTGATTCACGGACGTTCGTGCCCCAACAGTATATAAGTGAAAATTCAGTTCGGGTAGTTATCCCATCTGTGAAAAATTTCTCTATTCCGAAAAATTGAGATTGATTTTCCTTTTGTCTTTGAGATACCTTTACACCATTCAATTTGGATTTATTTCTCAAAGAATTACTTCTTTATCATTGAGATTTAAAGGTTTAGATTGTTGACTCGTGTGATACAAGTGGGTCATCGTTAGATGCATTGGTTTGAAGCGAAAGATGTTTACTATTTTGTTCATAGTGGATTTTTAGTTTGGATCTGAGATAGATCCCGTAATTTTTACCTGTGATAGGATTTTTCACGTAAAAAATCTCTTGTGTTATTTGTGTTGATGCGATTAATTCTTTTAATTATTTATATTCTTTACAAAGTGTTAGATCTCTCATTATTCTGAAATTACACTAGTATAAGCAATAAATAAATCGTCTCTTAGGAGAGATTTCAAACCATACAAACAATCTTCGAGATCTGGCCATAATCTGACATAAGACATATCTTTTCCAATTTTAGCAAGGAAATCCGCTAGCCTGTTAAGCTCGTACCACGTGTAAACCACCGTGCATTGTTCAAAGCCCGTCATTAATTCCCGAATGTGCAAAGTCAAAATCCTAACTCGCCATGGAATATCAAACAACTTGTTTATGCTGTTAACCGCAAATAAGTTATCAGATTCAATTATAATCCTGGAGTAATTCTCCTCTTAGCCTCTACTAACCCATATAAAATAGCTTTAAGTTCCACCCCAATGATGTTCTCTTCAGTGGCTGGGCCACTGAATCTTCTCAGGACCGTGCCGTCATGGTTTCGAAAAACTCCTCCAATACCCGCCTTCCCATTAGCAAAGGACCTATCAGTATTCAATTTGATGATACTATTCATTGGTTTTTTCCATTTCCCATATTCATAAGAGATCATGTGTTGGTGGATTATATTCCAACGCGATAAGAGATTATCATCACTTTGTAGTTTTACAAAACAATCTTCCCTCTCCATTCGGATTGTAATGACCCAGAAAATTTGAACCAGAAACTAACCGCATCGATGTACGTGCCCGGCACGGAAATCGAGACAGAAAATTTAAAACTTTGAAAATAATATTAATAGAAATAATATTAGCCTATAAGTGGGTTAGTTCACGTATGAAAACTCGTTTCGATCCGAGTTGAGTACGATGTCGAGACGGTACACTACGCCATATCGACATGTTGGTGTTTCACACCGAAATCAAAATTAGAGAAGCAACTGAAATATCTAAGATATTTCAGTTGGTAGCTTATAAGAGAAGGAAGGGAGAGGTAGAGGAAGTTCTTCTTCTTCTTCTTCTTCTTCTTCCCCTTGCCCTAGTTACTCGAACAGCTAAGAAGTCTGTAGCTAGGTAGGTTTTCAAGAGGGTTTTTGTATAAAACAGGGTTAGCAAGATTGAAAGGTGAATTTCCTAAGCTAGGGTATGTAGAGAGACCAATGGATTAAGCTTAGGTATGGGTTGTGTGTGAAGTCTATGCATCTTTGAACGAGGCTAAAAGGTTGCTTGTCGAACTCGGATCGGTGATAAACTCAGAGCTTGATCAAAACCCTCTTAGTGATTTGCGAAACCGAAAGGGCCCACATAGAGGTGAGCTCTCTTGTTTAAAATGGGCGTTGGATGCCTAAATGTAGGATCTGTATGAATATTTAAGATTTTAATGGATTTTGGAAGGAAAAGTAAGTTAGAAAAATTTGTTAGGTGAACTCCATTAATGGTGAAAATTCGTCATTATTGATTGATCGATCAACAAGGTGTTGATCGATCCTTTGAAATGAATTGATCGATCAACAAAGTGTTGATCGATCGAATTGATCGATCAACGGTGGTGATCGATCAATTTATATATCAGAAGGAACATTAATGGCAAAGAGTTGGTGAGTGATATTGGTGATCGATCAACAAGGTATTGATCGATGATGGTGATCGATCAACAAGGTATTTGGTACTTTGGTGATCGATCAACAAGGGTGTTGATCGATCAATAAAGTTCATTGATCGATCAACAAGGTATTGATCGATCAATAAACTGCTTTTTAGACAGGTTAGAAAATTTATAGGTAAGAACCACTGGACATTGTGCCAGTTCACACTCTGTCACTCTAACACCTAGAGTAACATGTCTATGGTCTAGGATCAGACTAAGATGCCTTGAAAAAGCTTTGGATTTGCTTAGAAGGAGCTTGATCAGGTAGGAGAATTCAACGAAATTGTATTTATTTTTGATCTCATGGATTACATCATCATGCATATCTCAGCATAGTTTAATTACTTTTAAAAGCATGTTTAGCATATGTATGAGCATTCTATTCGTACTTGATCCGAGGCATTTGATATCCGATACGAAATCTGAATTCTGTTAAGTATGATAAGTATGCATGTGATTTGAGGTTTAATATTCAGTAAAAATCCCACCGACTCGGCGATATATCCATTTCAGGCACACTTGTGCATTTGCTTTGTAATCCTCGGCACAATTGCACTCCATGTGTGAGGCATTGTTGCAATTCCGAAATTGTTCATGTGAACGACGATGGTTGGGATTATCCATCGGACCAAATCTGGCTACCACGTGCTATACTCACGGGAGTTACTTAAGTATACTACACTAAGTCATTATATGTTGTATTCATCAATTATGTACTGTTTTGGATAAATGTCTCATGTTTTATACATCTGTTGCATATCTTCAGTTTTGTTCTTTGATGACCATGTTATACAATTAGAATGTAATTTTATTTGGAATTCTTCTATTGAGCTAGGATGTAGCTCACCCTGTTTTGTAAACATTTAGGTTCTGAGGCGGTGACTCCCGGAACGGAGAGCGACCCAGACTATCAGCCTGATCCTGAGGCTGAGGTTGAGGACGAGGAGACAGACGTTCCAGCTGACGACTTTTACCCATAGACTGGGTATAGCTTAGACATTTTTGGGATTGTATGTTTGTTGGAGACTTTGGATTATGTGTGCCTGGTGGCCACTTTTGTATTAATTTTTGTGGATATTTTATTTCTTTTATAGTGTTATTATACATTCTATCGGAACCATCATTGGGAACCATTGTTTGGGTGATGGATGCCTGTCACCGATGGTTCTTTTTGGTTCCTTTTTGAGGATGTATACTTTTTACATTATCAATGAAAGTTTTATCCCTTGTTCTTACTTTTAGATTGATTCATTAGATAACTCTACTTGCCGCTGTGGGATTGTATCTGTATAATTCCGCTTTATATACAGATATTGTGTGATTTGTCCTTGGGATCATCCAGAGCATGATCCTGATGGCACGGATTTCTGAGCACAGAAATTGGGTCATCCTGATTTATCAGAGCCTAAGCTTTAGGTTGAACTATGGGTTCATAACGGATTGTTTTTACAATCTATATGTACTGATCAATGTTGTTGTTTTCACAATGACAGACCAGTATGGGCCCTAAGTTCAGAGGAGGGCACGGCAGAGGTAGAACAGGTCATCGAGAGATTCCTCTGAGGGATGTGCCCGAGGTTATAGGCTCGTCGAGGGGCTTGGAGTTCCTCTCACAAGCAAATGCGGTTCCATTGGGACCCAGAGGAGGAAGAAGAAGTAGTGAAGATAAGATGGAACAGGTGTTGGAAGCATTGGCTGCCAACGTTGCTCAGCAAACTGCTGCCCTGACACAGCAGGCTGCCAGACCACCTCATCAGCCTGGTGGATTTGCGGAGTTTAGGAGAATGAGACCTCCTAACTTCTCAGGTCGAACGGATCCCATTGAGGCAGAAGGATGGATAGAAGAGATGGAAAAACTTTTTGAAGTACTACAATGTAATGATGTAGAGAAAGTGCGCTGGGCCACTTTCAAACTGGATGGTGACGCCGGACCTTGGTGGAAGTCGGTGTCACAAAATAGACAGAGAGAGTTTTCTCACACCCCTTGGACATGGGAGGAGTTTACGGAAGTATTCTATAATAAATACTTTCCTAAAATTGTGAGGCATCAGTGGGAGGTGAAATTTATAGAGCTGAAGCAAGGGGCAATGACAGTCAGGGACTATGGAGCTGAGTTCGATAGATTAGCTCGATTTGCACCTCAGCACGTAGCTACAGAGCTGATGAGAGCGAGAAAGTTTCAGCTGGGACTGAGACAAAATTTACAAAAGGATGTCGCCATGTGGGAAATGGAGACATATGAAGGAGTGATGGCCAAGGCACTCATAGCTGAAGAAGAAAACCAGAAGCAATTCTCTTGGAGGGACAAGCAGGCGAGAGAGAGACCATTCCAAGGGCAATCTCAGGATACAGAGCAAAACAAGAGGGCTAGATTTTTCAGACCTCCGAGATACCCTACGCACTCTCGACCGGCGATTTCTTCAGGACCGAGTTCATATCAGAGAGCAGCAGCTCCTACATCTTCCAGATCATTTCGACCAGCTGGATCTTCTGGTAGCGGGGCCTCAGTGACTCAGGGACCTTCAAGAGTCTCGTCCTTCACTCCGGCCGTGATATGTGCAAAGTGTGGGAAACCACACAAGACAGAGGACTGCAGGAGAGAGACAGGGGCATGCTTCAGGTGTGGCAAGATGGGCCATTTAATCGAACGCCGGAGGAAGGAAGGAAGGGACAGCAAGGAGCGGTCCGGATCGGTATCTACGATGCGATCATCTCGACCTGTAGTGCAAGGTCGGGCATATGCCGTTACCGCCACCGATGCTCTGACATCAAATGACGTCATTCAAGGTATGATTAGAATTCAAGAGATATGGTGTTGTTTGATATAATGAACTGGAAAATTTGAAATATATAAATTAATTGACTTATTTTGATTATAATAGTACACATAAACCTACACATCTAAAACGTTACAGTAATGTTGATATTGGTATGTAGGTGGTGAAGCTATATAGGAGTTGCGATATTTGCTTCCATAGAGCACGAGCCCCGATAGACCGAGCTCCACACATTCTTTAAATGCGGCCTCAATTTACAAAGGAATTGAGTGCCACCCGAAACAATTAGATTTTATCTGACGGTCGATTTCACGGCAAAGCGGTGAATGCACTCACCGTGTGTAAATCGATGGTAGTGGCGGTAGATGATCATGAGACACGCGATTTGATTACATTAGATATGAAAGGATTTGACATCATTTTGGGAATGGACTGGCTATCTGCTTACCACGTAAGTGTGGATTGTCTTCGGAAGATGGTAGTTTTCCGCCCTCCAAAGGAGCGATCCTTTAGATTCTTCGGAGTGAAGTCTAAGGTAGCTCCGTTGATATCCGCTATTCGGGCGGAGAGGATGATGAAGAGTGGATGCAGTGGATATATAGCCTTCCTACAAGAGCAACGGGAGAAGACGAATGTGATATCCGATATCCACATTGCATGTGAGTATGCTGATGTGTTTCCTGAGGATTTACCAGGACTACCACCAGATCGGGAGGTGGAGTTTGTAATCAATCTAATCCCAGGCACTGAACCGGTGTCAAAGGCTCCCTATCGGATGGCTCCAGCAGAATTACAAGAACTAAAGGAGCAATTGCAAGAACTACTTGACAAAGGTTTTGTGCGACCTAGTGTGTCTCCTTGGGGAGCACCAGTATTGTTTGTTAGGAAGAAGGATGGTTCAATGCGCTTGTGCATCGACTATCGGCAGTTAAACAAGTTGACGATTAAGAATTGTTACCCGCTTCCTAGAATCGATGATCTGTTTGATCAATTGCAAGGAGCGAGGTTCTTTACGAAGATCGACTTGCGGTCGGGTTATCATCAACTACGAGTCGAGAAGACATTGAGAAGACGTTCGTAACCGGATATGGGCACTATGAATTCCTTGTTATGCCATTTGGATTGTGACGCACTGCGTCTTTCATGGACTTGATGAACCGAGTGTTTAAACCACACTTGGACACATCGAGTGGTATTTGTAGATGACATCCTTGTCTATTCCAAGACAAAGGAGGAACATGAAGAGCATCTACATGTTACTTTGCGACCCTCGAGAGATCACAAACTTTATGGCTCGGTAAGTGTGAGTTTTGGCTTGACCAAGTTAGTTTCTTGGGTCATATCATCTCGCAAAGGGTATTACGATTGGATCCGGCTAAGATTGAAGCCGTTGTGAATCGGGAACCGAGGGGCGATGTAGGTCCGTAGTTTTCTTGGTTTGGCGGATACTACAGACGGTTCGTAGAGGGTTCTCTAAACTATCGTGTCCACTCACTCACTCACTAAGAAGAATGCTAGATTTGATTGGGTGATCGGTGTGAGAAGAGCTTCAGAATTGAAGACGCTATTCGACTACAAACACCAGTGTTGGCAATACCTTCCGGCGAGAGGAGGTTTGCTATCTCTGATGACGCATCATATGGTGGTTTGGGTTGTGTCCTCAACCAAAGACAAGAAGGTTATCGCTTATGGCTCTAGACAATTTGAAGGAGCATGAAAAGAATTATCCGACTCATGACTTAGAGTTGGTGCGGTAATCTTTGCCTTGAAGATTTGGAGGCACTACTTGTACGGTGAGACGTTTGATATCTTCACCGACCACAAAAGCCTTAAGTATTTGTTTACCCAGAAGGACTTAAATATGCGACAGCGCAGATGGGTGGAGTTCTTGAAAGGTTATGATTGTTCCATCGGTATCACCTGGGAAGGCCAATGTTGTGGCGAGATGCTTTGGCGAAAGTCTTGATTTCGGTTGTCACACTTATCACGAATACAAAGGTGGCATCTACTTGAGGACTGGCCTTGCGATGCATTGATAGACGTCAAAGGTTCAGGGGCATTGATGGCTACCATAGTGATACGGCCCACGTTGTTTGATAACGTGCGTAGGCTCCAGATGATTGATGATGAGCTTATGGCCATTCGCAAGGATGTGATCAACGGGATTCGACCTGATTTCTCCATCAAGGATGATGGTACTTTACTGTTTCGAGATCGAATGTGCATACCAGCTGATAAAGATCTTAAGGAAACTATTCTAGAAGAAGCACATAAGTCAACGTATGCTATACATCCTGGGAGTACTAAGATGTATCAAGATCTCAAGCGCAGTTTTTGGTGGAGAGGACTGAAGAAAGATGTAGCAGATTTTGTGTCTCGATGTTTGGTCTGCCAACAGGTGAAAGTAGACCATCGAAATCCAGCCGGGTTGTTACAACCTCTACCAGTACCAGAATGGAAATGGGAAGCCATTTCTATGGATTTCATCTTGGGGTTGCCAAGCACATTGAGGAAGAACAATGCCATCCGGGTCATTGTTGATAGGTTGACCAAATCGACACTCGTTACGCTATACTAGCAAGCTTGCGGTGTACATGAAAGGAGATAGTCTGGTTACATGGCATACCAGTCAGTATAGTGTGTGATAGAGATCCGCTCTATACATCGTTTAAGTGTTGTTTTCAGAAGGCATGGGTACTAAATTGGAGTTCAATTTTTCATCCTCGCATGATGGGCGGTCGAGAGAGTGAACCAGATCATCGAAGATATGTTGCGAGCTTGTATGTTGGACTTTCAAGGTTCATGGGATGAACATCTATCTTTGATCGAGTTCGCTTACAACAACAGCTATCAGTCGAGTATCGGGATGGCGCCTTATGAAGCCTTGTATGGACGTCGATGTAGATCTCCATTGAACTGGGAGGAAGTCGGTGAGAAACTCATTTTGGGACCTGATATCGTGGAAAGTACAACCGTGGCAGTTCGGTTGATCCGCGAAAGATTGAGGGTTGCTCAAAGTCGCCAAAAGAGTTATGCCGATCTTCGCCGGATACACGAGAGTTTCGGTATTCTTTAAGGCATTCTCGAGTTTACGATTTTCTAGTTTAAGTAATTAGTTAGGTAATTAACACTTGTTTTCAGGTTGGAGACAATGTGTTTGTAAAAATATCGCCAACAAAGGGTGTCATGCGCTTCGGAAAGCGAGGAAAGTTGAGTCCTCGGTATATTGGCCCCTTTGAGGTACTCGGACGGGTTGGCGAGGTTGCGTGTCGATTGCTTTGCCACCACGGTTGGCGAGCATGCATAATGTTTTCATGTATCGATGCGGCGTTACGTGCATGATCCGACACATGTCTTGGATTTTCAACCGATTGATTTACAAGAAGATCTAACCATGGTTGAAGAACCGATAGAGATCTTGGATCAACGGGATCAAGTTTTGAGGACCAAATTAATTCCGCTAGTACTTGTCAAATGGCGGAATCATACTGCTTCGGAAGCCACTTGGGAACGCGTCTGAGATCCGTGAAACGATGATCCACACTTGTTCACTTAATGCATAGGTGAATTTTCTTTTGAGTTTGTTTCTAAATTCATCATCGTGATTATAACTTGATGATTAGATTTATCTCATCGACTCGATTTGTCGCATATTTTGGGTCATGTATGTGATGTACATGTACCGGTATCTTTCCATTACGGTTAAGTCATTTTAACGGTCCCATTTTAACAAGAAATTTTTACAACAGGTACATTGATCGATCAACAGAGAGGTTGGTGATCGATCAACAAGTGGACTGTTGATCGATCAACATTGAATGTGGTGATCGATCAACAGGTCGGGTTCAGTTGTTTTGAACTTAAAATTTTTTTGTGGTGATCGATCAACCACTAATGAATTGATCGATCACCAACACACTTTTGTGTTATAAAATGGGGTTTTGAACGGTCATTTGCTCTATCCTATTCACGTGAACGAGCAAGGGGCTTTTGCACTCCGACCTTTCAACTTCCCTTCCGACTCACTTCCGGCCATTCCCATCCTTTCTCCGGCTTGATTCGCGTGGACATCGCTCCATTCACCCGGTAAAATCCTTGTTCGCTTCCTTTCGAGTCTTATATTTCATTTTTTTTGTAAGGACTTGACCATGGGACCTCGCACGAAGAATCCTTCGCGTAAGGTACCCACATCTCGGGCGCGTGCCCCGGTGCCGCCCACCATTCCCGTTCCTCCACCAACCGTGCCACCCATGGCACCGATTCCGGATGCGGTTCCACCCATCCCGGCCCCCATTGAGCGTGAAGTCCCGAAAGAGTGGTGGGCTTCCAAAACCTTTCTTCCCGAGTATCGATTTATTCCTACTCTCTACGATGATCGCCCCGAAATGGCTTGGGCCAAGGGCTACCTTCAAAAATTAGGGTTAAAACCCTTGCTTGAGCCATTCCATGATCACTATTGCCCTCGCATAGTGCGGCTCTTTTTCCAAAACCTTCGTTGGGGGGATTCCCGACACCGACTCGTCACTACCATTGACGGGTTTGAATATAAATTCAACCGATTCCATGTTGCCGCTGCCCTAGAGTGTGCAACCACTCACCTTGATACGCGTGGCTTGGCGCCACCGTATGAGAAAGAGGTTCCTTTTGCTGATGTCATCACCAAGATGACCAACGGCAAGCATGGGAAGGGCCAATCCATTTCTAGGGCCCAACTACCCGACAAACTGTGGATGCTTGATACGTATTTCAAGTGTGCACTCGTTCCATTTTTGCACAAGTCCTCACGGACTGGTGTTGTCCAGATGGCCCTCTTTTCGGCCTTTGAGGACCGCTGGTATCCTATGGCCGAGGTCGTGATTGAGGGCATCATCACCGCTCGCGACCTTATGACCGAAAAGGCGAAGGCGGGAGCCACCAAACAAATCCCCTATGCTCGCCTAATCACAAAGCTGGTGGAGCAATATGTTGCTCTACGCGAGCACTATAGCTTGGCTCCTAATGAGCCACGCTTAACCAACAACACCAAAGTCTTTAAACTAAAAGACTGGACCAAGAGTTATAATCATTTGGTCAAGAGACTACCCGACCCCGAGGAGGAGGGTGACGACGAGGCTGCTGAGCCTGTTATTCCAGAGGGTGGGGCACCTGTTGTACCAGCTCCTAGTGGGGGGGAGGCCCCATCTGATCAGCCACCTCAGCCTGAGGTGCTACCTCGACCTGCTGCTACCCCATCACGGCGACCACCTCGTTCTTCTTCGTCACGTCGCCCTACACCTGCACCTGCTGCCCCTGCCCCATCCACCGTTACTCTTGACACCGTGCTTGCTGCGGTCCTCGAGGGTAACAAACACATACATGAGCGCTTGGATGGGATTGAGTACATTTGTTGTCAGTTCATCGCTCGACTACGCCGAGGGCATGTTAGAGCTCTTGATGCAGCAGTCATACATGACGACTTCGACACCGATGATTGCACATGCCCGTGAGCACGTTGTAGATCCTCGCACTTACACCCCTGTTCCTACTCCGCCCACCATGTCGGTCCCCGCCGGGACTGGACCATCTGGCGCGAGTGGACCATTTGATGTCCCCACAGGTATTCCCATACTCATTTACCTGTTATTCTATTTATCTGATATTATTTCTTTTTGGAACTATCGTTATCTTATTCTGTTTTTCTATATTTTTTTTCTGTACTGCATCTTTTATATCTTTGTCTCTGTATGTTCATCTGTGGGTTTTCGTTCGGAACCCCATCTCATGTGGCCCCGCTGCTTAGTCAATTTTCGAGGACGAAAATTCCTAAGGGGGGGGATAATATAATGACCCAGAAAATTTGAACCAGAAACTAATCGCATCGATGTACGTGCCCGGCACGAAAATCGAGATAGAAAATTTAAAACTTTGAAAATAATATTAATAGAAATAATATTAGCCTATAAGTGGGTTAGTTCACGTATGAAAACTCATTTCGATCCGAGTTGAGTACGATGTCGAGACGGTACACTACGCCGTATCGACATGTTGGTGTTTCACACCGAAATCAAAATTAGAGAAGCAACTGAAATATCTAAGATATTTCAGTTGGTAGCTTATAAGAGAAGGAAGGGAGAGGTAGAGGAAGTTCTTCTTCTTCTTCTTCTTCTTCCCCTTGCCCTAGTTACTCGAACAGCTAAGGAGTCTGTAGCTAGGTAGGTTTTCAAGAGGGTTTTTGTATAAAACAGGGTTAACAAGATTGAAAGGTGAATTTCCTAAGCTAGGGTATGTAGAGAGACCAATGGATTAAGCTTAGGTATGGGTTGTGTGTGTGTGAAGTCTATGCATGCTGAACCAGAGCTAAAAGGTTGCTCGTCGAACTCGGATCGGTGATAAACTCCGAGAGCTTGATCCGAAACCCTCTTCCGGAGTGATTTGCCGAAACCCCGAAAGGGCCCACATAGAGGTGAGCTCTCTTGTTTAAAATGGGCAGTTGGATGCCCTAAATGTAGGATCTGTATGAATATTTAAGATTTTAATGGATTTTTGGAAGGAAAAGTAAGTTAGAAAAATTTGTTAGGTGAACTCCATTAATGACTGAAAATTCGTCATTATTGATCGATCAACAAGGTGTTGATCGATCACTGAGAGTGCAATTGATCGATCAACAAAGTGTTGATCGATCACTAAGTAGGGAATTGATCGATCAACAGTGGTGGTGATCGATCAATTTATATATACAGTAAAGGAACATTAATGGCAAAGAGTTGGTGAGTTTGGGTTAATATTGGTGATCGATCAACAAGGTATTGATCGATCAATAGACTGGGTATTGATCGATCAACAGTGGTGGTGATCGATCAACACAGAGCCCATTGATCGATCAACCAACATGGTGATCGATCAATGGTGTACAGTATATACCAACAGTTGGTACTTTGGTGATCGATCAACAAGGGTGTTGATCGATCAATAAAGAGTTCATTGATCGATCAACAAGGTATTGATCGATCAATAAACCCTGTTTTCAGACAGTTAGAAAATTTATAGGTAAGAACCACTGGACATTGTGCCAGTTCACAATCTGTCACTCTAACACCTAGAGTAACATGTCTATGGTCTAGGATCAGACTAAGATGCCTTGAAAAAGCTTTGGATTTGCTTAGAAGGAGCTTGATCCGAGGTAGGAGAATTCAACCGAAATTGTATTTATTTTTGATCTCATGGATTACATCTGTCATGCATATCTCAGCATAGTTTAATTCTGTTTTAAAAGCATGTTTAGCATATGTATGAGCATTCTATTCTGTACTTGATCCGACATTTGATATCCGTATCTGAAATCTGAATTCTGTTAAGTATGATAAGTATGCATGTGATTTGAGGTTTAATATTCAGTAAAAATCCCACCGACTCGGCGGTATATCCGTTTCAGGCACACTTGTGCATTTGCTTTGTAATCCTCGGCACAATTGCACTCCATGTGTGAGGCATTGTTGCAATTCCGAAATTGTTCATGTGAACGACGATGGTTGGGATTATCCATCGGACCAAATCTGGCTACCACGTGCTATACTCACGGGAGTTACTTAAGTATACTACACTAAGTCATTATATGTTGTATTCATCAATTCTGTACTGTTTTGGATAAATGTCTCATGTTTTATACATCTGTTGCATATCTTCAGTTTTGTTCTTTGATGACCATGTTATACAATTAGAATGTAATTTTATTTGGAATTCTTCTATTGAGCTAGGATGTAGCTCACCCTGTTTTGTAAACATTTAGGTTACGGCGGTGACTCCGGGCGGGCGACCAGACTATCGGCTGATCACGAGGTGAGGTTGAGAACGAGAGGCCAGACGTTCGGTGGCGACTTTTACCCATAGGTATGGTATAAGCTTAGACATTTTTGGGATTGTATGTTTGTTGGAGACTTTGGATTATGTGTGCCTGGTGGCCACTTTTGTATTAATTTTTGTGGATATTTTATTTCTTTTATAGTGTTATTATACATTCTATCGGAACCATCATTGGGAACCATTGTTTGGGTGATGGATGTCTGTCACCGATGGTTCTTTTTGGTTCCTTTTTGAGGATGTATACTTTTTACATTATCAATGAAAGTTTTATCCCTTGTTCTTACTTTTAGATTGATTCATTAGATAACTCTACTTGCCGCTGTGGGATTGTATCTGTATAATTCCGCTTTATATACAGATATTGTGTGATTTATCCTTGGGATCATCCAGAGCATGATCCTGATGGCACGGATTTCTGAGCACAGAAATTCGGGGCTGTCACACGGATTGTAACATCTTCTACAATCTGTTGAAGTAGGATTTTCCTGTGAGTCAGTTGATTATAAAATTTTTTCTGTTTCTCTCACTCAAAATGTGCCAGATGCAAGCCGCAAATGATATTTTTAATAAAATTGATTTTTTACTTTTTCCTTTCGCATTCAACACACAAAATTGTAGCTTCTGATCAATATTCTCCACATCAGCCTTTTGATATTGAAGCCTAACAATAATAGATCTCCAGATCAGCTAGTGTATCTACATTGGAAGAACAACTGATCATTGGATTCACATGCTTCCTAACAAAGAACACATTTAGAAATTATGATCATACCTCTTCTACATAAATTTTCCACGGTAGCCAATTTTCTATTGATGCACATCCAAGCACATAAACTATCTTTTGGAATTGAGTCCTTGTGCCATATGACTTTGTCCCACTCGATTTGAACTTCCTGGTCTCTTATAGCTTCCCAAGCTAATTTAATAGTAAGATTGCCGTTGTTCGAATTCACCCAAACCAGTTCATCAACACACTGATCATTTGTGCCGTGATGAGAAAGAATCTCTTCCCAAGCCGCCTCCATATGCACAATAATCGCCTCTGGAAGGACCCAATTTCCACCCGCAAAGATATCTCCAACTTTAACATCATGTTGAATTCCTGATTGAATCATTAGCCTTCACCCGTATTTCTCACATAAAGAGAATGGTTCAAGCCAAGGATCAAACCAAAAACTAGCCTTTTGACCATTGCCATTGTATTTTCTTTGATTGTGTCTTGGATTCTCATTAACCCTTTCCAAGACCACGAAAAATTGTTTGGAAGATTGCATGTCCAAATAACATCATTATCGCTAACAGAGCAGGCTCTCGCATCCATTTACTCCAGAGAGATTAAGGATTAGAGAGAAGGTTCCAAAACAATTTGATAAGCCCTGCATCATTCCAATCTCGCAGTCTTCTAATACCACCTTCATTCTTTGGTTTGCAAATTGACTCCCAACTAACCATGTGTAAGTGATTCTCACCAGTCGGTCCATTCTAAAGAAAGTTCACTAGAATTTTTCTATCTCATCTAGGACTCTTCTGGGTAATAGAAAAGCCCCAGACCAATAAATCTGATAACTATTCAAAACAGATTTAATCAATTCAAGTCTTCGTGCATAAGAAAGAAGAAGGCTCTTGCAGCTATCAATCCTCTTTCTTATCTTCTCTATCAGGTCGCTGTCGCTGCACATAGAGTAAGAAAGTTTCGAAGAGAATAATGGGACACCAAGATAATGCATAGGCAAGTGACTTTCCGGGAATTCAAGCTCCATACTGATATAATTGATATTGGTGCATGCTTTTCTATAAAGAATCGAACTTTTATGTTGATTTACCCTGAGACCCGAGACTAAGAAGAAGTCATTGAGAACATTACGGATTCCCTTTGCTGATTGGGCATCTGCTTTAGAAAACATAAGAAGGTCATCCGCAAATATTAAATGAGAAATTATCGGGCCATTCCCAAGTCGGGGAGGTTTGATTAAATCTTGGTCCACTCTTGCATCAATCATCCGAGTCATCGCTTCCATGACAATGGTGAACAATAGTGGCGACAGGGGATCGCATTGTCGCAGCCCACAATTACTTTGAAAAAACCCTCTAGGAGTGCCGTTCATATTTACCGAAAACCTGGGACTAGAAATGCATTGCTCGATCCAACTGCACCATGTATTGTCAAACCCCAATTGAGCTAAAATATTAAGAATAAAGTCCCAACGAACTTTATCATAAGCCTTCTGAATATCAATTTTAGCATAAAAACTCTTGGGGCCATTGATGACATGAAATTTTCGAATAAGCTCATGCGCCAATAAGATATTTTCATAAATCTTCCTCCCCTTGATAAAGGCGGATTGATTTCGGCTAATAAGGCACAGAAGAACGGAGGCTAATCTATTGGACAAAATCTTGGTAATAATCTTGTACACAAAATTGTATAGAGCAATAGGTCTGAATTTGTCCAAAGATTTGGCATTCTCCTCCTTAGGGATCAAAGTAAGGAGAGTAGAATTAACTAATTTCAAGAGCTTTTTGGAAGTAAAAAAATTGTGTACCGCTTTTATGACATCTCGCCAACGATATCCCAATGATCTTTGAAGAAATTAGCTGGAAACCCATCAGGACCAGGAGCTTTATTGTTCGGCGCATTTTTAACCACACCTATAATTTCTTCATCTGTGACCTCATTCGATAATGATGCTGCTTTCTCTGGAGTAATTCTCGAACGGAATGAGATCTCAGGAGTATCTTCGGCCGATGAAGGAGAAAAAATGTTCTCAAAATAATTGCATGCTTCATTTCCAATATCCGCTGGATCGACCACTCTGCTGCCATCAGTCTTGGTGAGTTCATGGATAGTGTTGATAGAACTTTTTGAGGCAATAGAAGTATAAAAATAAGAAGTATTCCTATCTCCATTGTTAAGCCAATGAACTTTGGCTTTTTGCTGGACAAATATTTCCTCTGTATCTAATTCCTTGCAGTATTCTTTAACAGTTTGAACTTCAACGGTCACGAGCTTGTCATCTAGAGGAGCTTTCTGGATCTGAGTTTGAATACTATCAAGGTTCAATTTAACTTGATCTTTTCTAATGCTGATATTCCCAAAGCAATTTTTATTCTAGATTCTGAGCCTTTTCTTAGTATTCTTCAGCTTCTCCTGCAGGTAGTACATCGGATTCACATCAGGGTGCTTACAGAGGCGGAGCCACATTATGACCTGGGTGGTAAATTGACCACCCAAACTTTCTAAAAATTTGTTACTAAGCTTTAGGTGTCCTAATTATATTAGTGGATTCTAAGCCATTCAAAATTATATTGACCACCCAAAATTATCTGAAATCTTAAAAAAAAATTGTTTATGATATTTGTTTTCATAACAAATATTTCTTCTTTGATTTTTTAAACTAAATCGCATAATTTTGGCCTATTTTTAGGCTCCCCTCCATCTATTAAGGTGTTACACGGACTTATTTTCGTAGAGATTTCTCTCACAAGGGGCTCCACTATGTTGTAGAGCTACATACTCACATATATGGTGTATAAGCTCTAGTATAATTAATTAAAAAAATTAAGTAATTTATTACACATAACAAGATTTGAACTTAGAACCTAACCTTCACAAAGCACTAAGTCTACCACTAGAGCAATTCACTGAGATATGTAAAGAGAAAAAAAAGCTTAATACGTATATAAATTTTACTACAAAAAATAGCCTTTAATAGTTTTTTGTTAATAGCGGCAGTTTTTTGTAACAAAAAACTACCGCTAATAGTCTTATTTTTTGTAGTGTTTACAAAGGCATCAAAATTATTAAATAAAAAAATGTCGGGTCTTCCCATTCATCATCGAGATATGTTCAACAACTTCGATGGTCTCACGGCCTCCTTGCAACGTACTGCCACATCATCCTACTCTTTGGAGGATGGCGACGAGGATGATGCTACCTCATAGTTATTCTTCGAGGGAATTTTGAATTAGGCCAATTTTGTTGGAACGGCCTAATCGATATGTATATGATTTTCTTTTACTTTGTATCTAATTTCGTTTGTAGATATTTTAAATAAAGTCAATTTTTTCTTACTGGCTTAATTGATATATATTTTTTCCTTTTCTGAGAGGAACTTAAGAACGAAGGATTATGACCTTTCATGGGAATGGCTCAGAATCTGAGTAACTTAAGAACGCATTTGGGAAAAGCCAGGAATCTGAGTTTACTAAGAATTTGCAGGATTACGAGTTTTCAAGAATATAAGCTTTTCTAAAATCAGGAAACACTTGAACGAAACCTTAAGAATTTGCAGGATGATTAAGGATTTTAATATTAGGTTAATACTAAAACTCTAATCAATTTAAAATTTTAATACTAAAACTTTATTACCCTAATGTTAAAACTCTAATTATATCTAATTTTTTATTTTTATGTGTATTTTTTAATTTTAGTTAAAACTCTAATTACTAATAAATCTGAACCCTCATTCCCTCAACCCATCTAATTTTTTTCTAAGTATTTGGGAACCCTATACTAAAACCCTAATTACCTAGAACCATGGATCAAAATGGTATACTTTTTATATATTTTTTAGCATTTGCTTAGAAAAAAAATTATACAATTTTCTAACATTAATTGATTAGATGACCACCCTATGAAAAAATCCTGGCTCCGCCCTTGGGTGCCTGTTCCAAGCGTTGAAGTATTTAAAGGGCTTTGGACCAGTAGGGGGATTAACCTCAGTGTTAATGATCATCGGGGTATGATCAGAAATTTCAGCATTGAGGTGGTCAACTTTCCCATTGGGGAAGCATCTCTTCCAATCTACATTAACCAGTACACAGTCAAGTTTGCACAAGATTCTTCTGGGTCAGAAAGTTTTGTTGCTCCAAGACTAGTTAGCTCCCTCATGCCATAAAATCAGCCAATCTAGTTGTATCAATAGCTTGATTGAATTCATTAAGAAATCTCATAGGGATAGACTTTCCCCCAACTTTCTCATGGCCAAATCTTACAGAGTTAAAGTCGCCACCAACTATCTAGGGATAGTTCATGGCATAAGAGATGTTAACAAGGTCTCTCCATAAGTTTAATCGTTCAATATTTAGGTTCGATCCGTAGACAACAGTGAGGTTAAACTGAAAATTTTCCCTTATCCTCCGGATATTGCAGTGAATAAATTGATTAGAACTGTTAGCTAGTGCTACATCGAAAATATGAGGATTCCAAAGAATCCACAACCATCCCTTATGGTGATGAATATAATTGTCATGGGTTGGCCATTCCCTGTTTATGGACCGTTTAATTTTCTTCGATTTTTTCTCATTTACTCGAGTCTCCATAAGGCAGATAATATCAAGCTTATTATTCCTTATTAGGTTCTTAACCTCCTTTCTTTTAGAGGTATGATTTATACCTCTAATATTCCAGAAACCAATACTCATTGGGAGGTATTTTTGGAAGGATTTCCTCCCTCTAAACTCTCATCATTGTTATTTTTCCCCGTTTGGAACGGTAGAGATTGGACCATGATAACTTTCTTTTTCTTCTTCTTTTCATTAGAATTGCCGATGCCATTCTTCATGGGATGCTTAGACTTTTTATTCCTAGTAAGGAATACCTGCGAGTTAGTGTCTAAATCATCCTTCATCTCATCCGGGTTTAAAGCATAAAAAACGTTTGACGTGTTGACAATCCCTGATTGAATTACTAGATTGCAGATTTCAATACCCGGCCCAAATGCAATACCACATCCACCTGCAATGCCCGACCCAACTGCAATACCATTCTCTCCAATTTCTGATTCAATAACTGGAATACAAATTTCAATACCCAGCCCAACTGCAGGACCTGGCCCACCTGCAATACCCGACCCAAGTTTAATACCATGGTCTATAAAGCTGGAAATAGCAACAGAATTAAGGATATCGTGGGTTTCTAGAGTTACCTCTTTCATCGGCTGAATTTCAGCATTCAAGGCTGGCACTACTGGCACGACTTCACAACCAGCACTTTTCTCCTCAATCCTCCCTTCCTGATTCCCATCTCGTCCATCTATCAGGTCCATATTTGACTCGATTTCCTGATTTCCATCTGCAATTTTATCCGTGTGATCTGAATCTGGAGCTGGTTTGGAAAGAAAGGCGTTAGATTTATCCCTCTCCATATCTACAACCGTCCGGGTGGAGGAGGTATCTCCATTAGAAGACCTTGCCTTCTTCACCGGAGTCCATCTGGTTAAGGCCTTCTTAACTTTAGGAATACCAGGAGCGTGAGGGCAATTCTTCGAGTCATGATCAAAGCAAGCACATTTCGAGCAAATGTGTGGCTTCCATTCATATTCAATGGCTTGAGTATGAATATCTCCCATTACAGATTTAACCTTGAATCTGGGAGCGTAAAATCAACCCCAATTTCAATACAGATGCGTGCATAAGCAAGCCTAAAATGATTTGTAGTTTGAACATCAGCATGAATAGGAATTCCAATATTGCTGCCGATCCTACTCAGGATCTTCTTAGACCAGAAACAGAGAGGGAGACTGGGAAGTCTAATCCAAATAGGAATAGACTTAAGCAACTCTCTCCTTGGTCTCGAATACGGGATCCATTTCTTAAGGACAAGAGGCCTCCCTGCAAAAGACCAGATTCCTCCATTCAGAATCGCGTTGCAATCCTCTTCGAGCACAAATTTGAACAAAAAAAAAACCATCATCCAAACTAATACTATAATAACCCGAAATTTTCAAACCCGAATCCGACTGAAACCGTGTGCGTATCCGGCACGGAAAATGAGGTCGCCTTACAAATATTAAATAACTAATTAAATAATATTAGGATAGCTCTGTGTGGAACGGATTAAGGTTTAAATATTGGTTTGGATCTTTAACGGAAAAGCCGTGCACCAACTCACCGGGTGCCGCTCAACACCGAAACCAAACTCTATTTCAAGTGAATAATCTTAACACGCTTTTGCAGTGTTATCACTTCGAACCGAAACCAAGCCCTTTAGCTAATAAAAAGACAAAGCTTCTCAAAGAAGCTTCACCCGTTTGTAAACCTTTGGAGTTTGGGTTTCTAGAGAGAGAGCTCCTCCCTCGGGGGGAATATGTGGTCGATTGGATTTCATTGAACAATGTTCGAAGGAAGATATTATCATCTATCTTGAGGATGAAATTCAAGAAGAGACTCTTAGATGGAGAAACACCCTAGTCGGTTATGTGGTGGGAAAGAGACCTTACTATTAAGGTCTCAAGGCAGCCATTGACAAACTCTGGACCTTGAAAGGCACAGTTGAGAGTATTTGTGACAGCCCGGATTTTTGCACTCGAAAACCCGTGCCATCAGGATCATACTCTGGATGATTCTCAGAACAAACCAAGGAGTATCTGCTCGTTTAACGGAAATTAGAACAGACACCATCGTAAGAGGCAGTTCGAGTCATCATATAAGGCTCTAAAAAGAAATAAAGAAGATAAAAACAGTATATATATATATATATATATATATATATATATATATATATATATATATATATATGTAATAAAAGAATATACATCCTTAAAGAGGAACCAAGAAGAACCATTGGTGATGGACGCCCATCACTCAAAATCAATGATTCCCAATGATGGTTCCTATAAGATGTATACAACAAAAAAAATAAAAGTAACTACAGAGTTTAATACAAACAGGGTGGCCACCAGGTACACATATAATCCAAAGTATACCATAACACAAAACCCAAGCAAAAACACCAAATACCCAATCTACGGATGGTACTCGTCAGCAGGGGTATCAGTATCCTCCTCCTCAACCTCTGCCTCAGGCAGGTAGCCAGGGTCACTCTCTGTACCAGGAGCACTATCCTCTGAACCTATGACATAGAGTCAGGGGTGAGCTATCCATCTAAGCTCAATAGAAGAATTTTAGTTAAATTTGCATCTTAATTGTAAAACATGGTTACAAAAAATATTTCAGATAGATAAGCAGTTGCAGAATATTGACATAATTGAACAGATACAAATAGATGATCAGATATGCAGAATAATCAAAATGTAGAACTTATCAGAGCAGACAGAACCTCAGAGTTTGCAAAATGCTATACGTACAGTATTTAGATGACTTAAAATAATATACTTAAGTAACTCCCGTGAGTATAGCACGTGATAGCCAGATTTGGGCCGATGGGTAATCCCAACCATCGTCGTTCAATGAACAATTTCGAGAATGCAACAATGCCTCATCTATGGAGTGCAATTGTGTCAAGGATTTTCAAAGCAGATGCACGATTGTGCCAGGCACGGATATACCGCCGAATCGATGGGATTCGTCAGATTATTAAACATCAAATCACATGCAGATATATCATACATAACAGGAATCAGGTGACAGATCTCGAATCGCAGGAATCAGATATAATGGAGTTTTCACACATTTGTTAAACATGATTGGAAAGTAAAATCAGAATATGCAGCAGAATACAAAAGATTTGGAACCATGAGATCAAGAATAAATACAATTTCAGTTGAATTCCCCTACCTCATATTAGACTTTTCTAAGCAAATTCAAAGCTTTTTAAGATGTCCAGGCATTAACCTAGACTATAAACATAGTATACTAAGTGTCAGAGATGTTAACACATCAACTGGTACAATATCCAGTAGTGTTTTCCCCATAAAATCAAACCAGCAGAAACAGGGGCATTTGATGGATCAATCTCCTTGTTTGATCGATCAATTTCTCAATTTGATCGATCAATTTTCATATTGATTGATCATTCTCATACTTGATCTATCAACCCATCACATTGATCTATCAATTTCCACATCGATCTATCAACCCATCACATTGATTTATCAATTCCCACATTGGTCTATCAACCCATTACATTGATCTATCAATTTCCACATTGATCTATCAACCCATTGCATTGATTCAATTTCTTCATTAAATCGATCAAACCAACATTGATTGATCAATTTCTTCATTGATCGATCAAACCATTACATTGATCTATCAATTTCCTCATTGATCGATCAAACCAACATTAATTGATCAATTTCTTCATTGATCGATCAAACCATTACATTGATCGATCAATCTTCAAATTTGATCGATCAAATCCCAAATTTGATCGATCAATCCTATCGGGCATGAACCTCCAGAAAATACACTTTCTGTTTCTATAAAAGCATATATAATTTGATCGATCAATCTTTCAGATTGATTGATCAATTCCAAATTTGATCGATCAAATACCTAATTTGATCGATCAAACATGATAGTTTCTGTCATCAATGTCGATCATTAATCTTGACCTATTTTCATCCAAATCTTCGATGATCTTCATCGAATCACACACACATACACACTAAATTAAAACAAGGATTTATTCTATAATCTAAACCATTAAAATCAACGAAAAAGTAACCTTTCTTCAATCGAATCCGTGGTTTATTACAAGCGTTGTCGAATGAGGGTTTCGAAGCGAAACCTTCGGATTTCTATGGCGAATCCACAAAGATTGATCACAAGGACTTGAAGATGATGCCGCTCATCCTTACGCGTTGATCTTAACCTCTTCCAAGGCTCTTAACTTTTACAAGGCTGATCTGTTTCTTGTTGTCCAATGGCTCCAAGTAAAGTCAAGATAAACAAGGAGACTTGTGCAGTTACTATGTTCTGTTAGAGACTCAAAACCCCATTTAGACTCATGTGGCAATTCCCCTTGCCTACTTTATAAAAGTCTCTTTTGGTAATATAAAAATAATAATTATAATAAATAAATAAATAGTAAAGAAAACTTTTTTCCTTCCTAAACACAATTTCTAAAGTATAGACAGGTAATAGAGGCATCTTGGTAGTCTATGGAAATAATATATGGAAATGTGCTTTCCCTAGATACCTACAAGAACTCTTAGAAATGATAAAACCAATGATTTATAAGACAAAAGAGAGAGAGACAAAATGACTTAGTAATACACAGAAATTTTTTGTTTCTGCACTCTGCTGATTACGTTTCTGTTTGCTTTTATTTCTGTTTTGCTGTTTTATGTTGCTAAATATTCCCCTGTAATGGAAATCAATCTCTACAAGCTGTTTTGGTACTGTTCAAACTAGGATAATAGTCTAAAACTAGTTGAAAATTGGCTTTGAAATCTAAAGTGCTCTATTTTTTTTATAGTTTTGGTTTGTATTGTTTCTTCATGTTCGTTTCTAATGATTAGTTCTGTTTTATTATTATTACTATGTTAATTTATTAATTTAATGTTGAAATGGAATTTTGAGGTACCGAAATCTCAGGATGTATGCCTAAGCAATTTTTGGGTTAGAATATATCAACTAGTGAGGTTGTTTTGACCTTGATATGCTGAATATGGGCTTGGACTTTAAATTAGATTTGTAAAATTGTATATATTGTTTTCAAAAAGGGTTACTATCAATGACTTCAATAGATCTAGATCTATGGAAGTTGATCGCTCACTGCGAAAGGTTGGCATGTACAGCTTCTAGGGGCACTAAAATTTGTAAATGTCAGCTTTTGATATATAAAAGCGTAAAAAAGGTCATTACAATTTAGATTAATATGGGGCTGGTGATGGGAGTCGATTTCTTTTAAAAATTAGTCATTCCCATTTAGCATTCAAGTGGCATTTCAAGTTTGCTTGTGTTTACATGTTTCTGTAGATTGGGTGATTAGACTGGAGTAAGTTTTGGGATGTAAGAAATACAACAGTCTTTGCAAAAAAATTCCTTGTCATAATCCCTAGCATCCAAACCAACGGATCCCAATATATAATTCACTTGGTTGGACCTGAACACAGCCCTGGCTATAGAGACCTGGAATTATGCCCCGTCATCAATTCTGTACATGTGGCACCATTTTGGGGGCATCATCAAGATTGGATTCAGACTTAAGACTGCATTGAACATCCATCTCTACCATGTGATCAAGAGACTACATGTGCCAAGAGAAAAATGAACGGCTAAAACTGGTTTAGAAAATCGCATGGTAGCCAACTAGGCATTCAATTTTTAGCACTGATAGGCTCATAAATCACATGGTAGAGATAGTTTTTTAATGCGATATTGGGGTTGAATCCGACCTAGAGAGTGGCCATGTGCACTGAATAGAACTTTGCGGCACTAAAACTGTGCCTCGTATACAGAATTGATGGCCCGATCAACACTGTTGATGATCGATTCGGTCACCTAATACTAGTGGCCTTAATAATGTCAAGTGCCCTCCAACCTCAAGTACTGCTGCCCGCATTAAGAAGGAAACCTAATTTCTGAAGAGCCCGAAGATTACCTGTCTAGTGATGCACTGATGCCCAAGGAAATTCCAGTTATGTTGTACTTGATTATGCTAATCAACCAAGCTCATGTCATGTGAATTGGGGACTTGGGGCCCATCTTATCACCTCCATAATATCCCTCATAGCATCACACTTATGCATCTTAAAATGATAAGTCTGCCAAGCTCATGGGGAGCTCCAATTGGCATTGAAAACACTGTTTTTGAGCCCTCTCTATAGCTCCAGCAGGTTAAATAGATCAACTTAATTTTTTTCTTTCAAAACAGTACTTTAAAATTGGGTCAAATTTTCATTTGATTCAACGGTCCAGATATTAAGCCTAAAACTTCTGCGATGGAGATGTTTTGAATTTTTTCTTACATGATCTAAAAGACGCTACCTTGCTTCATGTGGCACCAAAACATGTTTTGGGTGCCACATGGAGCTGAATGTGGGCATGGAGCTGAATGTGGACCTTGATAGATTGTTAAATTTATTTTTTGTAGGGGTCACCTATGATACTTTCACTTCGCTGAAATATATACCCTTCATTTGCTGTAAAAAATATCCTTTGCATTCATCTATTATAATATATGATTCTCATATGAGCATACATTGCTACCAGTTACAGTGCAAGGAGGTAATTTTGGATGCAACTGAAATACCAAAGACCATTGTTGATTAGGTTATGATTCACGATGTTGATAAGCTCATCCTTGGGTCCTCTTCCAGAAACGCTTTGACTGGGTACTGGTTTTTATACCAGTTCAATTTGTCTACACATCTTTATCTTATTATTTCTATTTGTTGATGTGCCTACTTCTGTTTCTAAGGTTGCTCCTGATTTATGCTCTGTATATGCTATATCGAAGGGGAAGGTATCATCAATTCGACCTACTCCTCACCCAAACAGGCATCCTATTTTTGACAGCCAAGTCACAGATTTGAATCTTCCAAACATTCATGACAGTCCATTAAAGGTTTGTCATTTGAAATTAACTACTTATCTTTCATTTTTTACAAATATAAAATTTTTCTTCTGCTGATTTGGAATGTCATAATTATTTTGCTGCTAATCTGCAGGTGAAGCAGATCGCATACACTATATCAAAGAAGCTGCAAAGTAAGTGACTACTAATTCTTGTCTGTAAATATCTCTACAACCAAAAATGGCATTATTTTGAGGTTTAAATTATTCTTTGATATACTAAAGTTACAGATACAAACAGCGGATCTTTCACTTATATCCTCAACACTTCTACTTTGAAAATCAAACCTATTTGTTACTTTATGTAACCAAATTTACAAACTGAAGATCTCAAAGGTAACCTGCTTATTCAATCTCCCACATAGATACTGCCTTTTTTTTCGTCTCTTTGTAGTTTGCATAAAGCTCATTGGACTTGGGGGAAACAACTCCATGTTTTTTAGCTTTTATATGTTTGCATAAAGTTGATTGCTACAGGGGATAAAACCAATTGCCTTCAGCTCACTTTCAGTTTTTGAAAATGGCCTATATAATTCATTAGTCATAGAAAATAGTAATTTGACTTATTATTTTTTATGAACAAAACAAGGCAAATAGTTTTCTTACTGTGTAAAACACTTGTGAGCCATTAATATATGCCCAAATTTTCAATTTTTAGCCTAATCAAACCATCAATTTTCAAAATGTTTAATAGTGCCTTATTGTGCTACACCCGATAAATTGTTAGGAACATTAGGATTCATGGAATCACATTTTCTTTTATCATCTCGAGTAGATATTCGAAACCATGGGATCTCCATAGTTTTCTGATTCTTTTTCTTTATCTTTATCTTCTCTTATCTCAAGATAATTGATTGGAATTAGGCTGCCAATAATGAGAAGTGGAAGAGTTGGACATGATCATGAGAGAGAGGGTCCTCCAAGAAGTTATGATAATGGAAGCAGTGAAAAGGCAAGTATAGTTGGGCAAGTTGGAGGGCATCTTGACTTCTCGTATGGGAGTACACGTTCTATGTCCAGGTGGAACAGCTGTGATGGGTCAGACAATTATATGCTTCATGATCATCTTGAGGAGGGTAGGCTTGCCATGACGCTGTGCCACAATCCAAGACCAGATTATAGTTCTACTAGCACCTCCTTACAGGACCTGAGCAAGCAACCCACCAGGCCTAAATGCAATTTGAAGAAATTTCAAATACTCGAGGACAACAGCACAGTGAAGAGGAAGATGATCGATCTGCCGATTTGTTAAAACTGCGGCACATTATGCATCTATAGTTTGGGCTCATTTTAGGCTGGACTTTAAATGGGCCTATAGATAGAACCTTACTAGCCTAATTTAGTATTCGATTCTTTTGTACCATAAACAATAAATCCAATTTGATTGAACTATTGGAATCGGTAAAAACAAAGCTGAAACTTTCAAAGCCCATCTACTGACACAACTTGACACATTAGAATGCATGTGTTAATGAGTCCAAGGACTCGAAATTATTTCCTTGTCTTTTAGCTTAATTTATGAGCGTTCTTTTAATTAGCTGAAACTAGGATAGCTACAACTACTGAGGCCATATAGGTGCATCGTACTGTGTTCTCTCTGGCTCTCTCTGTGAGCTGTGCCACCTAGAAGTCTTTTGGAAAAATACAATAAAAAAACTACATGTTTAAAATGGCCATATATGGGGAAAATTTCCCCTTTTTAAAAAAAAAAAAAAACTTTTTACCGGTGGTATAAAACTGTCGGGAATTACCATAAGGATAACATTTTCCCGACAATTTTAAATTGCCGGCGAATCTAAAATGACACAATTTCCTGAGGGTATTAAACAATGTATCTTTCACTTGATAATCTTGTAAATCTGTTTTCACTGCTACACTGAGCCTAATTCGGATCCAATCTTTGAAATGCAATATCTAGAGATATATAGTTCCGATTTACACATATGACCTAGCGTTTTTGGTATACTCGACGAGTTCTACATGTTGGACTCTTTAAAAAAAGCATGTCAAGAGTAGTAGGTCTATCTGTCAATGGATCGAGTCATCTCGGCCTAATACTTGAACGGCCCAATATAAAAATGGCATTTACTAGATCTGACCCGACCCATTGACCAACCCGGTTAAAAGCCTTTATTTTTCATGCTTTTACATATAAATTACCAGATAACCCCATCTGACCCTACCTAAAGGGTCAAATGTCTCATGCTCAACCCGACCCAATAGGTCAAGTTTATATGCCCGACCCAAAAAAAAACTCGAGTTGAGCAGATCAGGTAGCTAGTCGACCCGATCCATTGACAGCAACCTTAATGAGCAAGGGCCTCAATGGGTCAGGTTTGAGCCCAACCCGACCAAACCGTAAATTTTAGTGGGTATTAGTGGCCCATTGTAAAAGTAATGACCATTAAATTAAATTCGGAAAAAGACTCCGTCAAATATGTTCAGCCCCATCTCGATTGGTTGCCCGTAAATTTTGAGAGAAATCCAAGTACGGCACATAAACTGATGATTAGATCACGTTTCTGCGGTCATAGCATAACCATTGATTAAATCGATTCTGAGGATTTTCTGATATAAACTTAAAAACAAAGGATTTTGAGTTTTATAAGAATCTGTTAGAAATCTAATTAACTTAAGAACGCATATGAAAAAAATCAAGAATCTAAGTTTGCTAAGAATCTGCCAAGAATCTGAGTGTCCAAGAATCTGAGCTTTTCTGGGAAAAATCAGGAAACACCTGAACGAGGCCTTAAAATCTATCCAAAATCGTTAGAAGGGCATGATGCCGTGATTTAATTTAATTTTTTTACCAAGGATGGGTGCAAAATATGATCTCTATGATATAATTCGCATAGCCAACTATTGAATCAAATGCTAGACCTTGATTGTATTCAATCTTCTGGTAGAGATCATGTTTTGTGCAAATGTTTGACCCCATAGAATCTGAGCTTTTCTGGGAAAAATCAGGAAACACCTGAACGAGGCCTTAAAATCTATCCAATATCGTTAGAAGGGCATGATGCCGTGATTTAATTTAATTTTTTTACCAAGGATGGGTTCAAAATATGATCTCTATGATATAATTCACATAGCCAACTATTGAATCAAATGCTAGACCTTGATTGTATTCAATCTTCTGGTAGAGATCATGTTTTGTATTCAATCTTCTGGGAAAAATCAGGAAACACCTGAACGAGGCCTTAAAATCTATCCAAAATCGTTAGAAGGGCATGATGCCGTGATTTAATTTAATTTTTTTACCAAGGATGGGTGCAAAATATGATCTCTATGATATAATTCACATAGCCAACTATTGAATCAAATGCTAGACCTTGATTGTATTCAATCTTCTGGTAGAGATCATGTTTTGTGCAAATGTTTGACCCCATAGATCTTTACATTGTCGCCATCAAATTAGGCGGCTTAGATTTATTTTCAGATGGTATTGTTTGCCTCTACAGGTTTACTAAAAGCGCTTACGTCCAAAACCCTGTGAAAGTCATTGACTACTTGGGATCAAACAATGGAGATCGTTTCGCACCCTAATCTTCCACACAAAGGATATTTAGATCATGATCTAACTAGCTAGCGGTCAGTTCTTGATTTCATATGGCACATCTCCCAAAAAAAATTGCCCTCAAATCATGTTTGACCGTGATGTGTGCCATGTGATTTTAAGGCCATTTTTTACAAATTTGTGCCACGTGGAATTAAAACTTGGCCGTCTGATGGAATGCTCATGGTCTCAAGATCCACTTTCTAGAATATTGGGGGACAAACGATCTGCATCATCTGATTCCAAGAAGTCAATTGGTGCAATAGCATAATTTTTCGGTGCAAGTAATCACTCTCCGTATTTTTTATAGGTTCCTCTATTTGCGCTTACGTCTAAAGCCAATTCAAACCCATTGACTGCTTGGAGTAAGAAGACGAAGATCGTTTTTCACCCCAATCTTCCACTAATGGATCTTGAGACCATGGGCGTACCATCAAACAATCATTTTTTAAATTTCATATGACATAAATCGCAAAAATGTTGCCTGAGGTCATATGGCACACATCACGCTCAAACATGATTGTAGGGCCTCTGTTTTGGATTTGTGTCACGCAGAATAAGAAACTAGCCATCCGAGCGTAAGAACAAGGTCTCAAGATCTATTCTATGAAAGATTGGGGTGAAAAACGATCCCCATCACCTAATTCCAAGCAATCAAGGATTTAAATGGGGTACAATCACCATTTTATTATTTTAAACTACTTTTTCGATTTTCTCATCCTACCTAATCAATTCTCGATTTTTGCGCCCAAAAACCGAAATGGGTCCAAAACATGTTCAATATCAGTTTTCGGGTCTGTTTAGACCAGTTCACTTCGCCAATTTTCAAGTCGGGTTTGGATTTCGGGTCAAAACTTGCACCCCTATGTATGGATGGACATCACAATTCATTTTTTTAATAATAATTAATAAATAAGTAGGGTATGAAAATTCAAAAGCTATTGATTTAGTTACATTAGTTATTATACAATTAAAGTTGAAATTAACAATTAAGAAAATTTTATTAGATATATATGATTAGTATATCATCGAATTAATCGAACGTGATAGGATAAAAACATGTATCTATAGTAAAAAATAAACATTTAAACATAGTAAATAGATATAACTGCATATTCTTATGCATAAATAAAAATGTAGTATTTATTGTAAATGAGAAAATAAAGAAAAAAATAAGAAACTACTGACACCAAATAATTTTGATAATTTAATTGGATATGAGATTGGATTTGTTAGTTCACCAACCCAATTTTTTATTGATTTTATTGTCTTCAACAGTCAAAACTAATATTCTAACATGTGTACCATTGAGTAAGACGAATTTTAATTAAATTTTAAATTTTAGATATTATAAAATAATAAATTCTATAAAATACTCGAATCAATATAATATTTAACAATACTTGTTATTAGTTTTTTAGTGATTGACTGATAATATACAATTATAATTTTATACGATCAGTCAATTTTAACTCATAATTAAAATCATCTTTGATCAAAATATTTCATTTTACAGTATCCACGTGCAACGCATGTGCACTTTTACTAGTTTGAATAAAAGCATGTACCTGAGCCTCTATAATGGTAATATAATTATTTAATTAAAATTTTAACCTTCTTCAAACTATTATTAGAAAAAAAATATCCCAACCTAATATTATTAGAAAAAATAGAACCAAAAAATAGCCCCCAAAAAATAGTTCAACCAAATTTTATTAAAAAAATAGTCTAAAATGCTGAAAATACCCAAGCCGGCACTGTAGGGGGGCTTAATAGTACATCGTGATTAATTTAAAAAAAATGGGAACCCGGCCCGGGTAGGTTAGGGCCGAATTGAACCCCAACCCGGCCCTAATCCGGCCCATTGAGAGCCTTAGTCAAAAGGACATCAAGTCATGAAAACGTGACAACAAAGAGCTCATTTTCAAAAATAGACCTCAAAAACACATCCGGAATGTCCGAGAAAGTCAAAATTCATATATATGTCCCAAAATTTGACCTATAGATAGCCCAGAAATAATCCGAAAAGAATAAGGAATAATATGGGTCAAAATGGGCCCTAATCAAACTGGCTAAATCCGGGTCATATACCATAGGTACATATGAACATTCAATTGAAAGACCCCATTGCTTTCTATACACCAACAAATGGCATGACCTGAAACAAACTGTCAGAGGGTCTTACCAAACAGAGTCTATTTACTGGGTTATGAGCATAACAAATGCAACCAAAATGTAAAGAAGTGTATGCAATTATAATAATTTCTATATTCATCAAGCTTGGAATACATTACGAATAAGTGCTAAGAAAATTACCAGTAGCAAACAATACAACATATGCAACCAATTCATCCCCACAATCAGTGACAACTCTTATGCCATCTTCTGTTTTACTCAATTAATAAACAACAGCAGTTTAGCAACAAGTTGAGGGTTGGCTAAGCCCAAAGAAAATGGGAGGGCTAAATGTACCTTTGAGAAGCTCATCCCTGGATGTAAGTTAACTCCCCTGCTTTCTAGATTTTTTGGAACAACTGCCCTCATTTCCTCATCAAAGCCTCTAATAAAATATATATATAACAAAATATTACAATTTACAACACAAATATATAGCATGAGAAAGATTTATTACAAATAAAGATATAGCAACCAAGTAATGCCTTGTCATAACACTTCATTCGTAGAGAGGCGTAATCTGGGTGGTTGGCAGTCATGGCGGCAGCTGTCTCAGCCGCCAATTCATCAAGCTGGCTAGTAGTACTTCCAGATGATATGCTGAAGTTTAGTGCAAAAATTATTGTATTTTATATATATATATATATATATATATATATATATATATATATATATATAACACTAATAATAAATAAAAATTTGCATTTTATTAAATGGAATAACCTAGACACACTTGTTCTAAATTTTTTGCAGCTTCAACTAATTACAAGCAACCAAAAAAAAGAAGAAAAAACTGCAATTATGCCAGTTCTAAAGCACATATCATACAAAGAATTTGGTGTTTATGAAAAATAAATCCGACTTAAATTTCCAAAAATCGACCAAAAAAACAAATATATCCCTCATATCATGAAACAACTAAAAATCCTAAATCTAGCTTTATACCTCCCGACGAGAAAGCTCAGCATTCCAAGTAGCTTCTCTTTTAGCCACTTCTCTTTCTCTCTCCTTGATGTAGCTCTGCATCTCCCTCTCCTTCATGATCCTACCTTGGATATCGGCATCCAGAGCCTCTTTCAGCTCTTTCACAAACTTATGGACTACGAATTTGATTCTTAGGGAATCAAATCTGACAAACTAATGCTTATTACATACAGGAAAAAAAATCAATTATGGTATGTTGCAGGCTTCATGCTGGCGTCCTACACATAGCCACCCAATCAAGCTGGTTTGGCTGCTCTTGCTGTTGCAGGATTTTCAGGTTCTACTGGTGTGTCTGCTGTGCTGAGCTGTATCATTTCAGATAGCTTGCAGAGGCTGCTCTTTTTTTAGTTGGTTTAAGCAGCATAGCCAATGTAGCTGTCATGCTATTGGGATTGTCCCCTACAGTGTCTGCAGAAGGAATCTCTTATTGACAATAAACTTAGTACATAGTTTGACAATCAACAGACTTTTGATGCTTCGAACTAGAACCAAACTCTGCTATAAATGGTGGAAGGAAAAAAAAAATTAGGGATGGTATATATACACCTGAGAACTTCATTTTTTTCATAGGATTGTGGACACAAAGGCAGAGCACAATAAAACAATCATTCACCATTTTTCATTAATTTACAAAAAAAGAAACTACATCCAGGATTAGCACCCCCCCTCCCCTCATAATAATAACACAAACGATCAACACCCTCCCTCTCCCTGTAATAACCACTACGAACTAGCATCGGATTGGTCGTCATCCTCCAAAGAGTAGAAGGCTGTTGCAGTGCGGGCCGGTGAGTCGGTGCTCGTGGGAGCTGAGTATGACAAGGCCTCTTGATGATGGAGGGGTAGCTGGTAGTCCGAATCTGAGGTGTCAGAGTTGGAGCTGAGTATGACAAGGCCGGGACGACGACCCTCACCTCGAGCCCTCCCAACTGTAGGTTGGATCGGGCGAGTTTGATATCCTGACCGATATGGGGGGAGGTGCGGGTGCATCGGGGCCGGAGCTCGTGGGAGGGCGACTATGATGTCGTCATTAATGGGGGGAGGTTGAACGACATGAACAAAGGGGGGGTTGGAGTACGAACCGGGAGTGGTTCAAGGGGACGAATTGTAAGGGGGCTGGGGGCCCTAAATCTGAGAGGCACATGGGGTGCCACTGGAGCAGGCTCTTCATCGTCAATAATAACTACATCAATTCGGCGCCTTGCCGACGACACCGAGGCAGATGAACTTGTCCGAGAATGAGATGAACCAAGGGTGTCTGACATATCTACACATTCCATATACTGAATTGAGAATACTTTGAATTGGGATACGATACACAATCGATATGAATTGATTACATGAGAAATAATAAAATTTGAAAAGTAGGAAACTTCATATTGAGAATTATACCGAAATCACAGTGACTGCCAACTGTGTTGACGGTAAAACTTTGGCGCAAGTTTCCCTCATAGCGTAGGGGCTTGTTGCATTTTTGAAATGGGTTCACTACTGACGATGGTCAGTAGGGTCTTCCCATCGGTCACGTAGTCCGCTCTCATGCTATAGGAAATTTGGGAGATAAAATTAAGTTATAAATTTAAGACAAGAAGCATGCTAAATCAGAACATTTTTGAACACTTTAGATTTTATTATCAGTTTTGACTCAGGATTAGAACTGGAGATTTAATTTGAAAAGCATCATTGAAAAACTATATTTGATCCGATTCTGTCTTTTGAAAACCATTACTTATAAGAAATGCAAATAGATCTGTCTTCCTCTATTGAGCTTGGCTGTTAGCTCACCCTCGACTATACGTCACAGGTGCTGAGACTGACCTTGGGTCAGAGGATCCGGAGGACTCCGATTATATTCCCGAGGAGGATTTGGATATACCAGCTGAGGAGTTCTTCCCGTGATCTTAGATTCTGTATTTTTTGGTATTTTGTCTGGATATTATTTTTGGATTGATGAGCCTTAGGCTATTATTTTTTTGATCTTTTGATATCACTCGAGGAACCATTATTGTGAACCTCTATTTTAGGTGATCGGATTGGCCATCACCGGTGGTTCCTTTTGGTTCCTCACAGTGATATATCTAATTTTGTTATATGAAGCTTTTGTTTGGATTAACATTGTTGCCTCAGTCTTTAGTCCTTTGTTAATGTTGCCGGCTTCTGTTTGTTACGGCTTATTGAGAAATCAATAAGTTGATGAACCGGCCTTTCCTATACCTTAGGGATTGGAAAAGTCGGGTCGTCACAGTTGGTATCAGAGCAAGGCTCTAGGTTCAGAGTCTTAGGACTAGGGGTTAGATTATTTCTAACAATTAATTACTGATCTAATTGTTATTGTTTGTTTAACAATGACAGATCAGCATGCCTCCACGGTTTAGAGGCAGAGGCCGAGGTATAGAGGGACCTCGTACAGCTCGCATTGAGGAGATAGATGAGGGCGTAGGCACCTCATATGGCGGAGGGCGAGTTGCTTCTGGCCCTAATCTGAGCCTTTGGGAGCTGCTAGGCAAGAGAGGAATGTGGGAGGTGTTGGCAGCCTTGGCTACTAACATGGCCAATGATGCAGACCATTGGACCGATGAGGCCAAGAGATCGTTTAGGCGGATGAGACCTCCTACATTCTCGAGGCGAGACGGATCCTATGGAAGCCGAGGCATGGCTGGATGAGATAGAGAAAATATTTGAAGTATTGCGTGTGATATATCGAGAAATCGGGCATCTTTCAAACTTTTGGCGAGGCCGCGTGGTGGAAGTCTGCTTTCGAGGATGAGAGGCGAGGACTACCCCAATACTCCATGGACTTGGGCGAGTTGTGGAGGCGTTCAACGATCGGTACTTTCGAAGATAAATGCGTAATCAATGGGAGGTCCAATTTATCGAATTGAAGCGAATGAGATGTCGGTCTTGTGTATGGCGCGAATTTAACAGACTTTCCGATTTGCACCCTTGCATGTGGCCCTTGGTGATGAGAGCTCGAGAAATTTGAAGAGGTTTGAGGCGAACATTGAGAGGGTGTCGATGTGGGAAATGGAGCGTATCTTTGGCGTGATGTCCAAGGCCCTCATTGCGAGGAAGATATTCAAAAAGTACTTGAGGCGAGCAGGTAATAAAATAGGTTTGGTCGGGGATGAGAGTGCTTCAGAGCAGGTGAACAAAAAGCTGAGGTTCTCTAAACCTCCTCCCTACCCTAGTCACCCATCATATTCTAGACCGCCTGTTGCTTGGACCGACGATGGCGTCTTCCTATCGGAGACCTCGAGTATGTCACGGGGCTGACCTTTCGAGCCGGGAGCACTCTGCAAGTGGAGCTTACGTGGCTCGATCGGAGAGGATCGTGACTCCTGTTTCTACCCCGGTGTGTGCAAGATGTGGGAAACCACATAAGGCGAGAGGATTGCGGAGCGGAACCTTTGGAGGATGCTTCTGTGTGTGGACAGGTTGGTCACATGATCAAGGATTGTCCTACTATTGAGAAAGGACGGACTACGACGGTCTCTACGCAGAAGTCGACACGACCTACAGTTCAAGGTCGGGCTTATGCGGTGACTGCACAGGATGCCCAAACGTCGAATGACGTCATTCAAGGTATCATTAAAGTTGAGACGTCAATTATGCATTGATTCAATTATTATTGTTTAAATCTACATACAAGTCAATTATGTTAAAACACATAGGAATCATTGCATATAATTAACAAACTTTTTAACTAAAGGTACACTTATGATGAGTAGTCGAGACGACGTGGATAAAATTGAAGCACGAGTACTTATAGACCCTGGGTCTACACACTCGTTTATTACTCCTTCCTTCTCAGAGAAGTTGGGTATTATGATGTGATTTTTTAATGTATGTTTTACTCGCAAGTGCACGAATCGGTTTGTATATAATGGGTGCGGAGTACGAGATCGTTCCCACGAGGATTAATGTTGAAATACCTAAAAGAGACAAGTAATTCTAGAAATCTATTAAGATCTAACAGTATTCTACCAATTTTATGATTTAAGTGGTTGGTGAGATGGTAATTAATGACTACAAACTAAAATTCAATTGATGATTCACAAATAAAAGTAAAGATGATGATAAAGATGAAGATACTAAATCCTCCCATCTTTGGTCCGTTCTTCCTATAATATAAATCTAAGGATTAACTTATGAGATACTCATTAGTAACAAACATCTTTTATGGAAGATCAATGGTCAACACCCTAATAGGTTCCATGTTGCATCCCTGCAATTAGGACTTAGATGATTTTCATATATCTAGATCTGGGATCAAGGGTACGGCTAGACACGCATGATCTCAGGTTCAAATAAAAACCATCCCCAAAGTGGGTGAAAATTCCAACAAGAATACCACTTACAAAATCAAATCAAGGGCATGGCTCGGCACACTTTATTCGATTAGGGATATTTAAGATAAAATTACCATTCTGAACCAAGATCAGGGCATGGCTCGCTCGATCCCGAGAACATAATCATAATTAAATCCACACAACGAAAACACAAAGACCATAACAATGATAGGGTAAAATTACACAGATCGAGATCCGGGCATGACTCGGCACACGCGATCCCGGTTAGTGGCGGGGATTTCATCCATTCATGATAGCACAATAACCATAAATTAAAAATCTCATATTTTAATCCCTAAATTTATATTATTAAAAGTACATCCCTCGGATGGGAATCATTAGATCCCCATCTCTATAAATTTAGCCACACATATTGTAAGGAATTGACATAAATAAATAAAGACGGGAAAATAATATTAATTAAAATTACCTCAAACTTCAAAATAAATTACCTTGATCCACACGTATGATCTTCAGAAAATTAATGCAGAAATAAACTTTGAATGAAATTTGGGAATGAGTACTTGAAAAATTAAAGAACAAAGCTCTCAAAAAGAAATAATAAAACTTCCTATTTTTATGAAAAATAATGGCTAAAAACTAGGAACACTAAGAACTAAAACTCTCTAAAAAAAACTCTAATTCTAATCTCTAATCTACTCCTCTAATTCTCTACTCCCCTTTTTTCCCGAAGTGTTTGAGTCCTTAAATAGAAACGTCGCGCACAGTATCCTAAACCGACTTTTTATAGTCGATTAATCGACTCATGACCCTCGATGCATCGAGCCAACAATTCTTCCACAAAATCACGTTTCCAGTGTCAGAATCGTGTCAGACTGCTATTCCTGCTCGATTAATCGACCTGTAGGGTCGATGCATCGACCCCAGAAATCCGTGAAAATCAGCACTTTTTGTGGTTCAGACACTGCTTCGGTATTTCGGCCATAACTTTCTGTACCGAACTCGGATTGAGACGATTCTTACGCCGTTGGAAATCTGACGAAAAGATCTACAACTTTCATGTTTTGACAATTTTGTAATTCGGCCGTCTTGAAGGTCCAAATTTAGCCGCAAGTCGCACCAAGTTCTTGATTACCCGAAATTGCAGTGTTTTTGCATTATATTCCGAATTCTTACCTTATACTTGGCTCATATTTACCTGAAACACTTCAAATCTAATAAATCTTATCAGATAGCCTTCATCGGATAGCTAAATATAGGTATTTAGGGGCGAAATATCCTCATTTTTCAGTACTCATCATACCCCCAAACCTACACTTTGCTAGTCCTCGAGCAAAGCAACTAAAGAAAATAAATAAATGCCACTTTCGTAGGGAACACGATTGCACTTATCATGTGCAACAAGCCTTTAAACCCCTAGGTGATCCTAGTGGAGGAGTTGTGTCTCCTGAGGGTTTACAGTGAAGTTACCCACAAACTTCAATACATTTTTGAAATCATCGATAAAATTGAGTTTTCAAAACATGATTTTGATAACATATATACCATTCAAAAACAAAAATCATTAATCAATTCAACATGCGAATTCTCAATTTTAAATAACAATATTATACTAATCATACTAATATCCATTCAAATTAGTCTAATGCTCAAATCGTTAGATAGCTCATCCATTCATGCCTAAACGTGAAGTGTGTGCATAACCAAACCAAAATTCATTCATCTCAGAACTAATTCAAACGGAAAACCGTTGGATTTGTTGTTTTGACTCAATCCTCACTTTAGGTATACTCTCAAAATATAAAGACATCGATAGTGGATAAATTTTCGCACATATGTGAGAAGTCAATACAAAGCAAATAAAAAGGTCTCACATGATAAATGAAAAACGATGTAATCAATGAACAAAAATAAATCTCATAAGAAGATACTTGTATATCCTAAGCATGTCATATCAAGTGTCATAAGTATCACATATTTACTCTCCACAAGACAGTTACTAATGCAAGATCAGATCATGAAGGTCTTTTTAGGGTTATAATGGGGCTCAGGAAAGGGTAAGAAAGAATTGGAAGTTGGGATTCAAGGTTTCTGAGAAATTGGAAAAGAAACTCCTTTTTTGATTTTTTTTTTTTCTATTTCTCTTCTTTTTCTTTTCTACTCTCTCACTATTTTTCTCAATTTTTTTCTATTTTTCTCAACTTTCTTTTTCTCTTCCTTTTTCTTGAAGCACCTCAGATTTTTCATTATTTTTCACAATTTTCTTTTTCTTTTTCTCTCTCCTTTTTCTTTTTATTTTTGCCATACACTCTCAGTAAACACCACAACTCAGTATCTCTCCACTTACTCTCTTTTCGTTCACTCTCATCGCTCGTTCCTAATTTCTCAGAAATAAGAAGGGTAAAGCTGAATTTTTAGAAATGGTGAAGGGTTAAAGGTTAACGTGGCTTATCAAAGAATGTATAAAGGTAAATATTTATCAATAGGCTCAAAGGGGTACTAGAAAGATAAATTTATTTGAGGTGGGGCATTTTAAGCACAAACGAGCCAAAGATGGCCTTCAATCATATCCTTAAAAGAAAGTAACTTTGCCTATTTGTCTTGAGTAGATATAGATGCATTCTAACATAATGATATAAATTTGATTTCATGCAAAGTCACAAGTCAAAATGAAGTGTATGAGATTATGCAAAATAAATCGTATTCAAAGAAAACTCCGAGTTTATATATTCACTCATCAATGACGGGAAATTAGCTCTAAAGCTCACTGGGTTTAGTCTCCACTAAGAACCTAAGATTCAACATTCAAAACAGTTCATCGATTTCTAAGTCTTAGCTTGGTATCAGTGTAAAAAGTCTAAGCATGAATATCAAAATTATCCACAACATATCACATTAAGCTTCATCATCTTAGATACAAGTAATCAAAATATGACACTATTATTCTCAAAATTAAATTCACATGCATCATCAACTAAAGTTTGAAAACAATCGTAAAATAATGTGCATGATGACTTCAAAAATTAAATTTTTTTTTTTTTTTTTTTTTCAGATAAAACAAATAAATGACGTAAAATAGTTAACCATACCCCCAAACCTAAAGATGACAATGTCCTCATTGACTGAAAGAAGTAGCGCACCCCCAAACCTGTTTGAAAAAAGTACCTCAACACAAAAATCAGGTGCAGAGAATAATTGTATCAAATTAGAACATTACAAAAATATATTGAAGGGATATGGTTACACTATTGAGGGAATTAAAAAACAACCTAAACTAAACAAAACAAAACAAAAGGAAAGAAAACTAATAAAGCCTAAATCCTAAATCCTAAACTAAACAAGAATCCAACTCATAATCATTAGTAGGCGGACCCATCCACCTCGGGTCACTGAAATTGATATTCTTAGGCACAGGAAACAATATCTCCCACAGATCAAGGGGAAATTGATGAGACACCGTCGAATGTATGGATGGAGGTGGAGAGGCGAAAGTAGGAGATGAAGATGGGGGAGACGGTGACGGCATCACATCAATTATCTCGATATCAGTATTGATGCACGGTGTAGGAGATTTGGAGCGATTTACCTTCTTACGAGATGGTTCTCCCCAGGAAGGAATGATCATCGGATCAAGGTCGATGATATCAACATTATTCGGCACAAAAGGGACCGTCCGATGAGAGCGGCGCTCCCGCTTTTTAGCAGTCTCCTCCATCTTTGATAATCGGGCTCTGGTAAGATATAATCGTCGGGCCATAAGAAAGATTGTGCAGAGTTAATGAAAAGTGAGCCTAAAGGTGAATATAAAGGGAAAATATATAGAGTTGGAGTAGGAGTGGAAAGAGGTGTCCTGCAGAAAAGAGACAATGAAAAGGTGTGGCAGTACGTCCAAGGGAGTCCATATACGTGAGAAAATAGGCAAATTAGAGTTCCAATAGGAGTGCCCGCGAAAAAAAACAAACAAAAACAGAAAAAGGTGGGGTCGATTAATCGACCCTTGAAGGTCGATGCATCGACCCCCTGGGGGTCGATTAATCGACAATGGGGTCGAAGCCTCGACACCCAAAATATATATATATATATATATATATATATATATTTTTTTTTTTTATAAGCAACAGAGGGTCGATTAATCGATCCCTAAAGGTCGATGCATCGACCCTTTGGGGGTCGATTAATCGACAGAGGGGTCGATTCATCGACCTCCTAAATTTTTTTTTTTTTATTTATTTTATTTATTTTTTTTTTTCGCAAAAAGTGGGTCGATTAATCGAGTATAACCCTCGATTAATCGACACCATCGTGGCAGAGAGTTGGAAACTTGTGAAAATTTGATTTTGAACAGTGCGTTCCAACTACTCTAAAGGCAACCAGAAATTTGCAAAATTTTAACAATCCTACACAGATCAGAAAACACACTTTTTCATTGATAAAGACGATGATTACAAGGACACTTCTGATTTGACCCCTAAAATAAACAGCCTAAACAAAAGAACGAAAAATAACACAAAACGAAAAATCCTAATCCTAGACTAATCCAACTAATCATCTCCATCCTCCTCGGCTTGGCGAGCCCTGGCGCGCATCTCATCATAACTATCAGGCCACATGCGCTGCCCGATCTGATGGAGGAAGGAACGATCATAGTGGCTACGGCGCAGGAGTGCACCATGGTGTCGCTGCTGCTCTTCTTGTAAAGAGGTAATTTGGGCTTGGAGCGAGCCAAGCGACACACCCTCCTCGGGTCCTTGATCAGGTGCATTTTGATCATCTTGACGGACGCGGCGACGCTGGCGTGGGGGAGCCGGTGCATCAGCATGGGCATCAGGGACATTTCCCAAGAGACGCATACTGCGGTTCCACTGGGTTGCACCATATCGATAGAAAGCAAGGTCCCCGATATCATCATCCGTTAGAACGGAAACGAAGAAAATTCAAAGCAACTTCATAACATAATGGGGGGAGTAGACCAACCGGGCTTCACGAGTGGTAGGTTTAGCGAGTTCGTCATGGCATCGCCACATGCCATCATGAATGATCTTGGGCACGTTGATCCATGAATTGCGGTGGGCCCCATAAAGTGCTTGAACCCGATCACCGGTGCGCTCAGAAACGTGGCCACGGGGACAAAGATTGCTACTGACCACACTATCCCAAAACAAAAGCTGGCGCGGCAACGCCGATCGCCTAGTGGCGATCCCAGAAGAAAATATGCCGCGGCACATCTCGTTGATAATGTCCTCCTGAGACTCGTCAAGTTCCTCACCCAAAATGTGATCGTGAGGGCGGTCGCACGAAACATTAAAGACCTCCGCAATGGTGTGCGGAAAAATCGGTCGCGACCACCCATCAATTGTAACAGTGAAGTGGGCGGCGACTTGATTCTCGATGGAGGCGGGCACCCATGCCATATTCTGGTAGAATAACCGAACCACGCGTTCGGACACTTTGATCACGGGTGGAGTGAGGAGAAAATAGGCATTGAGCGCCATCGCATAGGCGAGGGAAACGGCGCAGATAGGCAGTGCTTGGAAAGCCGCAAGATCAAAAACATATTCTGAACACAGGTCGCGGGTCGCGAAGCGACCACTTGGCTGATCACGTGGATGATCAGCAGGGCGTTGTACAAGTCTTTGCGGCGCGGCAGAGGTCGAAGCCATGATTGCACTGTCGGAATGTCGGAGGCAGTCAGAAAAACAAACACAATCAAACTCGTAGTGAGAAAGGGAGTGAGACTCCTCCATTTAAATAGGCGCAAAGGCGCCTCTCGGGACGGACACAATCGAAATAATCGATTAATCGACCAAAAGTGTCGATTAATCGACTTGAATGAAAAGAGGCGCGTCAGAAGTCCCGACGCATGGAAACACGCAACGTCTTTAAGTGAAAAGACGCAACGTACGGAAGTGGAAAAATCGATTAATCGACGCACTTATTCGATTAATCGACAAAAATCGAGGCAAATAAAAAAATAAAAACGCACGTCCCAAAATAAAAGTCGATTAATCGATCCATAAAGAGTCGATTAATCGACACCAAATAAAAAACAAAAGCGGCGGATATTTAAGGCGGCTCAATTTTCAAAATGTGCAGTCGATGCATCGACTCAAGGAGGCGATTAATCGACTAAAAAAATCAAAAATACGCCATAAATGCACTCGCCCTTGAAAAGGACATCGAATTTAAGACTCGATTAATCGACCAAAGAGTCGATTAATCGAGCATAATTCGATGCATCCCTAATTAATCGTCTGCGATCCAAAATTTTTTTTTTTTTTTTTTTTTTTTTTTTTTTTTTTTTTTTAAACGAAACAAAACACAATAAAACGGAAAATACACAATTGGGTTGCCTCCCAATAAGCGCTAGTTTAAAGTCGATAGCTCGACCTTGGGAATCACTCAGTCAGGGTGAGCCAGTGGCTCACTCAAAGAAATAGTGTTAGAGAATGCAATCGCATTCTCAAGGAACGGTTTCAATCGCTGACCGTTAACCCGAAAAACATTCCCGTGGATCGATTAATTCAATTTGAGTTCCACACTCTATTTCCTGTTCTTCACCCAGACGTGGTGTGGAATCCAACATGTGATTTACTTCTTGGATTAGTTGATCCACATCGAAATTTTCTCCAAAATGCGCAAGACAAGCTGCTAGAGGATCCTCAGATTCAGATGCATTAAATATTTCCTCTACAATTTCATCAAGTATGCAAGCTTGTGCATGTTCGTCATCCTCCATGGGCTGCTTGGCAATATTAAAAATGTTGAGTTCAACTGTCATATTCCCGAATGACAGATTCATGATCCCATTTCGACAATTGATCAGCGCATTGGAGGTTGCTAGGAATGGTCTTCCTAGAATCACTGGAATATTATTCTTCAAATTTGATGCTGGTTCAGTGTCTAGAACAACAAAATCTACAGGAAAGTAGAAAGAATCCACCTTGATGAGGACATCTTCTACAATTCCTCGAGGGATCTTTACGGACCGATCAGCTAACTGAAGGGTCATTGCAGTGGTCTTGAGTTCTCCCAATTCGAGCTCCTTATACACAGAATAAGGCAACAAGTTAACACTTGCTCCTAAGTCCAAAAGAGCCTGATCAATACGATTATCGCCGATAATGATCGAGATTGTAGGACAACCTGGGTCCTTGTATTTGATCGGGAGATTTGCTTTTCATCTTGAACTAACCCATTTCGGCTAAGAAAGCCTTTTTCGGAATATTGGTCTTTCTTTTGATTGTGACCAATTCCTTCAAAAATTTAGCATAAGCAGGTACTTGACGGATGGCATCCAGGAAAGGAATATTAATTTTTAATTGCTTGAAAATCTCATTTATTCCTTCCACATCACGATTTCTCAGTGGTGCCATCAATCTTTCGGAACAAGACTCTTATTTTGTTCACTCTTGTTATCTGATATTTCTTTTGCTTGTACTTTGTCATCAATTTCTTCTCTCTCTTCAGATTTCTTCTCTCCATCAGACTTTTCCTCCTCCTCTGGCAACACTACTTTGTTATCGACCTGCTTTCCAGATCTCAACGTTGTGATCGCCCGAATTTGTTGTTGATTATCCTCTTGTGTTGAAGTTGATGTTTGTTCAACAACCATTTGGCCCCTTGGGTTAGGAACAGGTTGGCTTGGAAACGAACCTTTTTCTCTTTCACAGAGAAAGGATGCCAATTGCCCAATTTGGGTCTCTATTTTAGAGATTGAGGACGTGTGAGAATGGATGAGTTTCATCAGGTCCTCAGTAGAAGGAGTTTGTGTATGAGGACGTTGGGCAGGATTTCCCTGTGGGTTGTTAAATCCAGGTGGTGGAAATGTCGGCACAATATTTTGTTGTGGTTGGTTTTGATAACCTCCCATTGGCTGTGTAAACTGAAAATTCTGGTTCATTTGCCGTGGCTGCCCAACCTGATTTTGATTGTATTGAAATTGATTCGGGTTATTGAACCCTTGCTGCTGAAATTGCCCTTGACCGTAGTTCTGCTGCGGTCCTTGATTGAAATTTTGTTGGGGATAAAAGTTCATCCCCTGCTTCCTGGGCTGCATTCTTTGATTATCTTGTTTCCATGAGAAATTTGGGTGGTTTCTCCAGCTATTTGGGTTATTCTCATTGAAAACGTTTCCTTGATTCCGCCCATAATTATTCACCACATTTAATTGTTCAGATGTGTCTTCATGATAGTTCTGCATTGAAGGACATTCATCTGCCATATGCATTGGACTTGCACAAATTGAACACGGGTCAGGTTGTGTATTGACCATATGCACATTCTTCTTACTTTCAATTCCTCCACTTGTTGAGTGAGGAAATCAATTTTAGCAATCGGATCCGGGAATCCTTTACTACGCATATCCTCCTTTCTTTGTTGAACTCCCAGCTTGATCCCGGGTTTTGACTGCTTGTTCCCGAGTCTTTGTGAAATCCCAGTGCTGAGAATCCTCAGCTAGCTTTTCTAAGAAAGCATAAGATTCGGTTTCTTTAAGGCTCAGGAATCTCTCGCCATTCATTGACTCCACCGGATGTCTATTTGGTTGATTTAATCCATTGTAGAAACACTAGTCTCCACTTTGAGTATCCATGGTGCGGACATTTGAGTAAGAGATCCATGAATCTATCCCAAGCTTCATATAATCTCTCATCTTCCTCTTGCGTGAAATCCGTGATTTCACGTCTAAGGGCATTCGTCTTCGCCATAGGGAAGAACTTTGATAGAAACTTTTTGACCATCTGATCCCAGGTGGTTATGGATCCTGATGGTAGAGAATTTAACCATGCTTTCGCTTTATCCTTTATAGAGAAAGGAAATAAGCGCAGCCGAACAGATTCTTCGCTGAAATTTTGGTAAACAGATGAGCAGACTTCAACGAAGTCTTTAACATGCTGGTATGGATCTTCTCGATCCATGCCGTGAAAGATTGGAAGGATTTGGATGACATTTGTCCAATTTCAAACCGCCACCGGTGTGTGCGGGTACACAATGCATGATGGGGTGTTTGTAGTTATTGGAGAAAATAATTCTCTCAATGTTGGTTCTTCCTCTTGTTCGAGTTGCCCATTCATGTTGTCAGTCATATTGACTTCAGTGGATGATTCACTTAAAAATTTCTGCCTTGATCTAGCGTCCTTACGATTTGACCGACAGGCACGTTCGATCTCAGAATTTAACGGTTCTAAATTTCTCTCTTTAGAAGACCTAGTGTGCATACAAAGGATGCACAAAGCAGAGGTTTTCGGCAGAACAACCTCAAAACAAAAATAAAATTTTTCAAAATTTTTTTTTTTTTTTTTTTTTTTTTTTTTTTTTTTTTTAAAATCGATTAATCGAGTATAACTCGATCAATCGAGGACAACTCGATGCATCGACAGTTTGGGTCGATGCATCGACCTCCAGAAATTTATTTATTTATTTATTTATTTATTATTATTTTTTTTTAATTAAGCAGAAATACTATTTTAATCCTCGAAAATTCCTAAAATTTACTGTCTACCAAAAATTCAGATTTTCTAAATTTAATCCCCGGCAACGGCGCCAAAAACTTGATGTGATTTTTTAATGTATGTTTTACTCGCAAGTGCACGAATCGGTTTGTATATAATGGGTGCGGAGTACGAGATCGTTCCCACGAGGATTAATGTTGAAATACCTAAAAGAGACAAGTAATTCTAGAAATCTATTAAGATCTAACAGTATTCTACCAATTTTATGATTTAAGTGGTTGGTGAGATGGTAATTAATGACTACAAACTAAAATTCAATTGATGATTCACAAATAAAAGTAAAGATGATGATAAAGATGAAGATACTAAATCCTCCCATCTTTGGTCCGTTCTTCCTATAATATAAATCTAAGGATTAACTTATGAGATACTCATTAGTAACAAACATCTTTTATGGAAGATCAATGGTCAACACCCTAATAGGTTCCATGTTGCATCCCTGCAATCAGGACTTAGATGATTTTCATATATCTAGATCTGGGATCAAGGGTACGGCTAGACACGCATGATCTCAGGTTCAAATAAAAACCATCCCCAAAGTGGGTGAAAATTCCAACAAGAATACCACTTACAAATCTGAAATCAAGGGCATGGCTCGGCACACTTTATTCAGATTAGGGATATTTAAGATAAAATTACCATTACAGAACCAAGATCCAGGGCATGGCTCGGCACACTCGATCCCAGAACATAATCATAATTAAATCCACACAACGAAAACACAAAGACCATAACAATGATAGGGTAAAATTACCGTCACAGATCTGAGATCCCGGGCATGACTCGGCACACGCGATCCCGGTTAGTGGCGGGGATTTCATCCATTCATGATAGCACAATAACCATAAATTAAAAATCTCATATTTTAATCCCTAAATTTATATTATTAAAAGTACATCCCTCGGACGGGACACATTGGATCCCCATCTCTATAAATTTACCTACACATATTGAATATAAATGACATAAATAAATAAAGACGGGAAAATAATATTAATTAAAATTACCTCAAACTTCAAAATAAATTACCTTGATCCACACGTATGATCTTCAGAAAATTAATGCAGAAATAAACTTTGAATGAAATTTGGGAATGAGTACTTGAAAAATTAAAGAACAAAGCTCTCAAAAAGAAATAATAAAACTTCCTATTTTTATGAAAAATAATGGCTAAAAACTAGGAACACTAAGAACTAAAACTCTCTAAAAAAAACTCTAATTCTAATCTCTAATCTACTCCTCTAATTCTCTACTCCCCTTTTTTCCCGAAGTGTTTGAGTCCTTAAATAGAAACGTCGCGCACAGTATCCTAAACCGACTTTTTATAGTCGATTAATCGACTCATGACCCTCGATGCATCGAGCCAACAATTCTTCCACAAAATCACGTTTCCAGTGTCAGAATCGTGTCGATCGCTATTCCTGCTCGATTAATCGACCTGTAGGGTCGATGCATCGACCCCAGAAATCCGTGAAAATCAGCACTTTTTGTGGTTCAGACACTGCTTCGGTATTTCGGCCATAACTTTCTGTCCCGAACTCGGATTGAGACGATTCTTACGCCGTTGGAAAGCTGACGAAAAGATCTACACCTTTCATGTTTTGACAATTTTGTAATTCGGCCGTCTTGAAGGTCCAAATTTAGCCGCAAGTCGCACCAAGTTCTTGATTACCCGAAATTGCAGTGTTTTTGCATTATATTCCGAATTCTTGCACTGTTTTCTATACTTGGCTCATATTTACCTGAAACACTTCAAATCTAATAAATCTTATCAGATAGCCTTCATCGGATAGCTAAATATAGGTATTTAGGGGCGAAATATCCTCATTTTTCAGTACTCATCATATTACTCCCGAACCCCTTGCTTTCATTCTAGATGTCAAGATTCCTACGGGGAGTTCGATGTGCACTGATACAGCATGTCAGTCAGTCATCGTGATGATTGATGAGCATGAGACATTGACCGACATGATTACGTTGACCATGGAAGGGTTCGACGTCATTCTCGGAATGGATTGGTTGGCAGCTTATCACGCGAGCGTGGACTGTCTTCGGAAGATAGTGACCTTCCGACCGCCAAAGCGAAAATCCTTCCGATTCTGTGGAGTCAAATCCAAGGTTGCGCCGTTGGTTTCAGCCATTAAAGCTGAGCGTATGATGAAGAATGGTTGTAGTGGGTATCTGGCCTATTTGCAAGATTCGACCGAGAAGAAGAACGACTTGGCTCTTATCAAGGTGGTCTGCGATTATCCTGATGTCTTTCCAGAGGACTTACCTGGATTACCACCTGACCGAGAGATTGAGTTCGCGATTGAGCTAGCGCCGGGTACAGAACCGTTATCTAAAGCTCCATATCGGATGGCGCTCGAGTTGAAAGAGCTCAAGGAACGACGTGGAGTCATAGATAAATGCTTTATACGACCGAGTGTCTCTCCTTGGGGTGCACCGGTTCTATTTGTGAAAAAGAAGGATGGATCGATGCGTCTGTGTATCGATTATAGGCAGCTCAACAAGATGACGATTAAGAGTCGTTATCCTCTTTCGCGGATAGACGACTTGTTTGATCAATTGCAGGGTGCAAGGTTCTTTTCGAAGATTGATCTGAGGTCAGGCTATCACCAGCTCAAGATCAAGGCAGAAGATATATCCAAGACTGCGTTCCAGACGCGTTATGGCCACTATGAGTTTCTAGTGATGCCATTTGGATTGACGAATGCGCCTGCATCTTTCATGGACCTGATGAACAGGGTGTTCAAACCACATCTTGATAAATCTGTGGTAGTTTTCGTAGATGACATCCTCATCTATTCGAAAACCAGAGAGGAGCATGTTTGAATTCTACCAACACATAAATAGGTTCAAACTATGTGTTAATCATCGGTCCATGCTTTCAATAACATGCTGAAATTCTACCACTCATCCTACTGTATTATGGATATCATTTTACAGGAGGAGCAGCAGTTCAATCCACATTTTAGCAGTAGCAATTTAATGGGAAGTGGAAGAACATATTATGCAAAAAAAAAAAAAAAAAAAAAAAAACTCAATAAAAAGAATATAGAAATGAACTTTTAAGGCATAATCAGTGCGAACTATTGGCTGTTGTACATAGTGTATATATACAACAGTAGTTGATGACTGTTGTATGTATATATATATATATATATATATATATATATATATATATATATATATATATATATGGACGGACCAATCGTGACTCTAATTTCATGATTGATATCTTTGCATGGGAATTAGTTTGATGGCTTTTCACTAATATCAGTTGAAAGGAAAAGGATACATTATTACAACCTAAAATCAGTAAATTGTAGATAGTTACAGCATGCTCCAAAAACAAGAAAGCATGGATTAAAAAAAAATAAACTGTGGATTCAAATTTCAATGTGCCACTACTCTAAACAAAAGTGACCAATGTCATAGCCTTGAATAATTACAACAATCCATGTGTATTATGTAGAGAACCTAGGTATGCTTTAATTGACTTTAGTAAGCGAAACTTCAACATAGATGATAAGCAAAAGGACTCGAACTCTCCACATAACCATCCTATATGCATTTCAACTTATGATTTGTGCCCACTGAACGTTCAATGACATATGATATTTATTTTATTTCATTTTGATTGATATAGAAGAAATTTGAATTAAATATAAAAGCAAATTATAGTATAATTATCAATTAAACTACATATGTCGAAGCTATATAAAACCTCTAAAGATGATTGCAAATTAAATATTGAATTTTAACCAGCCTCACTTACCAATAGCCCATATATATATATATATATATATATATATATATATATATATATATATATATATATATATATATATATATATATGGGCTAACCTTTAGAAAAAAGGAGGGTAAAAGTTGGGGTCTCACCAAGAAATTACATGATCTATAGCCCTCATTACAGCTCAAAAAATGTGAGGAAATTGCCTTTGCAATTGGGCAAATGCATCATTTGTGAAGTGCATCAGTTAACAATAAAAACTGCTCAATTACTACTATAGCTGCAGTGAGAAATCTTGTGTTCCATTTCCATTTATGGGTAGAAACTGCACTAGCAGTATAGAAGACCCTCATGTAGTGCTCGATTAGGTGATAGCTCCCAAGAAATTGTATCCAATAAAATCATCTTCACAGTTACCTATCAAATATGTATATACATAAAATCTTTGTATTTTTTTTCAGTACACCCTTTGAAGTTTTAAGTATTTAGTGTGAGAACGCACTTTGATCTTCAGAATTTTATGCTTGGATCAATGCCTAAGTAAAACAGTATTCAGCCTTCATACTAAGGTGCATATATAGATGTCAAAATTTTGAATAATAACTATTTTTCCAAACAGAAAATTAGAAGCTGTATTAAAACTGAAATTGAGGTAATAGAAGAGGAAGAAGAAGAATATGCAAAAAGAAAAACCTATCAAAGATAGGTGCTTCAGAATTTGGATCCCCAAGACAAAGCAAGTATACACAATAATATTAAAATATTGAAACTAATATGGGGATATGACTATATATATATATATATATATATATATATATATATATATATATATATCCTTACTACTTTATAAAAGTACAAATATTTCTGTCATATTTTCGTTCCTAAAATACCCCTAACACAGATTCTAAAAATCTTCTAATTTAAACCCCGAAAACAGAGTTCTACTTCCAAGAGTTCTCTAAAAATAGAGTTCTAATTAAACTAGGACAAATGTCCCAAAAACAGAGTTCTAATAAATTTACTGATTCGGTGAGATTAAGAGAATAGTAACTAGCTGACAAGCTTTGAATATAAGCGAAGTTGTACCGCTGACTGTAAAATGGTATGGAATGCTACAGACCATTCAAAACATGAAGATGTTCAGTACATTGATTGAATTGAAATGTGTTTTTGTTAGGCTAACTGAAGTATATAGAATTCCTTAAGCAAATTTAACTACTTTTGATGATGCTGATTATGGAAATTGATAAGCTGATTATGGAAATATTTGACACAAAACCAAAGCCTAGGAGTGTTGTATTTGACTTGTATGGTGAGCTGGTTAAACTGAATGTGCGCATGCTCATAATATATTTCTAAATAATGGAAGTGGTGGAGGTTCTGGTTCCAAAGGATTTTGAATATAAGGGAAGTTGTTGCTAAATCTACATGACAAATATTGAATATGACGGAAGCTGTATCACCGTTTGTAAAGTGGGAAGCATGGAATTCTAAATATGAAGGTGTTCAAAACCGGATGACTATATTGAAATATGTTTTTGTCTGGCTAACTGATGTAGATATAGTTAATTGGACAGATATAACTAATTTTGGTAATGATGTAAGCTGATTATGGAAATATTTGGCGCAAAACAAAATCTAGGAGAGTGCTGCATATGACTCGTATTGTGGGAAAAATAAAATGCATACCAGGACATTCAGTTTAACTGAATATACACATATTTGTAGTGGATATTTGGTAGGAAATAGATACATACTGGCTACTACTTCAGTGTGCTAAAACAGATTTAAAATCTAATTATCTTAACGTACCTAAGTAAACTGTTTATGCTGTGCAGGCTGATTTCAGCGCATCCATAACATTCTTTTCCTATTTATATTCTCTGCAACATAGATTTTTTTTCCTCCTTTGGGCATTGGCTCGTTGACCCAAAGGACATACAAGGTACGCGTTTTATATTTTATTTGATCGTGTGAATGAGTAAGTCACATTTCAATTAAGTGACAATTGCTCGACTTGAAAAGGGGTACGTCCTGTTTGCCATTTACTTCCAAGACCGAGTGTATCATGTTTTCTCGCTTTGAAACGGTCATCTGCCTACCACTACCTTTGGAGGAATCCTCTTATTGCGCAACCTGGACCGGTATTTGAAAAATTAAGGCTCTCCTTAGATCTTTAATCTTCGCATGGTGTGCTGCCCAAGACTGTCAACCTGCTTAACAGAAGAGGCATCCTTATTCCCAACAGATGCATTCTATGTTCGCTTGATGCCGAGTCTACAAATCATTATCTCATCCATTGCTGTACTGTTCAATTCATCTAGGACAGTTCGTTTTCAATGGAATATCCAGGGATGTATGCCTCGCTCTTGTAGAGATCTGCTCGCGGAATGGTGCTCCCCGCTCGATTCGTGGCCTTAATATAATCCCTATCATCGTGTTTTGGTCCTTCTGCAGGGAGTGTAATGCTAGGATCTTTGTCAGGAAATTCAAAAGTTGTTCGATGACTTATGAGGAGATGAGATCTGCGCTTGCTCTATGGAGGCGTGATCCATTCTCTTCTATGTTACCTATTATTAGTTTATCTTTTTTCCCCCTTGACCTGTGAGGAGGGGATGAGGGATTTATCCTCTTTAAGTTTATGCTCTTTCGTTTTTTGTTGTTTTCTTTTCTAGGAGCCTCTATGGTGTATGGTGTGCATACGCCAAGGTTCACACATATATTAACATGTGCAACGCATGTGCACTTATACTAGTATATATATATATATATATATATATATATATATATATATATATATATATATATATATATATATATATATATATATATATATATATAGGTGTGCCCACAATCACACATTGCTATTTATTCTTTTCAAATGTTTATACGAAAACCTATTTGGAAGCTATTTAAACCTCCCATCATAAAGTGCAGGCCCACTCACCCACATGCATCTCATGTAGGCAAGGACACAAGGGAGTTATGCATATATTGTAAGTCATATCATACTAATATGAGATAGGTGCAAATCTATTCAGCTATTAGGATACTTGGGAAAATTCATGATCAATAGTAAGTGCTTATATAGCACATTTTGAAGAGGTAGGGCAGAGCTAAATGATTTGGAAGCAACAACACTTAGGACAATGACCTTGCCTTTGTTGAAAAATCTCGAGGATAAATTTTTTCAAATTGATATGATAACAAGATTGTTGAAGTAAAAAGGCTCTCATAAACTAAACTAATTAATATGATATATATTTATAATTTTCAAATTTTAAAAGTACAAGCCAATATCAGCCGAACAATTCTAGGGGTATTAAAGAAGTTTGCTCTTTATTTTTTCCTAGAAAACAGAGCAAATTTCAACAGAGGGATCACAATTAGTCCATGTTTATAATAATCAAAACACCCTCACTTTTTAAAACTCAGCAGTGCATAAATTAATGACAAATATAGTTGTCTAAAATTTACTAGGGGTAAGTATTATATTTAAAAAGAAATCTTTAACTCTCACGTACATTGCTCCACCTAATAAATGGACAGCTGAGTACACAAGTGTCTATTTACTACTCTATTGAATTTGCAATTCATCCCGTAGCATTTTAGATACATAATTGACATATGTAGGTGTTTGCGTGGCCTATAGTTTAGCCTTCGTCCAAAAATACAAAAGGCGTCTTTGAGATATAATTTGGATGAATGCAGCCATCAGCCAATCAAACCTTATTTTGAAGCAAAAATACAAGCCAACCTATTTAAACGTTGCATTCAATATGTGAAAATATGGGAAAAGTAAACACTTGGGCTGGAAACAATACCTGGTAATGGATAAGTCTGATTATTCTCAGTCCCACCCACAGTTTCAATACGCCACAGTTCGCCGAAATTGGTCAACAAGAAACAGAGACGTTAGAATAGAATCACAAAATATAACATTATATGTAATAAAAAAAGCAGATTACAATGAGCAATATAAAGATAACTCTATTTTTTTTCTTTATTGTGTTTTTTCATTTATTTTTTCTATTCAAAAATTCTCTTATCACCCAATATAAATACCGAAACACTTATATTTTTCAATTGTTAACTAAAAGAGCTAGTCATTGATATAAGATCGAGTATAAACTCAGATTGTTAATCAAACCAGCAAGTCAGGGATATAAGATGGAAAACCCAACAAACTGGAATGCCAAAAAATTTGGTATAATTTAGAATGCCAAAAAAATTTGGTATAATTTGGAATGCCAAAAAAAATCTTCTATAATTTGAAATGCCAAAAAAATCTGCTATATTTTGGAATGCCAAAAAAAATCTTGTATAATTTTCTTTCCAAAAAAATCTGCTACATTTTGGAATGCCAACATGAACATGAAATGCCAATATTTTTTGCATTACTTCTAAAATAAGGAAGGCAACAGGTGGTCTCTACTTTAAAGCAAAAAAAATAAGCAATCACTTTGAACTACTTGTTTGAACGAACAGAGTAAATCTATTATGGGAAAAAACTGAGATGGTTTCAAGTCTTGCAAATACGTACCAATTTATAGCCTTCTTCAAAGCCCCCAATTTGGCCCCTACTTGATCGGATCCTCTCTCTGCAATCAATTTGGCCCCTACCTGATGGAATCCTCTCTCTGCAATCAATCTGGCTACTACCTACTGGAATCCTCTCTCTGCAATCAATCTGACCCCTACCTCATCCAATCCTCTCTTTGCAATCAATCAGGCCCCTACTTGATGAATCTATTGAAAGCAACTGTCAATGCCCCCATCAGAGCCCAAATCGTAAAAATCTGGCCCCTACCCATTTTTCCAATCCACCCAACTAACCAACTGTTGCCCACGTGAATGCAGGGAAATCAGAAGCTTGGGGAAGATGATTTAGTAGGATGTGCAAACAGGCCATTCTTTTCCGCATCTGATGGATGAAACCCCATCTCAACCGTGCATGCGTTGGACTCTAGTGCTTCAAGGATCAAGAGATAAGAAATTTGGGGAAGAAGAGTTTCCTCATTTAGATGACCGTTGGCTGTAGTTGGGATCTAATGCAAATCTGAGATCTGAAGCATACAACGCCGTAGAATCTGAGCTCAGATTCTGAGCTAATCTGAGTTGCAAGCTCGGACGACCCCCTGTTGTTTTCACTCGGAAACGATCTGGAATCCCGCTTCCCTAGGATGTCTCTCGAACGACAGACTCCTCCCAGAAAACCCATTTTCTGGCTATAATCTGAGTAAAAACTCAGATTCTGGGCAGATTATAACTCCCGAACGACCCCTAAGAGAATGAGAATCTCTTTATTCTATTAGACTTAGTAATTAATGTTCATCTAAATAAGGATAGATTGTGGAGCTTTGTAAAAAGCTCATCATCTTATTTATTTTATTTTTTTTGAGATGAAATCATCATCTTATTCAATGGCCTACTTTAAAGTCACTTTTTGGACTTTGTGTCAAATCAAATCAATGCCTATGATGGTAATTTTCATATGGTTATCACTATTGACACCAAGTTTGATTTTAAGGTCACTTTTTTGGAATCTGTATCACGTCAAATCAATGCCTGACCATTTGATGGTACACCCATTATCTTGAGATCAAGTGTGTGAAAGGTTGGAACGAAAACTTTCTCCATCATTTGGTTCAAAACTGTCAATTGGATTTTAACATGGGCGCTCTCATAGATTCGGTGGGCATATTTAAAGGCAAAATTACATTTGATAAAATCATATATCATTCATCTCATTTAAATTTGAGGCCATTGGATGCAAAATCCATATTATTCACAAATTTGGGAATAAAATCGGAATATTTCGAATAAATTTGAAATTTTACAATTTTCCCAATTTAGGTTAAAAACTTCACTTTTTAAAATTTTATCATTTTGAACTAATATATTTTATAATTTTACTTTCCGAAATTTGACTTTTTTTTACTTTTTCTGAATTTCATAAATTTTGTCAGATTTTTTCCCGAAACCCAATATGGTCACTATCATGGATCAAAATTTTGGCCGAAATGACCGAAATTATCAGTTTCAATCCCCACTGAAACGATAATATGGGACCGAAATTTCGATCATTTTTGTATGGGGTTAAAATTTTCGGCCGAAATTTCGGTTTCAGTCCCCTCCAAAACCGAAATGAAACCCGAAATTTTGATCCTTGGTCACTATAGACGTAAACAGAAATAGTGAGGCAGATTAATCCATTGCAAGGTATACTTTGACTTTCACTTCAATTTCCTCCAAATATGGAGCGTTTTTGGATTTGTTTTTGCCAATCTCACTCTAAGTTTTTCTTCGCCAAGAGAATCCTGTTGAAATAATTGAACGATGGATTTAGATCAGTTTGATAATTGTTTATTTGGGTCGTTTTAGATATCCCGAATTTAGAAAAATGTCTGAGCGTCAGCTACTTTTCTGTGTTTATAAGATTCGCAGAGAGGAAATTGATGTTTTCAAATGAATATTCTGACCTCCTACATTTGTGTGAGATACTGAGATTAACTGCATATGTCACTAATATCAGTCAAAATAAGATAGAGTAATCCAAATTGGAAGCCATATATCCATTTGAAAATCACACATTCCAGAGCATGTAGACAACTTCTTCCAAAAATGAACGCCTAAGAGTCCATGCGGTGGGCGGCTAACATGCAGTCGGCTCATTGTCTACAATGTGCGGAGTAGACAAGTTCTTCCAAAAATATAAGCTTTTACAAGATCTTTTTTACACCAGAGACTTGAATCTCTAACAAGTTCAAACAAGACTTGAATCTCTAACAAGTTCAAACAAATTTCCACTAAGGAGAAAGAAAAATTACACGTAAAAATCACATCTTTAATGAATAATGATCGTTTAAGTGAATCAAAAATAAATTAAATATTAAAAATTCATAATTACTAATTACGAGAATTCGAATGACAACTGCTGCTCCGCTCGAGCCCAAGCAACTTCCTCCTCGCAGCAACGAACGATCCTCCACGGTCCTCTATGTCCCTGATCTCTGCTAAATCATCGATTCACTGATCGGATTAAACACCTCAGGTGAAAATGATGTATTGTAGGGTTTATCTTCTCAGAAATTTAGGGTTTCAGCCATGGGTTAAAAAATCGTCCGATACCGATACGTATCGGTTTTGGACATGGGTGGTACGATACATTGCCTATGTATTGTACCCCCTAAAAAATAAGGTAATTATTGTCCGATACGGGCAATGTATCGCCCGTATCGGACGATACAGACGATACTTTGAAATTATAGGGCGATAATTTCAAATTATCGTCCGATAATTTGGTTTATAATTTTTTGAAAAAAAAAAAAAGTTTTAAAACGATACATTCAATGTATCGCCGATACGCGATACGTATCGAACGATACATGATACATATCGAACGATACGAACGATACGGACGATACGTATCGCCCGTATCGTTCGATACAGACGATAATTTAATTTTTTTGGTTTTTTGAAAAAACAAAAAAAGTATTGAATCGATACGTTCAATGTATCGCCGATACATTGAATGTATCGAACGATACGCGATACGTATCGTCCTGAACTTCAGGACGATACGTATTGAAAATCCGATATTTTAACCGTTGGTTTCAGCCATGAAAAGATGCGAAAAACGAAGAAGCCTAGGATTGCAAAACCAGCGCGTAGTCCTAGTTTAATTAGATATGAGTTAAGGCCTTAGGGGCATTTTAGGTATGAAAATTTGACTGAAACTATTTTTACTTTTATATAGTAGTAAGGATATTTTATTTTAATTTGTTGCACAATGGTTGTAACGGACAACAGTTACTTGAAAATCTATTAACAAGCCATCCAAGTTGTGTAGCTAAAAAGCTATGCAACGGTTGCTTGAAAATGAATTAAGCCATCTAATTTGTCAAACCAAAAAATATATGCACAATATATTAACTTTTGACTTAAATGCTCAAAGTTTAAACCGTTCAATGGTTTAATCTCAGGGCATTTAAGTAAATCATATTTAATTATATAAAAAAAAATTATAATTATATATATATATATATATATATATATATATATATATATATATATATATATATATATATATATATATATATATCTGGACCGGGTGCGGGCCGGATGTTGCAACACTCAACCCAAGCTTGGCCCGGATTTATCCGGGTTGCAACATGCTTAGCCCGATCCGAATATCGGGCTGAGTTTGCTTAATAAAAAATACCACTTTTTTCGGGTCGGGTGCGGGCTAAAATTCGGGCTGGCCCGGTCCATTGAGAGCCCTACTTTTGACAATTTTTAATCGGATAATTATTGTATATTTGAGTATCTTTAATTTAAGTTTGGTTTGTGAGGAGATATAGGGTTGGGTATTGGAAATTGTGCTTTAGCACTAAGGCTGGTACTTACATAATGTTACCCATAATTATTATTAATTTTTGGCATTTACCCACAACATGAGTTGGATTTGGTTATTTGCATCTCTTAAGTGACTTATTTATTTTATTTTATTTTATTCTTTAACCACTTTTGTAACCATCTAAAATATTATAAAACCCAAATTGAAAATATGGTTTGGAAGGATTCTTCTGCTAACGGTGATGATCTTTCCTAGTACTGTGATTTTCATAATGAGTTTTATTTTTTTGTAAATGACCGTATTACAAATTCAGTGAAAGTGTGTAGTAAACGTTAACTTCACAACTTAAATAATTACTTCTGTCTAACGGTAATGAATCACTTAATGTGGTGTGATGGTTGTGTTTTACTATTTATTATTTTGTATGTGGGTACTGCTAGCATGGATGCATATTATTTTTGTTTGATTGTTCTCAAAATATCATATCCGATTCAAGGTAATCATGTGTTCTTTTAATGCTCTATTGTCGATGCTGACTAGATGTGACATGCATGCCCACATAATTATAGTTTGATGATTACAGATAACTTGTTCACTGAATGCATATGTATATCCGAACTATTTATTTTTTATTAACCTATTTATCAATTGCAATGTGTGGCATTGATTTATTAATCCAAAGTGAGTTAGTTTGAATGAGATGCACATATCTAGAAATAAATTTTTTTTGAAACCTTGAATCGGACTTGATCAGATTGTATGAAATTTAGGTCATACCTTAGAGATCAAGATAGACCGATAAAACTATTGTTCGAGGGTACGTAGCTGAAATAGGCTGAGGTCTGTCTAAAGGTGACCACCTATGTAGGTTGCGTAACTTTTGAATCTTGATATTTGTATCTCATTAAGATCGGGTTGACACATGCTTCAATGAGGTTTCTAACTTCTGACCAAAACTGATTTAAAAATTTCATGTAAGTAGGGTGAATAGAATAGTCATAAGTGTTTAAGGGAGAGAAGGATAATCTTTTTGACCAAAGCTGATGGAGAGTCTGGATCAACCATACAACACTAGTGATTAGGTCTATGCGTATTTTCTCAAATATGATCTTGGGAAGCAAACTGCATGTCAAAGTCTCTATCCAAAGGTGATGCTGAGACGATGCGATCGGTCTATCCCATAGAGTGAATGTTTTCACATGACTTACACTCTAATTAATTTAAATTTGACCCTAAGTTCGAGTTAAGTCCTTGAAGGTTAGTCAGTGACATATGATCATAGTTCATGATGAATTTTTTTAGTGATATATGGTCATGCCATAATTCTTAAGGACGATCTGTAACATATGATTATAGATTTATCAGACATATGATCATAACGTATTTCACAGAGAATAGTCAGTGATATATGATCAAAATATTTGATAAATTATAGAAGTATAGTGACATATTTTTTTTAGTATTATTTAATGGTATATGGTCACTGTTAGTACAATTATAATTGTGTCTAGCATTTTTAAATTTTTAATGGTGTTGAGCATTGAAAATATTTTAACTTTTTGACTTAGTGTGTGGCTAGTGATTTTACAATACGATAAATAAAAAAATTTAAAGGATGACGATGATGATTCGTGCATCGATAAGTAAGACGTAAAATGAATAACTATAGATGTGATAGAAATGTAACGCTCAATAACATATTTTGAGAATATTAATATTTTCAATTTGGAGATGATTTTGTGATTTACCTCATAATTTGTTTGTTTTCGTAGTTGTATTGATATATTTGAGGTGAACAATATTAAAATAATATTTAGAGTAACAAAAATTGGAGTTGATATAGGTAAAAGTTGAAATTCCAAAATTGAAAAATTGAACCTTATTATTGTAATTAAATTTTTAGAGAAATTTAATGATTTTTAGTTGATATCAATTTTTATAGACATGAAACGTTTAAAATTTATGGATAGTTAATGCGATTATGATTAAGTTGTTCTTGTTGGAAACTTACTGATTTTAAGGAATTGTTAAATCAGTGGGAGCTTGTAGTTATTGAAAATTATTACGAGTCTTAGAACTATGATGTTCATATCGAATTAGTTTTGACTGTACAATTTTAGTGGGAGTTGTATCTATGATATTGGTTATTTTATTTTGTTGTAATGCATCATATATTTATTTTTATGCACGTGCTATTGAGAGTATATATGATTATACTCTATCCATCTGCATTGAGATTTTATCACATGACAAGGTGGTGAGGTTGTACATCCTTATGCCTGAATTTTGCTTGGGCTAGATGTGATTAGGCACCATATCGATAAACCTTCGTTCTGATAGTTTGGTGACTGAAAGTCATAGGCGGAGAGCCGGTAATGTATTAGGAATGACATATCCTTGAGGGAATTACACATAAACAAATATAGGAACTGTACAGATATGTAAGTTGCCTGATATCACTAAGTAAAGACTTAAGTCCATTAATGATGCTAGTTTTGTGACCATAGATTGTCTAGTGTCGATTCGTAAGATGAATACTCTGTGCGCCATGATCCTTTACTGGTATTGTTATTGAATTTGGGTGGTTTTTACAAAGCATCGAGGTAGTGGGGGTCAATGATTTTTTAAGATATAAAATGGATGACCATGCACTTTTCAGAATTTGTCAACCCAAAGAGTAGTTTTTAAAATTATGTTTAGATGAGTTAAGGTGTAGACCAAGTGGGAGAATGTTGGATTTTTGTTGTCAACACCTTAACCCATCTTTGGATTTCCATTAAAAATTGGGTTGAACCTTTGACCACATGTATCTCAAAGCGATAGGAAGCAAGTAGTTTCCTAATATAAGTGATATGTCTCCACTCTCTTTCCTTGATGGGTTAGGAAAGAGAAGTGACTGTATAAGGAGACCACCGTCCCGTCTTCCTCTAACCGTAGCATTTTTCCATCTAGAGGCTAAACGTAGAGAAGAAGAGAGGTAACGTGGGCTCGGATTCTCTAGCGGAGATCAACAGCGCATCGACCCGAGAATAAATACACGGTACGCATGTTGTTATAAAGATGTATATTTGATTGTGTGATTTGAGCATAGATCCTAAAATTTCTAATATGTTTACCGACATTTAAACACCAAATTATGTTTAAATGATATTTAACTATTAGAATGTCACTTTTTTTCTCACACCATTGAAGTGTGATTTATCATTGTGCCATGTGGCACACATCTTTGATCAATCTAAATTCCTCAAGTGGGAATCCATCGTTGGAACATGTTTCAGCCAAAGGACCATGCCTACAAGTGGATGTAAACCATCCAATCGGTGAACTTTAATATCAACCATCAAAATTAAGAATAACTGTTGAAATTAAAGTGCATAGATCGAATGGCTTGAATCTACCAAAAAGTGTGATTGTTTGACACATTGTCCTTTAATTGGTGGATGATATATCACTTTGATGGTATGGATTTCCAAGATCATAAGCCAATAAATGGCTTAAGATCATTTAAACACCATTTGGTGCTAAAATGACGGTCAGGAGAGTCGGTCCCAAGAGAGAAAATAGGAAAAGTTCATTTCCACAAAAATAAAATAATAATAATACTAATAAGACAGATGAGACAATGGGTTTGTAGCCATATTTTCGGAGGTGGGTTATCCATTTTGGGATCATGTCCATGCATGGATCAAAATCTCAGAAAAATCGATACGTATCGTCCAACCTCAAAACCGATACATTCCAGATGATACTTTCCAGTATTTTGCCAAAAAAAAAAAAGCACAAACAAACAAAATGATAATTTGAAATTATCATATGATACATTGGATGATACGAACGATACATTGAACGATACGAACGATACAAACGATAATTTGAACGACAATTTGACTGTTTTTTAAGGGGCCCAGTAAAAACCCATTTTATCATATCGTTCATGTCCAAAACCGATACGTATCAGTATCAGACGATATTTTGACCCATGTGTCCATGTGGTATGTGCTCTATATATACAAGAATATTAAAAAAAAGTTTTTTTAGTGGTAAAAATTTTGGGTACCCCCACAGATCCCGGAGCATTGAATTTGTCCCCCTGTGACTACAATTTGGATAGTGTATATGCATCGGATCATGTCCAAATTTTTTAGGTGGCCTCTGATCGCCCTTGGACAAGTTGCCGTAGAACTCAATCCCTCGGATGGCTGCCACATGGACCCCAGCTGATTCTATCCCAGCGCCTTGGGTACGTTTGAACTCATAGTCCTAGGCTTCTAATAATAAAAAAAAGTTGGTCCTTTGGGTAGCAGTAATAAATGGCTCATCATTAAAAATTTTGAAGAAGATGATGGAGATTGTCGGTCCAATCATTCAAACGATAGATCTTGAGATTGTGGCCCACCTATCAAACATTCAGGTGTTGATTTGACATATGGTACACATCTCGGGATCATGGTTTACCATGAGAAAGGTTCTTGGGTAAGTTGTTGGGGATATTTTCCATGTGGAATCAATATCTAACCGTGTGATAGGTGAGCTGTGACAGCCCGGATTTTGGTGCCTCGAAACTCGCGCCGTCAGTCGGCTAGCGCTAAGGCCGAGCACCGAACGGATCACAACGCGTCACACAAAAATTGCACAGCGAAAACTAAGTAGAACCATTATGAACTCGTAACATAAATAAAATAATGAAACACCATCATTTATCCAAAAACCCAAAAGACGGTTCTAATTCATAAGAATGCCTATGGAAAAAGAACCGTTGAGAACCACCGGTAAGGGCCTTTCCTTACCGAAACATGGTTCAACAAAATACAACAAAAGACATTATCTCTTCTTATACAACAAAATGATTCCAAAAACGTATTATGTAACTCAACTGGACCTACTCAGGTCGGGAACAAATGAAACAATCTTCGGGATGGCGCTCCTCGAAATCCTCGCTGGGAGAGTAGTCCGAATCTTCCTTCTCCGGAATCTCCGCTTCAACACCTTCACCTGAACCTGTGACATTAGTCATAGAATGAGCTTCATCCAAGCTCAGTAGGGAAAAACTCATAACATCAAGCACACATCTTATGTCATAATGTAAAAGAAGTGGTTCTGAACACGTGCAAAGTGGTGATTCTCGTAACCTTGACACACATATGCAATGCTAATGGAATTCATAACATGCTTGCATTCCTATTCCGATATAAGAAAGAAGAAAAACTTAAAAGTGTTTTACTTAAAGTACTAGAATGAGGAACTATAGCCTCAAGCCCCCGATGGAATAACCACCATCGTCACTCACATGAGTCATTTTCATATAAATCCAAGGTCCCATAGAGTTGGACACTTGGCCGAACATAATTACCGTTATACGGTAGGAATCACAAACACATACATATCACAAAGGTTGTACGGATTGGTCGCCGTACTGGTCACGGATATCCTGCCTCATCAGTCACGGTTATACCGCTGCGTCGGTCGGGTATTCACATAACCTTAAATTGGAAGTGCATACATATAACTTATCGCCGTGTGAAGTGATAATTATAATTTATATCAAAAGTCAGAAAAACGTATGCAAGTCTCACACACACACACACATATCGAATGAATCTCGAAGATTCCATAAGCTTCACATATTTTTGAATTAAACGTAACACATGTCTTATTAGCTCAAGCTCATATGCAGAAATCACATGATCAAAACAAAGGATGCATTATATCATAACACACGTGTTAACGAAACTAATGCACATGATATCAAGTTTTCCCTACCTCAGTCTCGACTCGCACGCACTCAAGCCGTCGCAAAGGTCGGGTTCTCCTTACTCACAATGGATCACCTAAACATGGTCATTTTCATCCATTAGAATGATGCAAAACACACTGCTAAAGGTCCCTACGAAATCTCAAGGTCAAAACTCAATAAACAAAGGAGTCTGGGAAATTCGATCGATCGAATCCCTGTTTCGATCGGTCGAACTCTACAGAACACACACCGGCCACATCTCCACTCGATCGGACGAATTCCCAATTCGATCGAACGAAAGTAACTCGATCGATAGAAATTAATTTCGATCGATCGAGTTCCACAGAAGGCTTTTTCCTTTTTCACAGTTCGATCGGACGAATCCCAATTCGTTCGATCGAAAACACATAATTCGATCGATCGAAATTAATTCGATCGGTCGAATTCTCACAACAAGAATTTCTATAGTTCTGTTTCTATACAGTTCGATCGATCGAACTATGGGTTTCGATCAATCGAAAACTTTTTGTTCGATCGAAAATTATTTCGATCAGACGAAATTCCATAGACCTCATTTTTCCCTATTCTTAAGGTCATTTTGATCGATCGATCGAAATGAGCAGATTTCGCTCATCTTAGGGTTTTCACCCCCGATCTCTTCTCATTCTGAATCAACCTCATTTCCTTATGGTTTTCACACGATTTAAGATGGATTAAACTCTACATAACATAATCTACAATATGCATTCACGCTCCTTACCTTCATCCAACCAAATCCTCTTCCTTGTTTCAAGAACAGCTAGGGTTTTCACCGAGTGACTGTAGTTAAATCTGGTCCTCGATCAATCAGTCGTTTCTCTCTGTGCTAACAGGTTGATCTCATGCAATCACGAGCATTCAATGCCCTAGGGTTTCCTCTCTCCTCTTAACTCTCAACGACAACATTCAATAGCTTATTAAATGCTCTTGGTTCCTTTTATACTCTAGCTCCTATGCTTGGGTGTAAAACAGCTACTGTGACGACCCGACTTTTCCAATCCCTCAGGTATAGGAAAGGCCGGTTCACCAACCTATCGAATAAACGATAAGCCGGACAAACAGGGCACATATCAGAGTAAAGTGCAATAAATATCCATAGCTAAAATAAATGCGGAAGCAATTAAAAGTAAAGAACCACCGATGATGGCCGACCATCATCGAAACATGGCTCATAACAGAAATCAACGTCAAATATAAAACTATGGTATCCAACTAAAATGGGCCCACAAATTCAAGTCTAACTCTCACCACAAATAAGAAAATCAGTAAGTTCTATACTGGGAAAAACTCCTCAGGAGGAACCTGAAGCTCTTCCTCAGGCACGTAGTCGATCAGCCTCACAATACCGAATAGCCACGTCAATACCGAACTCAGTGAGCTAACCAACAAAGCTCAGTAGAAGAAAGACATCTACGGCATTTTACTTTAACTAACATGGTTTCAAAACAAATATCGGAATATAGCTTGTCAAACATATAAGCAGATAATAAACTGAATTTAGGCCAAGAAGTCATATGTAAGATTTATTTCTAAATGTGTGAAGCAGTTTCAAGAACAGATGCAGTGTTTCAATGTCTTAGTTTCTCTAACTTCTATATGCAAAGTTCAGTAATTCATGACTTAATCCTCAACTTAAAATACCTCCCGAGTAAACTATATCTCGAGAGCAGGAATATAGCCGATGGGAACCCCTACCTACCATCGTCGTTCATGAACCCTTTTTCAGGATGCAACAAGCCCCTGCGTAATGAGGGAAACTTGTGCCAAGAAGTTGTTCAGAAATTTTTGAGGGGTCGTTCAGGTCAATCATAAAACAAATGCAGATACTAATATAATCAGATGGAAGTCTCTTATACATAGTTCAGGTTCTTGATTTCAGATCTTCAGAGCTTAAGCAGATTCAGGTTTCAGGATTCAGGTAGATTTAGATTTTTAGTCATTCATATCAATTTCAATTTACAGATGTGATTTCAATGGCATATGCAAGTTCAAAGATTTTAATTCAAAATATCCATGCGAATTAAAATAAAATACTGTAAAGATGAGATTCTCCTACCTAAAACTCGGAGTTATGCGAAGTCAAGCAAGGTCCTATTGATGGCCTCTCGCCCTCAATCTACATCACAATATACGTTCATGCATTAAGATAAACTCTAATTACTAATAATATAGACCTATTTAAGCGTTTCCTCAAAAAGAAGTCAAAACAGGCAAGTTGCGCCAATCCTAGAATTTAACGTAACATTCTCATATTTTTTTGACTATCAAGACGATTGATTCATGTGTTGGTCAAAACATGAACGTTGTAGATGTTTATATTAGCTTTCCAACTCAAAAAGAATCATCTCAATCGGAGTTCGAGATAAAAAGTTATGACTAAAATACTAAGGCAATACCGGAGTTCGGTGATACCTCGCTCGAGCGATGATAATAGCTCGCTTGAGCGATTTGATGTAACATTCTCATATTTTTTTGACCATCAAGACAATTGATTCATGAGTTGGTCAAAACATGAAAGTTGTAGATGTTTCTATTAGCTTTCCAACACAAAAAGAATCGTCTTAATCGGAGTTTGAGATAAAAAGTTATGTCTAAAATACTAAGGTAATGTCGGAGTTCGGTGATACCTCGCTCGAGCGATGATAATAGCTCGCTCGAGCGATTTGATGTAACATTCTCATATTTTTTTAACCATCAAGACGATTGATTCATGAGTTGGTCAAAACATGAAAGTTGTAGATTTTTCTATTAGCTTTCCAACGCAAAACGAATCGTCTTAATCAGAGTTCAGAATAAAAAGTTATGACTAAAATATTAAGGCAATGTCGGAGTTCGGTAATACCTTGCTCGAGCGATGATAAAAACCGACGGGTTTCCTCAACGATTCGCGTCGCGATCGATCCCACGAGTTCACAGAGACAACTCCAACACGCCCCCAATGATCTCAACCTCTCCCAATAGCCAACTACGAATCCAAGGTTGATTCAAGTTCTTTCTAAGGTTTAAGTGTTTTCAACAAAGAGGGTTCTAGAGAAGGAGGTTTTCTAAACCGATCTGCTACGATGATTGAAGAAGAGAGAAGAAGGAGTTTCACACGGTTGGGTAACTATCCTCTCTTAACAAAACCTAGTATAATACGGGAATGCAATTCCTTCTTATAATAGGATTGCTCACAAAGTAAAACACACACACACATCTTATGTATTATACACTTCTAATTTTAAAACTCAAGTCCGGTGTTGAGCGGCTACACCGAGGTCGGTGCACAACTTTCGCACGAGGGTCCAAATGGGCTCTAAATTAAAATCTGTCCGCACAATCACATCTAGATAAAAATCCAAAACAAATGGTGACGTCGGTTGTCGAGCCGAATACACACACAGGGTCAGTCTAACTCGGGTTCAAAATACGGGTCTTTACAACTACACCGAAGGAACGTGTGTGAGAGTTCCACGCTCCCACATCTAGTCTGCATATGATTGATCTTGTCCGTTGGATTTGATCTATAGACATTACATCATTGTTAAAGGGTTCCTCGGCGCATGATCCGTCGGCACGCGTATCGAGTCATACCAATCAAGGCCCAAAAGGTCGGGTCATTACATCCTCCCCACATTAGGAATTTTCGTCCTAAAAAATTGTCCTATCGTGCGGCAAAGTGCCCAAGGGTTACTTCGTAAGGCACCATGCATGGCTAAACAGTCCGTGTCATTACAGGATGTCAGCGCACGCACACATAGACAGTCTGTATACAATCAATCCTAGCAAGTCTAATTCAAGCACGTCATTTATCAAAAGTCAGTATGATTTCATGTATATATATCAAGATCATCATGGCAACCATGCCACTACAGTTCAAACAGCACAAAGATAACAAAAGTGGCAACCATGCCACAACAGTTAAAACTTTATACATTTAATCCCAAAAATAAATGGTAAAGAAAAAAAAAGTCCCTCTGCTCATAAACTTTGTGGAGGGTCCCTCAGATCCGCTCCACTCCTTGGTACAATCGGCTCGTCCGCTCCATCTGGTACAACGTCGGCCTGGTCCTTGTCCACTGGCTCATCAGGCTACACGTCCTCTGCATCAAGGCCAGTCGTAGATGCGTCATACACCTGTGCTCGCATGGCCGGGATCCTCTTCATATAGTTGGTGGGATACATGGCCTGTAAGATGTCCCCGATGAGTAGCTCAAAGAAGTCCAAATGCTGATTGACCTGGCGATTGCTCTCCTAGATGAGAGCAGCCAAGTCCTCCATGCGTAAAGGGGCAGCTTGCTGAACTGGTGGCGCTGGTAAGTCAACAGGTATGTCATGAGCCGGCACATCTTGAGCGGGTGGAATGACCTCAGGCTGATCGGGAATAGGAGCCTCGGGAATGGGCTGGTCAGGAAGTGGTGCATCAGGAACTGAGGGGTCCTGAGCAGGTACATCTTGAGGTTGTGGAGGGATAGGAGGTACTTGAGGGGCTGGTGGTAGATGCGGTTTCAAACTATTATAGGTCTTCTTCCACTGTTTAAACGTGTACAGGGTCACGTTGTCAGAAGACTTCGGCTCTCTTGGGGAAACCTTGTGCACGGAGGTGGCAGAAAATTCATCAAAAAGGGTGGATATGAATGAGGTGTACGGGATATACACCTCGGGCTTATCGGCGCCCGGTAGTAGCTTCTTCCCCCCGTGTTTAATCCCTTCAAAAACAACTGCCGTCGCATCAAACCATTTGCTCTCAAATGCGGCGAATAGGGCATTCATCAAAATACCTAACCTCTGGGTCTTGTGGCGGATTGGGTATAGGTTGCATTTAAAAATTGTATCGAGCATCCACATATAGTTCGGTAAGTGGGCTCGGTTAATGGCTCGGCCCTTAGCAACACGTCCCTGTGTCATCCGCTCGGCAATAAAGGTATGGGTGAATTTAGGAGGGTTGGGAGGTAACAAATTGATCCCTTCGCCATAATCATAAAAACACTCTAAGGCCCTACAGGCCATAGCATGGGTAAAAACATAGGTCTTTCCATCGACCTTGGTGCGTATGGTGTTAGGGTCTGGTGTTGGGGTATTGAACATGTTTTGGTAAAATAGGCGCACAAGGCGCGAATAGTAATAAGGGTGAATGGGCATTAAGATGTTATCAAGCCCTAACTTGTTCAGATAATCGAGTGCCCAAGCATCAATGCCGGGCACATCGGGTGTTTCAAAAAGGGCTGGGTCAATGGTATAATCGTAAGCAAAGCCCTTATCGGCCCACCACTCGCTTGGTTGGTCGCGTTGGGGTGCTTGCGGAGCAATGGGCTGCTCAGCAGGCTGTTGGGGTGGTGGAATAGGTGGCTGTGGTGGCTGAGTGGGTGGTTGTGGAGGCGGAACGGATGTTTGCGAAGGACCCGTAGCGGTTTTGGGTCGCTTCGAAGTAGGGGTTTTAGTTTTGGCATCCTTCCGTTTAGGTGCCATAAGGAGAGTTTGGGTTTTTGCTAAAGAATTAGGGTTTTAGAGGACATTCTCAAAAATTTTAAGTCAAATGAGAATTTAAGAATCCAAAAGCCAAATGCTTACCGTTTTAATAGGATTGGGATCGGTTCTTGGAAGATAAAGCGCAGATGGATGTCCTTTGGATCCCCAAAAGTGAAGCCCTAGAAAGCCCCAACGGACAGCCTCAGAAATTTCAGAAATTTCGAACAGACAAAAGAAAAAAATTCACAGTCTATATATATATAAAGAAGAAATTCGATCGATCGAATTAGTTTCAATCGGTCGAAAGTCAACTTTGATAGAAATTGGATCGATTTTGATTGATCGAATGCATTTCGATAAGTCAAAATTCGTTCGGTAGTGACTGGGTCCCACAATTTCGATCGAACGAATCTAAATTCGATCGGTCGAAATCCAAAAATTCGATCGATCAAAAAATTTTCGATCGGTCGAACTTCTCAGGTTTCAAAAAGGTTTGATCGAACGAAATAAGATTTCGTCCGGTCGAAATCAGAATTCGATCGATCGAAATAATTTTTGATCGAACGAATTCACCTAGCTTTAAATAAAAATTTAGTTTGTCTCTGCCAGCATAATTCGATCGGTCGACTTCATACTTCGATCGATCAAAATTATATTCGATCGATCGAAATTGAATTTCGATCGGTTGAATTTCCAGAACACACTCGATCTTTGCATTTTCACAAGTTCTTTAACATTTTGACACAATCAGCCTTAAAATCAAGCTTTACATTTATAATTCGGTGTGTTTACATACATCAAAGTACACTCATCACTCACTCGGTAAATAATGAGGGATACTGAGCGCGAGTCTCGGCCTCACGTTCCCACCTCGCTTCCACTCTAGAGTGATTCTTCCATTGGACTAACACCAAAGGAATTCGTCTACTGCGCAACACTTGCTCAGTTCGGTTCAAAATCTGCATTGTTCTTCGATGACCGTCAAATCTCGGTAGACTTCAACTAGTGGTGCATCGTAGATATGAGTCGGATCGCGCACGTATTTCTGTAACATAGAAACATAGAATATGTCGTGCACTTTATCAAGCTGCGGGGGTAATGCAACTCTATATGCAACTTCACCAACTCTCTCCAATACTTCGAACGGTCCAATGTAGCGAGGACTCAGCTTCCCTCGCTTCCCAAAGCGCATCACACCCTTCATTGGAGATATCTTGATAGACACGTGATCTCCCACTTGGAAATCCATGCTCGTACGCTTAATGTCCGCGTAGCTCTTCTGACGACTCTGTGCTGTCCGGATTCTTTCTCGAATAATACGCACAGTTTCGGTATTTTTCCTGATAATTTTTTATCCGAGCACAAATTTATCTCCTGTTTCCTCTCAGTTGATCGGGAGATCTACACCTCCGCCCATATAAAGCTTCATACGGGGCCATTCCAATGCTTTGCTGAAAGCTATTATTGTATGCGAACTCTATCATCAGAAGATGCTGATCCCATGATCCTTGAAAATCAATCATACATGCTCGCAGCATGTCTTCAATGATTTGATTGACCCTCTTTGTCTGACCATCAGTCTGAGGATGGAAAGCAGAACTAAAGTCCAATCTCGTGCCCATGCCTTCTTGGAATCTTTGGCAGAATATTGACTTGTACAACGGGTCACGATCAGACACGATGCTTATAGGAATACCATGCAATCGAACAATTTCTTTCATATATAAATCAGCCAACTTGCTTGCAGTGTATGTCGTGTTATAGGGCAAAAAGTGTGCCGACTTGGTCAGTCGATCAACTATCACCCATATAGCATTGTGGCGTCTCAACGTTCTCGGCAATCCCACAATGAAATCCATTGAAATGGACTCCCACTTCCATTCCAGTATCGGTAGAGGTTGCAATAGTCTTGCTTGGTGTCGATGGTCCACCTTTACTTGTTGACACACCAAGCACTTTGACACATATTCGGCAATGTCTTTCTTCAGCCCTCTCCACCAATAACACTTTCGTAAATCCTAGTACATCTTAGTACCACCCGGATGAATGGCGTATTTGGACTTATGAGCCTCGTCCAAGATGGTTTGTCTTAGCTCGACATCCATAGGTATGCACAAACGTCCACGGAATAATAATGACCCATCTTCTTTGATAGTAAAGTCCCCATTTTTAGTAGCCTTTTGTCGGAGTTTAACGAGCTCATCATCTTTAATCTAAAGCTCATAAATACGGTCAAAGATAGTTGGCCTAATCGTAAGGCTTGCTAACAGTACTCCGGTATCCTTAGCTGCAATAGTCTTATCATATAGCGAAAGGTCTTCCATTAACTTCCATCTGTGAAGTCCTGCAATGAGGCTAGCTATCTGAGATGTATGCTTTCGACTCAGTGCGTCAGCCACGACGTTAGCTTTACCTGGGTGATATTGTATTATGCAATCATAATCTTTAAGGAACTCAATCCATCGTCGTTGCCTCATATTCAACTCTTTTTGCGTAAACAGGTATTTGAGGCTTTTGTGGTCCGTGAAGATCTCAAAGGTTTCACCATACAGGTAATGCCTCCATATGACGCATCACTGTAAACAGCAAAACCTCCACTGCCTGATGGAATAGTCAATACTGGAGAAGAAGTAAGCCGTTTCTTGAGTTCTTGGAAGCTCTCCTCACATTCCTTTGTCCACTCGAATTTGGTGTTCTTTCTCGTAAGTTGGGTAAGTGGTCCCAAAATCTTGGAGAAACCTTCCACAAAGCGTCGGTAGTATCCAGCTAGACCGAGGAAACTATGAATCTCCGTTATGGTCTTGGGTTGCTCCCAATCCAACACTGCCTCAATCTTTATTGGGTCAACAGTCACGCCTGCTTCAGATACTACGTGACCAAGAAAACTCACTTGCTCTAACCAGAACTCACATTTACTGAGTTTAGCATACAGTTGGTGCTCACGAAGAGTCTGCAAAGCCATGTGTAGATGATGTTCGTGTTCCTCTCTGGTCTTTGAATAAATGAGAATGTCGTCCACAAACACCACTACACATGTATCAAGGTATTGTTTAAAGACCCGATTCATGAGGTCTATGAATGAAGCTGGTGCATTCGTCAAGCCGAAAGGCATCATTAGGAACTCGTAATGCCCGTATCTGGTTTTGAATGCCGTCTTTTGCACATCTTCAGCCTTCACCCTTAATTGATGATACCTGGATCTCAAATCGATCTTTGAAAAGTATTTTTCTCCTTGCAACTGGTCGAATAGATCGTTAATCCTAGGTAATGAATACTTGTTCTTGATTGTGAGCTTGTTTAATTGACGATAGTCGATGCAAAGTCTCATCGACTCGTCCTTCTTCTTAACGAACAAGACCGGTGCTCCCCAAGGAGAAACACTAGGTCTTATAAAACCCTTATCCAACAGTTCCTGTAGTTGCTCCTTCAGCTCTTTCAGTTTGGTAGGAGCCATTCGATACGGAGCTTTGGATACAGGTTCGGTGCCTGGAGCTAAGTCAATAGCGAAGTCAATCTCCCGATCAGGTGGCAATCCTGGTAACTCGTTGAAAAATACGTCCTCAAACTCGCAGACAATCAGGATATCTGTGATGACATTCTTTGCCTCCTTTTTCTCTTACAAGAACGCTAGATATCCATCGCATCAATTCCTCATCATCCGTTCAGCTCGTACTGCGGAGATGATCAGCGTTACTTTCCCCTTCTCACTGACGAATTGGAACAACTTCAGTCTCGGTGGACGGAAAGTGACTACTTTTCGTAGGCAATCCACGCTTGCATGATACGCGGATAGCGAATTCATGCCAAGAAGCACATTGAGTCCACGCATGTTCAACAAAATGAGGTCCGTGACAGTCTCCTGATCTTCCACTTGCACGATAACAGATCGACAACACGTGTCTGCAGTCACGACACTACCAGTAGGGACTGATACATCCAATATAAACTGTAATTCCTGGAGAACAATCTTTAATTTTTCCGCGAACTCAGGAGTTATATACGAGTGGGTAGACCCTGGGTCTATCAAAACTCACGCAACACAATGATCGCCATCGTGTTCACGGTAAAGTTGTAGTGTACCTATATGATTTAACACACAGACTAACATTTAGACATGCATGGCATGCACACGCACACATCAACATGCACCTAGATCTTTTCTATCAATGCACTTTCTTCATCTAGAAAACAAACAATTGAATTTAAACGTAATGAAAATTTATACCTTGAATCACGTCGTCGCTCGTGCGGGCGTCTTCGGCGGTTATAGCAAATGCATGGCTTTTCACAACTAGTCTTGTGGACTGTGCAGGTCTTGATGCCGTAGTGGCCGAAACGGAGCCCTCCTTCCTCATCTCTGGGCATTCACGTATCATGTGGCCAACCTTTCCGCATTTAAAGCATCCGCCCATGTCTCTTCTACAGTCGAACGTCTTGTGCGGTTTACCGCAACGAGCACACTTTAGCTGTGGACTGGTAGATGCTGCTCGAGAAGGTCCTTGCGTAATTGATACCCCAGACGTCTGAGTCTGAGTAAGGCCCTCTCTTCTAAATGGTCTCGTCGGGGTAGATGTGTTAGACTTTTGAAAATTTGAATAGGCTGGTCTTGACACTGGAGCAGGTGCAGACATCCTCGACTTTTTATTCCCCGAGTAGTCGTACTCACTTGCTCCTCCCGAGCTCGGTTTACTTTTCCAATCTCTCCTCTTGTTTATGTCTCTCTCGGCTACAATCGCCTTTCCCATCACCTCGGCATATGTTTCTAGTTCAAAAATGGATACTCTTTCTTGGATATTCGGTCTCAAGCCTTCTTCAAATCTTTTGGCCTTCATTTCCTCTGTTGCTACTAGCTCTGGAGCAAATCTCGAGAATCGTACAAACTCATTGCCGTACTCCCGTACGGTCATGTTTCCTTGCACCAAATTCATAAAGTCCTTCTTTAACTGGTTGCGGACTTGTTTGGGAAAGTACTCTGTTGAATGCTGCTACAAATTCTGTCCATGTCCACTGAGTGTATGGACCCTCAACTTCTCTTTTGCGTACTACAGACTTCCACCACGCGTCTGTATCACCCTCTAACTGAAAAGATGCCCAACCTACTTTCTCATGCTTTGGGCTCTGTAATCTCTCCAGTAACTTCTCCATCTGCTTTAACCATTTCTCCGCTTCAAGCGAATCAGTCTGCCCGTGGAAGACAGGAGGTCTCAATCTCCTGAAATCCACAAATGATTATGGCAAAAGGGCAGGAGGAGGTGGTGGTGGTAACTGATTCTGCTGGTTGTTGTTGGCAGCAAGCAACGCCGTCTGTTGGGCCATCGCATTGGCAATCGTCTCCATGGCCCTGATCAACTTGTCTGTAGGTTCATCTCTATGGCTCCCCCCTTCCTCAGGAGGCGGTCTTAAATCTCTCCCGAATCCTGAAGGAATATCTTCTGTGCGCCCTTCATTTCTTTGTCGACTTCCTCTCGGTCGACCTCTTCCACGGTGCTCCATGAGAATCTGTTACAATGAAACATGAGTCTCATTAACAAACGGTCCCTCGTACTTGACAAAATCTCAATCTTAAAAGGTTAAGACTTGTTTGATGTCTCTAAAGCCATGCTTTGATACCAACTATGACAGCCCGGATTTCGGTGCCCCGAAACCCGCGCCGTCAGTGGGCTAGCGCTAAGGCCGAGCCCCGAACGGATCACAATGCGTCACACAAAAATTGCACAGTGGAAACTAAGTAGAACCATTACGAACTCATAACATAAACAAAATAATGAAACACCATCATTTATCCAAAAACCCAAAAGACGGTTCTAATTTCATAAGAATGCCTACGGAAAAAGAACCGTTGAGAACCACCGGTAAGGACCTTTCCTTACCGAAACATGGTTCAACAAAATACAACAAAAGACATTATCTCTTCTTATACAACAAAATGATTCCAAAAACGTATTATGTAACTCAACCGGACCTACTCAGGTCGGGCACAAACGAAACAATCTTCGGGATGGGGCTCCTCGAAATCCTCGCTGGGAGAGTAGTCCGGATCTTCCTTCTCTGGAATCTCCGCTTCAACGCCTTCACCTGAACTTGTGACATTAGTCATAGAATGAGCTTCATCCAAGCTCAGTAGGGAAAAACACACATCTTATGGCATAATGTAAACGAAGTGGTTCTGAACACGTGCAAAGTGGTGATTCTCGTAACCTTGACACACATATGCAATGCTAATAGAATTCATAACATGCTTGCATTCCAATTCCGACATAAGAAAGAAGAAAAACTTAAAAGTGTTTTACTTAAAGTACTAGAATGAAGAACTATAGCCTCAAGCCCCCGATGGAATAACCACCATCGTCACTCACATGAGTCATTTTCATATAAATCCAAGGTCCCGTAGAGTTGGACACTTGGCCGAACATAATTACCGTTATACGGTAGGAATCACAAACACATACATATCACAAAGGTTGTACGGATTGGCCGCCGTACCGGTCACGGATATCTTGCCGCGTCAGTCACGGTTATACCCCTGCGTCGGTCGGGTATTCACATAACCTTAAATTGGAAGTGCATACATATAGCTTATCGCCGTGTGAAGTGATAATTATAATTTATATCAAAAGTCAGAAAAACGTATGCAAGTCACACACACACACATATCGAATGAATCTCGAAGATTCCATAAGCTTCACATATTTCTGAATTAAACGTAACACATGTCTTATTAGCTTAAGCTCATATGCAGAAATCACATGATCAAAACAAAGGATGCATTATATCATAACACACGTGTTAACGAAACTAATGCACATGATATCAAGTTTTCCCTACCTCAGTCTCGACTCGCACGCACTCAAGCCATCGCAAAGGTCAGGTTCTCCTTACTCACAATGGATCACCTAAACATGGTCATTTTCATCCATTAGAATGATGCAAAACACACAACTAAAGGTCTCCGTGAAATCTCAAGGTCAAAACTCAATAAACAAAGGAGTCTGGGAAATTCGATCGATCGAATCCCTCTTTCGATCGGTCGAACTCTTCAGAACACACACCGGTCACATCTCCACTCGATCGGACGAATTCCCAATTCGATCGAACGAAAGTAACTCGATCGATCGAAATTAAATTCGATCGGTCGAGTTCTACAGAAGGCTTTTCCCTTTTTCACAGTTCGATTGGATGAATCCCAATTCGTTCGATCGAAAACAGATAATTCGATCGATCGAAATTAATTCGATCGGTCAAATTCTCACAACAAGAATTTCTATAGTTCTGTTTCTATATAGTTCGATCGATCGAACTATGGGTTTCGATCGATCAAAAACTTTTCGTTCGATCGAAAATTATTTTGATCGGACGAAATTCCATAGACCTCATTTTTCCCTATTCTTAAGGTCATTTCGATCGATCGAACCCAATTTCGATCGATTGAAATGAGCAGATTTCGCTCATCTTAGGGTTTTCACCCCCAATCTCTTCTCATTCCGAATCAACCTCATTTCCTTATGGTTTTCACACGATTTAAGATGGATTAAACTCTACATAACACAATCTACAATATGCATTCACTCTCCTTACCTTGATCCAACCGAATCCTCTTCCTTGTTTCAAGAACAGCTAGGGTTTTCACCGAGTGACTGCAGTTAAATCTGGTCCTCGATCAATCAGCCGTTTCTCTCCGCGCTAACAGATCGATCTCATGCAATCACGAGCATTCAATGCCCTAGGGTTTCCTCTCTCCTCTTAACTCTCAACGACATCATTCAATAGCTTATTAAATGCTCTTGGTTCCTTTTATACTCTAGCTCCTACGCTTGGGTGTAAAACAGCTACACCGAAGGAACGTGTGTGAGAGTTCCACGCTCCCACATCTAATCTACATACGATTGATCTGGTTTGTTGGATTTGATCTATAGACATTATATCATTGTTAAAGGGGTCCTCGGCGCATGATCCGTCGACACGCGTACCGAGTCGTACCAATCAAGGCCCAAAAGGTCGGGACGTTACATGAGCCATGATCTCAAGATCTATTGTGTTAAATATTACGACAAAAAGCGTCGTACATCATCCTATTAAGGTGGTCATTGGTATTAAATATCGGTTGATATGTATCAAGTTACACCCCATCCGATACCCATTTACACATTGATTTAATATGAGGTCAAATATTGGACCTTATATATTGGCCTCTATCGGTTCTATAGGAGGATATGAATCAAATATGACTCGGACAAAATACCAAAAGTATGAGGCCATCCGTTATAAAGTTATAAAAAAAATTATGGGGCCGTCCTTTTTTTTTTAATTTGAAACTAAGCATTTTATTAAGAAAGGGAATCAAAAGTGATTACATCAGCAATAAATGGGGGAATGTCCTCCACCCATACAGATTCAGAAATGCAGTTAAAATCAAACTTGGCAAGCAGATCGGCTGCCACATTAGCTTCTCTATGACTATGCAAAAACGTAACAGAAGATAGTCCCAAGGCGATCATCCTTGTGTCACTGATAATAAATTTGATTTGCTACCAATCATCACCATTGGAAAGAGAGGATACTATCTTCAATGTGTCACTTTTCAGACTACCCATCTCCAAAGCAAAGAGAACTGCATGATAAGCCGCCAATGCTTCACAATAGAGCGCACTATGACCCCCTTTATCCGCTATTGCTTTAGCACCTAGCATCTCCCCTGTTGCATATCTAGCTAAAACACCAATACCAATTTTTTTTGTGGTTCGACACCAAGCACCATCAACATTAATTTTAACATTAGAACTCATAGGCGGCCGCCAACGTTCGGTATTGGGGGCGGGTTGGATAGGATTGAGCTTTGTATTCACTTCTAGAAAATCGGAGGCCAACCTTGAAGCATATAGGGCAGTGATCAATGGATTCGAACCCACCCCTTCGAATAGGAATTTATTCCGCCTTGTCCATATAGACCATGCCTAAGTGAGGAATAAGTGTAGGTGATCATCACCAACCTCTTTTAGAAATGATATGAGCCAATCTTCGAAGGAGGACGTTTTGATCAAGAAGGCCCTTACTCCCAATGGAGAAAGAAACCAAACTCTTTCAGCTACATTGCATTCCTTTAGAGCATGTATGGTAGACTCCAATCCTTATCACATATCGCACATCTACCATTAATATTGCTGATTTTTCTACTAAGAGCATCATTTGTAGGCAAGATGTTGTGGCAATCCTTCCACACAAAAACTTTAATTTTATTTGGGATCTTGCACTGCCAAATTTTTTGCCAAATAAAACTACCACCTGTGGTGCTCGAGCTGGCTAAGTTTTGATTCATCTTCAACTCGGAAGTCGCCACGTAGTAGGCGCTACGCACAGTAAAAGCTCCATTGTTAGAGAAAGCCCACGAAATTTTGTCCCTTTGTTGCTCCATGCTAAGAGGAATACCCAAAATTGCTTCTGCGTCATCATCAAAGAAAGTGCATCGGATTAGATTGTCATTCCATCTTCTTCCTCCTGGCTCAATTAGATCAACCACCATCAATGATCCCGACGCTGGTCTCGGAGTAACCACTTTGAAAGTAGACGGTTTGGGTATCCATCTATCCTCCCATATCCGAACGTTATCGCCTCTGCCTACTCACCAAATTGTGCCTTTCTCAACAAGATCGCGACTACCCAAAATACTCAACCAAGTTGCCACTGATTTCGCCCAACAGTAGCTGTGAGAAAGGTCCCCGTTGGATAGTATTGAGCTTTATATAACTCTGCCACAATGGATGTGTCTTAGGTAATAAGCCTCCACCCCTGTTTGGCTAACATCGCCAAGTTAAACGCCTCCAAATTCCTAAAGCCCAAACCACCATTATCTTTAAGAGTACACAATGAGTTCCAATCTTTCCAGTGAATGCCCCTATCCTTATTGTTGCTCCCCCACTAGAATTGCGCCATCGTCATTGACAGTTCTCTTAGAAAATTTTTTGAAAGCCGGAAGCAGCTCATGGCATACGTGGAGATTGCCTGAGCCACTGCTTTGATCAAGATTTCCTTACCTGCACCAGATAATAACTTCTCTTTCCAACTTTGAAGCTTACGCCACACCCTATCTTTAATATACCCGAATAATTGTCTTTTCGATCTACCCACAATGGATGGGAGGCCCAAGTATTTTTCACGATTAGAGATCCGCCGGATATTAAGGATTTTCATCAAGGCTTGCTGGTCACCACTCTTTACATTCTTGCTAAACGAGATAGCCGATGTTTCAAAATTAATTTTTTGCCCCGAAGCTCCTTCATAGAGATCCAACAAGGTAGAGACCTCAATTAATTCAGCACTAGTGGCCTTAGTGTAGATGATGCTATCGTTTGCAAAAAAGAGATGGGAGATAATTAGGCCAGCCCTACAAATTTTAACACCAGATAGGAAACCATTGGTGATTGATCGATTGATCAAGCAGGAGAAAACTTTCGAGCAAATTATAAAAAGGTAAGGAGACAATGGGTCACCTTGTCTAATCCCCGTAGAGAGAATAGAATTCCCAACAACAGAGCCATTTATGAGGAAAGAGTAAGAAACCGAAGAAACACACTCCATAATGAGGTGCACCCATCTACCATTAAAACCCATTTTTAGAAGAGTTTTTTCCAAAAAAATCTACTCTATCCGATCATATGCTTTACTCATATCAAGCTTTAAAGCACAATCCCCCACATTCCCAGTCCTTTTGTTTTTTAAAAAATGCCAAATTTCAAAAGCCGTAAGGATATTATCCGTAATAAGATGACCTGCGACAAAAGCTGATTGAGATTTGGAAATGATGAATGGGAGTAGGGGCTTGAGTCGATTGGCCAAGGTTTTAGCTATGATTTTGTAAATGACGTTACAAAGGTTAATAGGGCGGAAATCAGTCATGTTCTTGGGTTGATTGCTTTTTGGAATCAGGGTAATAAAGGTTTTGTTAAGTTTGAAAAGAGAAGCAGTTCCATTCAAAAAATTTCACGCAACATTCACAATTGAATCCCTAACAATATGTCAAAACTTTTGATAAAAGAGGAGAGACATACCATCTGGCCCGTGGGATTTGAGTGGATGCATCTGGAATAGCGCCAAGCGAATCTCCGACACTGTATAAGGTTTGTTGAGTACCACATTCTGATCAGAAGTAACTCTACTCTCCACTGCATTAATAGCCTCCTCCACCCTTGTCGGGCAACTAGATTTGAAAAGGCTTTCATAGTACTGCATTACGATCCTGTGAATTTCTTCTTCCTTCTTATAGATAACTCCCTCCCCATTTCGAAGATAATTGATCCGCTTTCTTTTACGTCTTTGAGATGCTCGCGAATGGAAGTAACCGGTATTACGTTCTCCTTCCTTTAACCATAACTCTTTACCTCGCTGTTTCCACATGATCTCCTGACGGTCTAACAACTCATCAAGCTTCTTCCTCAGAGAACTCTCCATAGCTGGGTCGTGATCATGATATGTGTCGTTAAAGTGCCGACTCAGTTGAGTGGAGACTGATGCAATAGACCTATGGAATATGCCCAAACGATTTTTTATTCCAAACTTGACGTTCACTTGAAGTGGCCTCTAACAAGAGGAGGAAATAATCATGAATACCAATAGCTGCAGTTCTGTTGATGGGGCCGTCCTTTTAAAGTTATAAAAAAAATTTATTTAATTAAATATAATTTACTTAAATGCCTTGAGATCATAGTGACAAATTTCACCGAAATTCGGCGAAATTTCATCAAATTCGCAGAAATGGGGGTCCAATGAAAGTTTCGGAGAAATTTCGGTCAAATGAAAATTTCAGAGAAATTTTGGTATTTTTGACGAAATTTCAAAAATTTCGATATATTTATTTTTTTTTAGAAATTTCAAAAATTTCGATTTATTTCTTTTTTTGTTTTGTAGACTTTTTTTTTCCTGTTTTCGGTGAAAGACTAGTTGGCTCTCTAGCTCACCACAAGGCCGAGTGGATTGCATGTTAAAGTTACCAACGCATAACACATTACATAGGAGGCTAGAGTGAAGAGTTTTCTCTAGCCACCGCTATGGGACTAAATGGAAGTTGCAGCTTGTGGGTACCATATACTCACCTCTCTACGCTGCTTCTCACCCCACCTTCTTCAGCTGACATGTTTTGACCGCCCTTGAACTAGATGGTGGAGGTCCTTTTTCATCCCATCTTCTGCACAATGGATCTATAGATCGTGGGAGTACCATCAGACGGTCTGTTTTGTATTACACATGACACATATCTAAAAAAGTGACCCCAAAATCATATGACCCCCATCACGCTCAAGCATGATTTTAGCATCACTTTTTGAGATGTGTGCCATGTGTAATAAAAAATCGTCCGTCTGATGGTATGCTCACGATCCATAGATCTATTGTACAAAAGATGGGGACGAAAAATGACCTCCACCATTTGATTGAAAGGCAGTCAATGCATACTAAGTGGAGGAGATGAGGCGAAAAAGCAGCCTTTTGGGGTGAGTATAACGGTACCATTTGTTAATTTGTCTCCTATAATTCTATGCTTGAGTTCAGCGTCAGTGCTTGGCCACTTGGTTTCAACTGCTAATTTTTTTTAAAATATTAAATATATTTTTAAGCCCCGAAACTTTTCCAAAATTTATCAAAAATATATCAAAATTAATCTGAAATGTATCGAAAGGACCCCCACCGAAAAATTACCGAAAACGAATTTGTCGTTATGCTTGAGATTGACCGTTGCCCTTTATAACCTAATTGACTGTAAATGGGGCCGTCCTTCATGACCTTCCTTTTGTTGACTAATGGAGGAGGTTGTGTGTAACTGTGTATACCTTTCAAGCCCTGTCCGTGCCTACTGCCGATATTATCTCATCTCTCTTCTATATTTTTGATGAATTATCTCATCTCTCTTTTTTTTCTCTCTCTCTCTCTTCCTGAAAAAATGAGAGATCAAAGATAATACCCGCCCTATGCCTTATCTTCCCGACGCCCAACATACCCCTCGCAATCTTCAGAACCATCGATGACCTCACCGCCGTAGCTTATATCAACTATGCATATGGCTACTTCAGATTATTACTCTATTGGTGCTTCAAAGCTTATGATGAGCTAAAGAAGACGCTCAAGTCACTACAAAAAAAATAGACTATTAGCGGCAGCCATAAACTGCCGCTATTAATAAAAAAATTGCTACTAATACTCTTGTCGCTAATACTCTTAATAGTTTATTTGTTAATAGCAGCACTTTTTGGTTTCAAAAAACTGCCGCTAATAGTCTTATTTTTTGTAGTGAGTCCATTTTTCTGCTATCAATATTGCTACTTTCCTTTTTAACAATCTTTACAGCCCTCGCCATCACTCGAAACCAGTGGCGGAATCAGGATTCTCATCTAGGCGGGGTGGACGATGAATTAGATTTAATTTTGATTCATTTCGGAATAACTTTCGGAAAAATTGTTGGGATTAAAAAAAATATAAAAATATAAATTTATAATTTTAAAAGATATTAAAATATATAATATCATATTTAAAATATATATTATCATAAAAATCGTGTTTCGTGCCAATTTTTTCAACATAGGATCTTTTGATCATGGCCTTCAAATCTGACGGCTTAGATTGTCTTTCTTACATATGATCTTTTGATCATCGATTTTTTTTTCATAGGATATTCTATTCATCGACAATTGATTGATTTGACTTAGACGATGGAGATCGTTTTTCACTCTAATCTTCCACAAAGGATCTTGAGACTATGAGCGTACCATCCGATGGCCAATTTTTTAGTTTAAGTGGCACAAATCTCAATAAAGTGACTAAAAAGCCATGAGGCACACATCGCACCAAATTTGGGCTACGTTTTGGGATGTGTGTCACGTAGAGAAAACTAGTGTTTGATGGCAAGTTCATGGTCTCAAGATCTTTTATGTGAAAAATTAGGCTTAAAGCATATCTTCATCATCAAATTCAAAACAGTCAACTGGTTATGGCATGTAAAACTTGAGTTGAGAAGAAAGAATCTCGAATTTTAAGGATTACAAATAAATTAGGAGTATCTTTAAATCCACCCCCCAAATCTTTGAGTTCACCCACCCTAGAACACTTTGATTATATTGAATCAGACGATGGAGATTGTTTATGTAACGACCCTAAAATTTTGAACAAGAACCCCACTGTTTTGATATGCATGCCCGACACGGAAATCGAGATAGATTTAAAAATTTTAAATTAATATTATTGAAAATAATGTTAGTCCATGGTAAGATGAAGTCATTAGTGACTTCTCGTTTAAGTCTGAGACTTATAAGACGTTGATGCGGCGTGTTACGTCGTAAAGACCGTGTAGGTGCTCCACACCGGAGCGTAAGTTAAGGGAAACAGAAATATCAAAGATATTTCTGTTTCTTAGCTTATAAGAGAAGGAAAGAGGCCTAAATAGTTGTTTTGCATTCCTTTCTTCTTATTTCTGATAAACCCTAAGTAGGAGATTCAGTTTGAAATCAGTGCTTTGAGAAACCACAGTTGAGAGAGAGACCTAGGTTAGTGATTGCTCGATTCGAGAGCGTGGAACCGACGTCGGTACGTCGTATTTGCTCTGCAAGGTTGTGTGCTATCGCTACGTGTTGAAGCGGGGCCACAAATTGCTATTCCAAGTCGAAAGGGCGATAAGTCCCCGATTCCGAGTCTGAAACCCTCTTTGGATCGCTTTGCCGAGATCCTGAAAAGGACTTTAAATAGGTAAGTTTTTAGATTAAAAAGGGTGGAGGCTAAGCCTCATAAATGTGTAAAATGGATGTGTACGAATGGTTGTTGGAAACCATTAGGATCAATGGTGAAAATGGGTCAAAACAAGTGACCACCATTAATGACAGAAAACTGTCATTATTGATCGATCAAGGTAGTGAATTGATCGATCAATACTGGGATTGATCGATCACAATTGAGAATTGATCGATCAATTTGTATAAGGAGTTAATGGGAATAGTGGAGTATTTTTTGGAAGTTCAATGCCTGATGGGCATTGATCGATCAAATTGGTATTTGATCGATCAAATCTGAAGGTTGATCGATCAAATTTAGTATTGATCGATCAATATGGAAAATTGCTCGATCACAGTGAAGTGATCGATCAAAGACAAGATTGATCGATCAATGAAGACATTGATCAATCAATGGGAAAGATTGATCGATCAATTTGGATGTTGATCGATCAAATTGTATAAGAAAACTGTGAGAACAGGAGGTGAGAAATTTGAGTTTTACAGGATTGATCGATCAATGGAAGATTGATCGATCAAATTTGTGGAATGATCGATCAATAAGGAAGATTGATCGATCAAATTCCATCTGTATTTTATGAATTAAAGGCAGGCATTGATCGATCAAATGAGGTTTTGATCGATCAAAGTTGTGAATTGATCGATCAAACTAGGGTGTTGATCGATCAAATCCCCATTAACACTTGTGAGTAAATTGAACGATTGATCGATCAACGAGGGCATTGATCGATCAAGGACTGGGATTGATCGATCAAGCAAGGACATTGATCGATCAATCACCCATGTTTTTTGCCTGCTTTGGTTTTGTAAATTAAACACTACTGGACACTGTGCCCGTTGATGTTCTGACATCCTTGACGTCTAATATACTATGTCTGTGGTCTAGGATCAGACCGCGATGCTTTGAAAAACTTTGGATTTGCTTAGAAAGTGGTCTGATCTAAGGTAGGGGAAATCCAACTTAAAAAAGTATCTGAATATGATTTCATGATTCCTTCACATCTGTCCCCTTATTCCTATTTTAAAAGCATGTATTGCATATCAATAACCATCTGTCATCTCTGATTCCTGTATTCTGAGTTCTGTATTCTGATGCTTATCTCTGATTTCTGATATCTGATTCTTGAGGTCATATGTGTGTATCTGATTTTAAGTATTTAATCCAGATGATCTCCACTGACTCGGCGGTATATCCGTGCCTTGGCACAATCGTGCATCAGCTTTGAAAATCCCTCGGCACAATTACACTCCATAGATGAGGCATTGTTGCACTCTGAAATTGTTCATATGAATGACGATTGGTTGGGATTTCCTATCGGCATACACCTGATTACCACGTGTTATATATTCACGGGAGTTTCTTATGTTAGAGATACGTATGATTTAAGTCACAAACTATATATGTATAGCATCTGTTCATGTCATCTGATTTATCCTGTCTGCATATTCTGATTTAATTTTATGTTTTTGAGATACTACCTGCAAATCATGTCTTACATTTTCAATACAATTTTAGCTGAGATTCTTCTACTGAGCTTAGATGTAGCTCACCCTGTTTTCTATAACATTAATAGGTTCTGAGGCTAGGGATCCCGGCACAGAGAGCGACCCTGATTACCAGCCTGATCTGGAGGCTGAGGTTGAGGAGGAGGATACCGATACCCCAGCTGACAAGTTCTATTAGCTGTTTGGGTATTAGTTTGTACTTTTTGGGTTTTGTACTAAATTCTGGATTATTGTGTGCCTGGTGGTCACTGTCTGTATTTATTACTATAGATGTTGTTTCCTTTTTACTTGTATTGTTATACATTCTGTAGGAACCATTATTTTGGGTGATGGATGTCCATCACCAGTGATTCTTCTTGGTTCTTTTTTGAGGATGTATATTCTTTTGTCGTTATAAATATGCATTGTTTATTTATTCTTTCTTTTAAAGTCATATATGATGACTCGATCTGTCACTACTGGACTGTGTCTGCTTTGATTTCCGTTAGACGAGCAAACACTCTGTGATTTGTCCTGGGGATCATCCAGAGCATGATCCTGATGGCACGGATTTTCGGACATAAAAATTCAGGCTGTCACAGTTGGTATTAGAGCCTAGGCTTTAGGTTAAACTACGGGTTCATGTTGGATTGTTTTTACAATCTATGTAATGATCAATGTTATTATTTTCACAATGACAGACCGGTACTATGGGCCCAAAGTTCAGAGGGGGTATAGTAGAGGCAGAGAAGGACAGAGAGAAGTCCCTTTGCAAGAAAGTCTTGATGTTACCGAAACATCTAGGGGATTGGGATTCATATCGGGCGACAATGCTGTTCCGATGGGACCGAGAGGAGGAAGAAGAGGCAACGAGGAGAGAATAGAGCAGGCGTTGGAAGCATTGACTGCCGATGTCACTCAATAAACTGCTGCTTTGAATCAGCAAGCAGCTAGACCACCTCACCAACCCGACGGTTTCGCCAAATTTAGGAGAATGAGACCTCCTAATTTCTCTCGTCAGACTGATCCCATTGAAGATGAGGGATGGATAGAGGAGATGGAGAAGTTGTTTGAGGTGCTCCAATGCACAAATGTAGAAAAAGTGCGTTGGGCAACTTTCAAACTTGACGGCGATGCAGGGCCTTGGTGGAAGTCGGTCTCTAGGCACAGAGAGCAAGAGCTTCCTAGTGTCCCTTGGACATGAGCTGAGTTTGTCGAGACCTTCAATGACAAATATTTCTCCAAGATCGTGAGGCACCAGTGGGAGGTAAAGTTCATTAAATTGGAACAAGGGGCTATGACCGTGCGAGAATACAGCGCGGAGTTTGGCCGATTAGCAAGGTTTGCTCCGCAACATGTAGCCATCGAGTTAATGCGAGCTCAGAAGTTCCAACTGGGCTTGAGGCTAAATATTCAAAGGGAGGTGGCCATATGGGAGCTTGAGACACATGCGACAGTCATGTCCAAGGCTCTCATTTCAGAGGAAGAATGTCAGAAGCAATTTATTTGGAGAGACAAGCAAAATCGTGAGAGGTCATTTCAGGGGCAATCTCAGGACCCTTAATAAAACAAGAGGGCTAGATTCTCCAAACCTTCGAGATATCCTACACACTCCAAACCGGCGATATCTACAGGGCCTAGTTTCTACCAAAAGCCAGCCATACCTGCATCTTCCCGACCATTTAGACCGTCTGGTTCTTCTGGCAGCGGGGCTTCTGTAGCGCAGGGATCTTTGAGGGTATCGTCATTCACTCCGGCTCTGTCAGGTGCTAAGTGTGGGAAATCACACAAGATAGAGGATTGTAGGAGGGAGAGTGGGGCATGCTTCAGGTGTGGCAAAATGGGCCACATGGTCAGGAATTGCCCAGAGGAGAGTAAGGAGAGCAAGGAGCGGTCCAGATCAGTGTCTACTCAGAGATCCTCTCGACCTGTGGTTCAAGGTCGAGCGTATGCTGTTACCGCCACCGATGCTCTGACATCGAATGATGTCATCCAAGGTATCATTTCGTTTTGAGATGTTCAATTATGTTATTTATTTCAGTTGTTTGGAATGTGTTAGTGGATATTAATTGCATAGGCATATTGTAACTGCTATGAATTATATTATATGCATGACGTGTACGCGAATATATAAATTAAAGGTACTCTTCCTGTACGTCAAGAGAAGGATATATGCGAGACTAAAGCGAGAGTCCTGATTGACCCTGAATCTACACATTCTTTCATTACGCCGACGTCCTCAGCACGTATAATGATGACGCCGGAAAAGTTAGATTTCATTTTAGTAGTAACGATCCCCACGGGGAATTTTGTGACGATGGATACAGTATACAAAGCAGTGGTCATTAGAGTTGAGGAAGAGGAAACTCGAGCAGACCTAATATTGATGAACATGGTAGGCTTCGATGTGATCTTAGGGATGGATTGGCTATCCGCTTACCATGCGAGCGTTGATTGTCTGCGGAAAGTAGTAGCTTTCCGCCCTCCAAAGAGGAAGCCATTTAGATTCTTCGGGGTGAAGTCAAAGGTAGCTCCGTTGATATAAGCTATTCGAGTCGAGAAGATGATGAAGAATGGGTGCAGTGGCTATATGGCTTTTCTACAAGAGCAACGAGAAGAGAAAAATGTGATATGCGACATTCATGTTCCTTGCGAGTACCCTAACGTGTTTCCCGATGATTTACCAAGACTACCACCTGCTCGGGAGATTGAATTTTCGATAAATTTGGTTCCAGATATAGGGCCAGTATCTAAAGCTCTGTATCGGATGGCTTCTGCAGAGTTGCAAGAATTGAAAGAGTAGCTGCAAGAGTTGCTTCACAAAGGGTTCATTCGACCTAGTGTGTCTCCTTGGGGAGCACCAGTGTTATTTGTCAGGAAGAAGGATGGTTCGATGCGTCTGTCCATTGACTACCGTCAGTTGAATAAGTTGACGATTAAGAATTGTTACCCGCTTCCAAGAATTGATGATCTCTTTAATCAGTTACAAGGAGCGAGATTCTTTACGAAGATTGACTTGCAATCTGGTTATCACCAGTTAAGAGTCAAAGTAGAGGATATCAAGAAGACGACGTTCCGAATCAGATATGGGCACTATGAGTTTTTGGTTATGCCATTTGGGTTGACGAACGCTCCTGCGTCTTTTATGGACCTAATGAACCAAGTGTTTAAACCACACTTGGATAAGTCCGTGGTTGTCTTTGTGGATGATATTCTTGTCTATTCCAAGACAAAGGAGGAGCATGAAGGACATCTGCACGTGGCTCTACATACCCTCAGAGATCACAAACTGTATGCAAAGCTCAGTAAGTATGAGTTTTGGCTTGACCAAGCCAGTTTCTTGGGTCATATCGTCTCTGCTAAGGGAATAACAGTTGATCCGATGAAAATTGAAGCAGTAGTGAACTGGGAACAACCGAGAACGGTAACTGAGGTCCGTAGTTTCCTTGGCTTGGCACGATACTACAAACGATTTGTAGAAGGGTTCTCCAAACTATCAAGTCCGCTTACTCAGCTCACAAAGAAGAATGCTAAGTTTGATTGGACTGATCATTGTGAGAAGAGTTTCCAATAACTCAAGACGCGTCTGACTACAGCACCAGTGCTAGCTATACCTTCTGGCAGAGGAGGTTTTGCTATATACAGTGAGGCATCTTACAATGGTTTGGGTTGTATCCTCAACCAACATAAGAAGGTTATCGCGTACGGCTCTAGACAGCTCAAGGAACATGAGAAAAATTATCCGACTCACTATTTAGAGTTAGTAGCGGTGATCTTTGCTTTGAAAATCTGGAGGCACTACTTATACGGTGAGACATTCGACATCTTCACCGACTACAAAAGTCTCAAGTATCTGTTCACCCAGAAGAACTTGAACATGCGACAACACAGATGGATGAAAATTTTAAAGGATTATGATTGTTCCATCCAGTATCATCATGGGAAGGCCAATATTGTGGCGGATGCTTTGGGCAGAAAGTCTTCGGCTCGGTTGTCACATCTTATTATCAGAGTACAACGGTGACATCTACTTGAAGACCTGGCCTTATGCGATGCATTGATAGACGTCAAAGGTTTAGGGGCATTGATGGCTACCATTGTGATACGGCCCACGTTGTTTGATAATGTGCGTAAGCTTCAGATGATTGATGATGAGCTGATGGCCATTAGAAAGGATGTGATCAATGAGATCAGACCTAATTTCTCCATCAAGGATGATGGTACTTTATTATTTAGAGATCGGATGTGCATATCTGCTAATAAATATCTTAAGGATACTATTTTGGAAGAAGTGCATAAATCAACGTATACTATACATCCTGGGAGTACCAAGATGTAACGAGATCTTAAGCGAAGCTTTTGGTGGAGAGGACTGAAGAAAGATGTTGCTGATTATGTTTCTCAATGTTTGGTCTGCCAGCAGGTGAAAGTAGACCATCGAAACCCAACAGGGTTGTTACAACCTTTACCCGTGCCCGAATGGAAATGAGAAGCTATTTCTATGGATTTCACTTTAGGGTTGCCTAACACATTGAGAAAGAACAATGCCATCTGGGTCATTGTTGATAGACTGACGAAGTCTGCCCACTTTCTATCGTATCATACTACGTATATAGCCAGCAAGATTGCAGAGCTATACATGAAAGAGATAGTTCAGTTACATGGCATACCAGTCAGCATCGTGTGTGATCGAGATCCGCTTTATATGTCGCAATTCTGGCGGTGATTTCAAGAAGGCATGGGTTCTAGATTGGAGTTGAGCTCAACGTTTCATCCTCAGACAGATGGGCAAACTGAGAGAGTGAACCAGATCATAGAGGATATGTTGCGTGCATGCATGTTGGACTTTCATGGTTTATGGGATTAGCATTTGCCTCTGATTAAGTTCGCTTACAACAACAACTATCAGTCTAGTATAGGGATGGCGCCTTATGAAGCCTTGTATGGACGGCGATGCAGATCTCCTTTGAACTGGGAAGAAGTAGGTGAGAAGCTTATTTTGGGACCTGATATCGTGGACAGTGCAACCGAGACAGTTTGGTTGATCCGTGAGAGATTACGGGTTGCTCAAAGTCGCCAAAAGAGTTATACCGACCTTCATCGAACACACGTTGAGTTTCAGGTATACTTAAATACGATACAGAAACTTGAGTTTCCATAGTTATATCAATTAGCTATGGAATTAACATTTGTTTTCAGGTGGGAGACAAGGTGTTTGTGAAAATTTCGCCAACAAAGGGCATGATGCGCTTTGGAAAACGGGGAAAGCTAAGTCCTCAATATATTGAACCCTTTGAGGTACTTGGACGGGTTGGCGAAGTCGCATACAGGATTGCTTTGCCACCGCAGCTAGCCAATATGCATAATGTCTTCCATGTTTCCATGCTACGGTGATACGTGCGAGACTCGATCCATGTGTTGGACTTCCAACCGATTGAGTTACAGGAAGATCTGACTGTGATCGACTGTGATTGAGGAATCGATCGAGGTTTTGGATCGTAGGGACCAAGTTTTGCGGACCAAGTTGATTCCACTTGTGCTCATAAAGTGGCGTAATCATTCAGCTTCGAAAGCTACTTGGGAGCGCGAAGCCGAGATCCGTGAGCAGTATCCACACTTGTTTCCCTGATATGGTAGGTACTTTCACGCTTCAGTTTAAAGTCATTATCAGGCTTGTACGCTTATTGCCTATATGTACGCATGTTTTTGAATAGTATAATTTACTTGTATGGGTGCTGTATACGAGGTACAGTAGGTCTTCGCTCTTGAAATGCGGTTGAGCTGCATTAATGAAGAAATTTTTTTAGAATTAACTTCACTGTCATACTTGATCGATCAATTTAGTGAATTGATCGATCAATTGAGTTTTTGATTGATCAATGATAAGGATTGATCGATCAACTGTAGTTGGAACCTAGTGCTTAAGTTTATGTTTGATCGATCAAAAGTGAAGATTGATCGATCAATTTTGTGGATTGATCGATCAATGTAAGTGCATTGATCGATCAATGTAAGTGCATTGATCGATCAAGGCTGTCGAGATAGGGTAGTTTAAGTTAGACATTGATCGATCAATTTTGAGGGATTGATCGATCAAGGTGTCGGGCTAGGGCATATTCACTTAAGAATTGATCGATCAATCCTGTCGTTTTAGGTAATGACTGGGGTTTTTAAAATCTCATTTGCACTGTGAGAAGCGTGATCATTCAAGAAGGGTTTTAGCTCCCTTGCGTTCAAGCTACCTTCAGACGAATTTTCGGCTACCTGGGCTCCTCCTCGCACAAATTTTGCTTGGATTTGCTCGGTCTACTCGGTAAAACCCTATCTTTCCTCTTCATTTGAGCTTGTGAGTAATTTTTAGGGTTTTTGACCTATGGGGCCAAGGACTAAGAATGCCTTGCGTAAAATCCCCACATCACGGGTTCGTCCATCCGTACCACCCCCCGAACCCGTCCCCCAACCCATTGTGCCACTCATGGCACCTGTTAAGAACGTGGTTCCACCCGTTCAACAACCCCAACCGACCCAAATTCACCGTGAAGTCGCAAACCAGTGGTGGGATTCCAAGTCGTTCCTACCCGAGTATGTTTTCGCCTCTACGCTTTTTGAGGATCGGCCCGAGATGAATTGGTCCATCGATTACCTTCAAAATCTAGGGTTGAAACCCTTGCTAGAGCCGTTTCACACTTCTTATTTTCCCCGTATCGTGCGACTTTTTCCAAAATCTCCGTCGGGGCAACAGGCGTCACCAATTGGTCACCTCCATTGACGGTTTTGATTACAAATTCAACCAATTTCATGTCGCGGGTGCCCTACGGTGCACTTCGATGTATGTTGAGACCTGTGGCTTGGCGCCACCCTACATCAAAGAAGTCCCATTTCATGACGTGGTCACCAAAATGACCCAGGGTGCCCAACTCCCTGACCGGTTGTGGATGCTCGATACGTATGTTAAGTGTGCCCTCAACCCGTTTTTGCACAAGTCCGCGAGGAGTGGCATCGTGCAGCAAGCCTGGTTCTCTGTTGCCGATTTGGTCCTGGATGGCATGATCAACACGAGGGACATGATGTCCGAGAAGACCAAGGCAACGTCAAAGAAACAGATGCCTTACGCTCGCTTGATCACCCTGATGGTCGAGCAGTTTATTTCGTTTCGGGAGGCATATAGTTTGGCTCCTGGCGAACCTCGGTTGACCAACAATACTAAGGTCTTCCAGCTCAAGGACTGGACCAAAAGTTACAGTCTTGTGGTGAAGAGACTACTTGAGGGAGAGAAAGTGGCCGCAGAGCCCGTGCAGCCCGCAGTCGTAGAGGGCGCAGAGGCGGCAGTGAGAGTTCCTGGAGAGGGGGAGGCACAGCCTGACCAGCCACCTTAGCCTGAGGTGTCTACTAGACCTGCCCCTACTACTTCATGCCGACCTCCCCGTCCCACCCCATCGCGTCGACCAACACCTTCCACTGTTACACTCGAAACGGCGCTTGAGGTGGTCGTCGAGGGAAACAAACGTATCCATGAGCGGTTGGACGGGATGGAGGTGTTTCACCGTCAGGTACATTGGCGGTTGGATTACTACAAGGGTATGCTTGAGCTCCTGATGCAGCACTCATATGTGACCACCTTGACACCGATGATCCATGCTCACAAGATACCTCATCCACGTCGACCACTTGACTACATTCGCACCATCTCACAAAGAAACATACACGACGAGGCAATTTGGACCTTCCGGCGCCCGTGTTCTTACTATGCTATTATCTGTGTTCTTTAATAACTATATCTGTATATATATTTTATTCTACTTCCATATACATTATGTTCTGCATGCATCTTTGTTTTTTTTGCATGATATATTATCTTGCTCGTTTTATTTTATTATGTCTGTTAGCCTTAGGGAACACCCTTCATCTGACTAAATCTCTTTGACATTTTTGAGGACGAAAATTCCTAAGGGGGGGATAATGTAACGACCTTAAATTCTGAACAAGAACCCGACTGTTTTGAAATGCGTGCTCAGCATGAAAATCGAGATAGATTTAAAAATTTTAAATTAATATTATTGGAAATAATATTAGTCCATGGTAAGATGAAGTCATGAGTGACTTCTCGTTTAAGTCTGAGGCTTATAAGACGTTGATGCGGCGTGTTACGCTGTAGAGACCGTGTAGGTGCTCCACACCGGAGCTTAAGTTAAGGGAAATAGAAATATCAAAGATATTTCTGTTTCTTAGTTTATAAGAGAAGGAAGGAGGCCTAAATAGCTGTTTTGCATTCCTTTCTTTTTATTTCTGATAAGCCCTAAGTAGGAGATTCAGTTTGAAATCAATGCTTTGAGAAACCACAGTTGAGAGAGAGACCTAGGTTAGTGATTGCTCGATTTGAGAGCGTGGAACCGACGTCGGTACATCGTATTTGCTCTGCAAGGTTGTGTGCTATTGCTACGTGTCGAAGCGGAGCCACAAATTGCTATTCCAAGTCGAAAGGGCGACAAGTCCCCGATTCTGAGTCCGAAACCCTCTTCGGATCGCTTTGCCGAGATCCCGAAAAGGACTTTAAATAGGTAAGTTTTTAGATTAAAAAGGGTGGAGGCTAAGCCTCATAAAAGTGTAAAATGGATGTGTACGAATGGTTGTTGGAAACCATTAAGGATCAACGGTGAAAATGGGTCAAAATAAGTGACCGCCATTAATGACAGAAAACTGTCATTATTGATCGATCAAGGCAGTGAATTGATCGATCAATACTGGGATTAATCGATCAAGGTTGAGAATTGATCGATCAATTTGTATAAGGAGTTAATGGGAGCAGTGGAGTGTTTTCTGGAAGTTCAATGCCCGATGGGCATTGATCGATCAAATTGGTATTTGATCGATCAAATCTGAAGGTTGATCAATCAAATTTAGTATTGATCGATCAATATGGGAAATTGATCGATCACAGTGAAGTGATCGATCAAAGACAAGATTGATCGATCAATGAGGACATTGATCGATCAATGGGAAAGATTGATCGATCAATTCGGATGTTGATCGATCAAATTGTATAAGAAAAGTGTGGGAACAAGAGGTGAGAAATTTGAGTTTTATAGGATTGATCGATCAATGGAAGATTAATTGATCAATAAGGAAGATTGATCGATCAAATTCCATCTGTATTTTATGAATTAAAGGCAGGCATTGATCGATCAAATGAGGTTTTGATCGATCAAAGTTGTAGATTGATCAATCAAACTAGGGTGTTGATCGATCAAATCCCATTAAAACTTGTGAGTAAATTGAACGATTGATCGATGAACGAGGGCATTAATCGATCAAGGACTGGGATTGGTCGATCAAGCAAAGACATTGATAGATCAATCACCCCTGTTTCTTGCCTGCTTTGGTTTTGTGAATTAAACACTATTGGACACTGTGTCAGTTGATATTCTGACATTCCTGACGTCTAGTATACTATGTCTGTGGTCTAGGATCAGACCGTGATGCTTTGAAAAGCTTTGGATTTGCTTAGAAAGAGGTCTGATCTAAGATAGGGGAAATCCAACTTAAAAATGTATCTGAATATGATTTCATGATTCCTTCACATATGTCCCATGATTCCTATTTTAAAAGCATGTTTTGCATATCAATAACCATCTGTCATCTCTGATTCCTGTATTTTGAGTTCAGTATTTTGATGCTTCTCTCTGATTTCTGATATCTGATTCTTGAGGTCATATGTGTGTATCTGATTTTAAGTATTTAATCCAGATGATCCCCATCGACTCGGCGGTATATCTGTGCCCTGGTACAATTGTGCATCTGCTTTAAAAATCCCTCAACACAATTGCACTCCGTAGATGAGGCATTGTTGCACTCTGAAATTGTTCATATGAACGATGATTGGTTGGGGTTTCTTATCAGCATATACCTGATTACCACGTGCTATATATTCACGGGAGTTTCTTAAGTTAGAGATACACATGATTTAAGTCACAAACTATATATGTATAGCATCTGTTCATGTCATCTGATTTACCCTGTCTACATATTCTGATTTGATTTTCTATTTTTGAGATACTACCTGCAAATCATGTCTTACATTTTCAATGCAATTTTAGTTGAGATTCTTCTACTGAACTTAGATGTAGCTCACCTTGTTTTTTATAACATTAATAGATTCTGAGGCTAGGGCTCCCGGTACAGAGAGCGACCCTGATTACCAGCCTGATCCGGAGGCTGAGGTTGAGGAGGAGGATATCGATACCCTAGCTGACGAGTTCTACTAGCTGTTTAGGTATTAGTTTGTACTTTTTGGGTTTTATACTAAATTTTGGATTATTGTGTGCCTGGTGGCCACCGTCTGTATTTATTACTATAGATGTTGTTTCCTTTTTACTTGTATTGTTATACATTCTGTAGGAACCATTATCAGGAACTATTGTTTTGGGTGATGGATGTCCATCACCAGTGGTTCTTCTTGGTTCCTTTTTGAGGATGTATATTTTTTTGTCTTTATAAATATGCATTGTTTATTTCTTCTTTCTTTTAAAGCCATATATGATGACTCGATCTGCCACTACTGGATTGTGTCTGCTCTGATTTCCGCTAGACGAGCAGACACTCCGTGATTTGTCCTGGGGATCATCCAGAGCATGATCCTGATGGCACGGATTTTCGGGCACGAAAATCCAGGCTGTCACAGTTTATCGTACCAATCTTTCACACGATGGATCTTGAGAACATGATCTTACCATCTGACTGTCGGTTTTTTATTTCATGTGGTACACACCCAAAAAAGGGACGTTAAAATTAATTTTAAGCGTGCACGTGATGTTAAGACCATTTTTCTGAGATGTGTGCCACGAGAAATAAAACACTAACCGTCTAATGGTAGGCCCATGTTCTCAAGATCCATCGTGTGAAAGATTGGGAGGATAAACTATCTCCATCATCTGATTTTACCTAGTCAATGTGTTTCAGTGTGGGTGAACTCAAAGATTTGGTAGGTGGATTTATAGTTACTCATAAATTAGTCTCCTTATTAGCTACAACGGTGGACCAAAAAAAATCAACTAAATTTTAGCTAAAGATTTTATTTGATTTTATCTTAAAAAACGATTAAGAAAGTGGAACCCACATTATTGCCAAATGGAAATCTTTTATTCTTTAAGGCCATGTTCAGGTATTTCCCCAGTTATCCCAGAAAAGCTTAGATTCCTGACAACTATGCTTCCTGCAGATTCCTATCAAACTCAGATTCCTGGCTTTCCCCAGGTGTGTTCTTTTAGGCCTCAGAAAAGCTATGATTCCTGGCATTTCACAGAAACGAAGGATTTCTTGTGTTCTTGTAATTATTCCAGAAAAATACAGAATCGGTCTACTTTAGGGACATCGTGTGATCGTAGGAATGCCGGTAGAGCATCTGATACCATGCCGTATATATTTGAAGGTCATTTTTGGCCAATTCACGATCCGTGGGAGATTGAACACTTCCGTCGGTGCAATCATGCAACAAAGATTCCTACAGCTTTACTACGCGATAGCCTATCAAACTAACACTATAAAGTGACTTTGTACGATAGATGACTATGAGGTTGCGTCGTTGCCAACCCCTGCTCGGAAGAGTATGAGATAGTGACTATATATTTTTATTTTTAAAATTTTCTCACCGATTTTTCCTCCAAATATTTCCCCGAACTTCCCGGATTTGCCGAATTTTAACTTCGCCAAACCATTGCCGAACCCCGAATTGGTGACTATGCTCACATGATCAGGCAATGGTTAAGTCCAACCAGGTTGAACCGGATTTCCAGTTCAACCACATCTACAACCCTTGGAAAATTGAGAAGTTTGACTGCACATCATCCTATAAAAAGTAAAAATCATGAAAGTCAAGATTCCCCTATATCCAAGGGTTGTATATGTGGTTGAATTTGAAATCGGGTTCAACCTGATTGGACAAAACCATTGCCCCACATGATCACCCTTAACACTGATCTTGGTGCCCAACATTTGATACTAAACTTCTCACATCTGTAACTTATCTAACTTTCCAATTTTCATGAATCTCGAGGAAATCAACGGCTAGCAATCTCCACAACGTGTTAAAGGCTCAGACATCTATAAAAGGGAAGCATTTTCAGCATTTCAGCATTTTTTTTTTGTATAGAAAAAAAAGGAAGACATTTCTATCTATCTGATGAAAAAGTGGGGAAAATTTTGAATTTGAACAAACATTTGTGAGAAATTGGTGCATGTGGAAACCCTAACAGGCCGAATTTGGCGGTGCTCGAATACCATTTTTTTTTTCTATTTTGTTGTATGATGGAATATATTTGATTTTAAATCTCTGCAAAAATAGTAAAAGGTTTTTATTTCCTCTGGTTTTAGCTTTAATTAGTGTTTTGTGTTTGATTTTTTGTGCTTTTTTTAGTTGATCTTTGGTTGACTTCGTTTTTTGATTTTGAATTTTTCAGAGAAGATGCTTTTAGAATCTATTTTGCAAAACCCTAACATCTCCAATCCAGAAAATAAAGAGTTTTAAAGTATTTTATCCTGCTTATTTTAACTAAAAATCAGAGAAGTTATTAAATAAATTAATAAAACGCTATTTTTTTGCTTCCATTTCCCATATGTTTGACTTCAAATCTTTGCAAAAATAGTAAAACTCGTTTGTTTTTAGCTTTTGCTAGTGTTTTCTGTTAGGATTTTTGTTCTGATTTAGTTCATCTTTGCTTGACTTCGCGTTTTTATGTTGCATTTTTCAGAGAAGATGCTCTCAGATTCCAGTAGCCGTTGGAGCATAAATTCCTACGTTTTATATGGTGTAGCAATTCAGAGAGAGTATAGTCACTTGAGACTCTGAATCTAACCTTTCATGAGTTTTTCGCTCGGAAATGAGAAGGGGGCTGAAACTCAGGAACCGTTAGTTTTCATGTGGGTCCTAGCTCCATTGCCGAACGGAGGAATTGCTCCGAAAGTGGTAGGAAATGCTACTATCCGAGTTGGAACTCGGTTTCCGAGCGAGAAACCTCTATTCGAACAAGGCCTAAGAAAAGCAAAAGAAAAAGGGGTACCTTTGTTTGCGCCCACGTCCTAGACCCCTTGATAACCATTGATTAAGCTGGATAAGGTGATGGAGGTCATGTTTCATCTCGATATTCCACACAAGAGATCTTGAGATCATGACGCATCTATCAGATGGTCAGTTTTTATTCCAAGTGTCACAAATCCCACAAAAAGATCTTGAGATCATCACGCCCAAATGCCAATTTAGGGCCATTTTTTGGGATTAGTGACACATGGAATAAAAAACTTATCGTCTGATAGGTGAGCCATGATCTCAAGATCTATTCTGTGGAATGTTGGGCAATCAATCAATGGTCTCCATCGTTAATTTGAAGCAATCAATGGTCTTCAAAGAGTCTAGGACATGGGTGCTTTCAGAGATGGCATGGGTGCGAACAGAGATACCCAAGGCAAAATTTAGGAGATTTTTTTTACTGACTCTTCTTAGATAAACAAAACAAATATTATTATTTTTTTCTTTTAAAAGTCAGTGCGGGCTAGGGCTGTGCAGAAACCGACCCGAACCGACCGAAACTGACCCGAATTTCGGTTCGGTTTCGGTTTTGGGACATATCGGTTCGATTTTGGCTTCGAAAAATAGAAACCGATAGTTATTGGTTCGGTTTCAGTTTTAACGTTAAAAAATCGAAACCGAACCGATAAGAAACCGATAGTGGTGCATGCCTGAGATTGAGGTTTTGTGAAGTTATTGGGATCTCGATATGATTTTTCTATTATATGCATGCATGTATTTAGATGGATCTTGTTCATGCATTACCTTCTGAATTGGTTTGTGGAAAATATGTTTCAATTATTTAGGTTATTTGTTTTGATTTCTATTTTCTCTCTTTATGCAAAAAATCTGACTATATATAAGTTGTAATGTAATGAAAATATGAAACAGCTATGAAAGGTCTGTCATAAATCTGGTCAATTTGGACAATACATATTGACAACCCATATCATGCATTTGAAAAATGCTCGACATTTCACAGATCAGAGGATTGCTAAATTGATGGTTAAAATTTTTATGATCAACTGTCTAAAATTTGACATCCAATTAGATGGTTAGGGTTGTTTGACATTCTACTTTTGGGTTGTCTTCTATCGAATGGCGGTCTACCTGTGGATGATTGGACTATAATATTGTATGGATTTATGTCGTCGAGACCTACCATTGTGTACTAATAATCGGTGCATTTGCCCATCGATCTGGATTGTCCGATAGGTACATTAATTTCTTGGAAATGTTCTTACCCATCTGATTAATCACCTACTTTTGAATGGTTAATAACGAATTAGTGATATAGGCAACAACCTACAGAGTCTTCAGTGATCTGACTCTTATGAACTGGCAATGGCTTCCTAATAAAAAAAATTTTTTAAATTGAGGTTTAGAAACCGAAAACCGACCGAACCGATAACTATCAGTTCGGTTTCGGTTTCAAAAAATAGAAGCCGATAGTTATCGGTTCGATTTTGGTTTTGCCCCAAAACCGACCCGATAACACCCCTAGTGCGGGCGTCGGCCCGCACTCGCCCCTACATGCGTCCGCCATTGCTCGAAACTACGGTGATCCCTCCACTTTTCTTCTCGTCATACTTACATATACTTTGGTGACATTGTATTGGTTCTTGAATGCTTACACATGGCTGCCCGGGGACCCATCGTCGTTATCGTAGGGTCTGTTTGGATAAGGAGAAAGAAAAAGAAATCATGAGAAAGGAAATGAAATATGATAATTTCTTATGTTTGACAACAAAGTTGTGCCACTGAAAATGATAGGAAAATTTAAAATTTTCTTTTCCGATAGAAACCAGAAAATCCATCTAAAATAGGAGGATTTCATCGAAAAACTTTTGCCATTCTCGATTTCTCTCTTTCTTTCTCCTCTCTCCTCTCTCTCTCACCAACTATTTTTCTTTCTCTTTTTTTTAATAAATAAATTGAAATAAAATCAACTATCGAAAAAAATAATAAAAATAAAAAATAAAAAAGATAAAATACCAAAAAAATAAAAAGATAAAAAAATAAAATAAAATAAAACATTAAAAATAAATAAATAATAAAATAATTAATAATTAATAAAATAATTAATAATTAAAATAAAAAAAAATATATAAATAATTAATAAAATAATAAATAATTAAAATAAAAAATATATATAAATAATTAAATAATTAAATAAAATAATAAAATTAATTAAATAAAATTAAAAAAATAATAATAATAAGAAAATACAAAAAAAAATAAAAAAATAAATAAAACAATAAAAAGTAAAAGTTAAAAAAAAAAACTAATAAAATAATAAAAATAAAAATAAATAAAATGAAGAAAAAAAAGTAATAAAATAATAAAATAAACAAAATAAAACACAAAAATTTAAAATTTTAAAAATAATAATATGAAAAATAAGAAAGAATAAAATAATAAAACCTCAAGGGGTTATGCGAGCTAGCCAGGTACCTGCTTTCAAAAGCAGGAGACATGAGTTTGAATCTCCTCCCCCCCTTGAGGCCACCCTAGGGATTTATATCCTGTGCTGACTCGACATGTGTTGAATTTGGGGTGTGCATGTACCCCTAGGATTAGGCGGGTGCTTTAAGAGACTCGGATACTCAGGTTATAAAAAAAAACAAAAGTTAAAAATAAAAATAAATAAATAAATAAATAATAATAATAAACATAAAAATAAAAAATAGACGAATTGAAAAATTTAAAAATTAAAACTTAAAAACAAATACAAAAATAAAAAATAAAATAAATTTTTTTTTAATAAAATAAATTAAAAAAATAAAAAAATTTAAAATTTTTTGTAAAATAATTAATAAATTAAAATAAAATTAAAAAATTTAATAAATTAAAATAAAAAACAAAATATAAAAAAGAAAAAGAATTTAATTTCAAAAAAAATAAAATTAAAAAGTAAAAACAAAAATAAAATAAAATCTCTCTCTTTCTCTCTCTCTCTCTCTCTCACCCAGTCCCTCCATTGGATATTTTCGAGCAAGGCAAAACAATTTTTCCTTGTCAAATGCTGAAAACGAGTCTCGTGGGTTCAAACATGTCATACAAAGAAGCAACTCAGTATTTCCTTCGTTAAAATGGTTGTTAAGCTCTAGAAGTAGCATATCAATAACTGTATAAAACATTTCAACGCGATAATGATGTAGATTCGTTGTATCTTCAACTTTACGACGTGAACGTCCTCGAGTTACATGCTTATCATTAATGCTAAGAACAATGATATTATGTTTCATGCAAAATGAGGTTACTTCAGCCATAAAAGAATCCCACCCATTTTCTCTCATTTCTTGTATTCTTTCATTGAAAATTCTAACTAGATTCATAACTTTCACAATATCTTGGTCCTTCTGTTGTAACGCTATGGACAATTGATTGGTCATTCCCAATATTATTCTCATCAAATGCATGTTAAATACAAATTCAAACGACTGCAATACATCTAACATGGCATTTGCTGTAGTTTTTGTTTCAAACTCAGAGCCATCCCCACCAACTTCATCAAGTACTTCAATCACAGAAGAATACATCTCAGTCAAGCTTGATAGTGTACGATGATATGAGCTCCAACGTATTTCTCCAGGACGATTAAGACTAGTCTCCTGAGTCAGACCTCTCCCAGTTAAAAGCTAACCACTTTCTAGTTCTTTCAAATATTTAGTACTCTCCTTCTCTCGAAGAAGATCTCTACGTTTGCATGAAGCTCCAACGATATTCACAACATTCGAAACTACACTAAAAAGTGACTCAATCTTGTAATATTTTTTTGCAATAGCAACTAGAGTCAATTGAAGCTGATGTGCAAAACAATGTACATAGAATGCAGATCCATTTTCATTCATGATAAGTGTTTTAAGGCCATTAAATTCACCAGACATATTACTGGCACCATCATAGCCTTGACCACGCAATCTTTGTATATTCAACCCAAGTGCTACAAATAATTTGTCGATTGCTTTTTTGAGTGATCTAGCATAAGTTTTTTCAACATGTAAAGCTCCAATAAAACGCTCAATTATACATCCATCTTTATTCACGTAACGTAAACAAATAGCCATTTGCTCCTTGATGGATATGTCACGAGATTCATCAACTAAAATAGAAAACAATGAACCTCCAAGATCATTTATGATAAATGATGTAGTTTCCTTTGCACACGCATGAATAATATCTTTCTGAATATCAGGTGAAGTTAATTTAAGGTTTTGAGGAGCATTTTTCAATACTACCTTTTCAACTTCTTCCCTACCATTAACATGAAATTTTAAAAGTTCAAGAAAATTTCCTTGATTGTTCGACTCATCTGATTCACCGTGACCATGAAAAGCAAGTCCCTGACATAGAAGAAAACGAATAGTTTTAATCGATGCAGTCAAACGAGTTTTATATTCCATTCGTATCTGAACACTGTGTCTATCAAAAGCTGTCTGAATATGTTGTTTTTAATTCAATAAATCTTGTGTCATCCTATAGGCTTTATTATGAGCGCTATCCACTTGTCCTTCATGAATTTTAAGTTTTTCATATCTCTTCCAATTTTTAAAGCCATCAACAACAAAAACGTCATTGTCTCCTTGTTTTCCAACAGATTACTTAAACATATAACAGTAAAAATAAAATGCTGCATTTTTCGATTCACTGTACTCTAACTAATGATATTTGTCAAACCATTGTTTATTGAACCGACGTAATGTATTTAAAATCAGTGTTTGGGGAAAACTGATATCAATGGTTGATAAGGACCCATTTGTAAATATGCTCTTCTAACATTATCTTGATCATTCGGATCATAACTTGAAATCGGCTTTCGTAATGCAGGATCACGTGGAAGTTCATTGAAGTTAACCTCTGTTACATGTTTATGCTTTTTTATAAAGTCAATGGTTGAAGGACTAGAAGCTGATTGATCAAATTCTCTTTTGAAATAGTTTAATAACATAACTGCATCAAGAAAAATACATAAAGAAAATTACATAGGTTGAGTGAATAAGAGTTCCGATGAATCAGATCCATTAAACTGCCCATATCGAATGATTATTTTTTTTTTTTAAAATATTGATTTTTGGAACCATTGTCTTTCAACTTAAGAATAATAATTATTTTTTTCAATGAGAGTTCTAGGTAATTAGGGTTTTATTATTAGGGTTCCAAAAAAAATTAAAAAAAAATTATATAGGTTGAGAGAATGAGAGTTCAAATCCATTAAGTGATTAGAGTCTGAACTAAAATTAAAAGAAATAAATATAAAAATAAAAAGTTAGATAAAATTATATTTCATTAGGGTAATAAAGTTTTAGTATTAGAGTTTTAAATTAATTCGAGTTTTAGCATTAATCTAAGGGTAGCTCTGTTCAGTTCAGTTTAGATTTTGGTTTTGGGTCACAAGTTCGAGCTCAACTTACCTATCAAAAAAATTAAAAATAATAATTAAAAAAATAAAAAAATAATTGATTGGGTAGTTTAAGAAATTCAACCCAAAAATCAGAAAAAAACAAAAATGAAAAAAGGAAATCGAGCCAAATCGATTTTTTTCGGTTTTGGTCTGGAGTTTTCGAAATATAACCAAACCGAAATTTTCGATTTTGTTCAATTCGGTTAACCTAATCAACTAATTTGCACTCTACCCCAACCTCAATAATTTTGCACAAATAAAAAGTTTAACTCAGATCACTAATCCAATCAACGTGTTGTTTAGGATCGAATCGAGCATCAAATTAAATACATTTGATGGAAGCGCCAATTTCCACAAAATCATTCTCAAACTTAACATAACAATACTAAGATCGAAAAAATTCAAATATAATCAAAACAAGCAAATCATATGATGCATCGTCTTCTTTAGAAACAACTCATAAATGTTATATAATAAACATGCTGTCATGTTATACTTAAAATCTCATAATTACTTAATTAGAACCTGAAAACTCAAAGATTTAATAATAACAATAATTCAATAAGAAAACCACAACAGAAAATAATAATTAATAAAAAAAAAATACCTGCTTGTTCTTATGAGCCAAATTTCAAATCCGCGAAGATGCCAACACAAAATCTCCAATCTCGTGTAGTGAGAGAAATTAGAATGCAGAGAGAATCTCAAGAGAGAGACTGAGAGAGGGAGAGAGAGAGAGAGTGCGGAGATAGAGATTAGATTTAGAGAGAATAGAGAGAGAGAGAGCGTGTGGAGAAAATCTCAAGAGAGAGAACGTGTGGAAAAAGTCCCAAGACAGAGAGAGAGATAACGTGTGGAGAAAATATCAAGAGAGAGAGACAGAGGGAGAGAAAATCTCAAGAGAGAGACGTGTGGAGAAAATCTCAAGAGAGAGAGAGAGTGAGGAGAATAGATAGGGATTAGAGAAAATGAGAGAGAAGCTAGAGATATGAGAGATTTTAGTTTCTAAAAATTTAAAAAAGATAATATGTGACTATATGAGAGAGAGAATGAGAGAGAGAGAGAGAGAAAATCTCAAGAGAGAGAGACGTGTGGAGAAAATCTCAAGAGAGAGAGAGTGTGGAGAATAGATAGGGATTGGAGAGAATGAGAGAGAGAATCTAGAGATATGAGAGATTTTAGTTTCTAAAAATTTTAAAAAGATAATGTGTTATGAAAACAAACACATTAAAAAATTTATTTCAAGTTTTAAAATAAATTGGGTGGTCAATATAATTTTAGATGGATAAGCATCCACTAATATAAATTAGGATATTTAAGAGTTAATAAGGAACTTTTACTAAATTTGGGTGGTCATTTGACCACCCCATCCACAACGTGGCTCCACCCCTGCTTGTGATCACCATCATTCGAACCCGCAATGAGGGCAGGACCCTCTCTTACCTGGTATCCAATTACGGGGCCTTCTTACTATGGTTTTCATGCTTGAAAGCTTACAATAATCCTAGTATGCCTCAAAATAATAATAAGTCACCCATTTGGATCCTTTCCATAATGTCTTCTCTTCCACACATCCATCACAGTATTCACGACCATAAGAGTTGGTGATATTCCCATCCTCTTTTATGGCCTCATACTTAATTCAAGTTATTGCATTGGTATTTAGAAGCTTACATAGGGAAACCCCCGGCCAGTTCGCACCAACAAGGAGGGGTTCAAGTTTCAAACGATTTGGGTACCACCCATAGTCAAAATGTTGAAAAATTGATACGTATCATCCGAGCTCAAAACCAATACATATCGGTATCAGTCCGTATCGGACGATATATTGAATATATCGTTCGGTATATGCCATATAAACTACCGATACGATACATTCAATGTACCGTATCAGTGGCCACCGATACCGATATGTATCGTCCGATACGTATCGGTATCGGACGAAATTTTGATCCATGGTACCACCCATGAATCAGACTATAACAATCCCCAGAATTGACACTACAGTGGTAAGTGTCTGGTCGGATTATGCGCAAAGACCTCACTAGGATAGTCCATACATTTTAGAAATTAACTTAAGCTAAATACACACAAGTGTAGTAAAGTAACAGATTAAAAAGATCTTAGAAATAATTAAATACATATATATATATATATATATATATATATATATACCAACAGTGGTATATATGTTATATACATAAGTTAAGCCATTTGGCTTTACTAAATAACCAAGGGAAACAAAGGAAAGGGCTTTATTGTCGATTCACTGTTAAACTACAAGATAAAACAGTTTTGTTTCTTTTTGTTCTTATGTTTCATATGTAATACCTTATATAATTATATAGGCTTTGCATAAAGCCGTTACCTCAAGTAGCTGGTAAGCTACTTGCATGCTTTGCCGTTACCTCAAGTAACTGGTAAGCTACTTGCATGCTTTCAAATATACACGACTCCAATGAGTCATGCGATCTGCGCATGCACGCAAGGTCAAGTAGCTATACATAGACAGCACCAAAGAACCTCAAATTGTTGCCTTCAACTTTGAATGAAAGTATAGCTAGCAGATCCTGAAAACAAAAACCTGAGAATTTGCCCGACATATCAGAAAATTATAGGGAGGCATGGCTGTTATGCCCTCGATATTTGGTTCTGATTTGTCGATTCAGTTGAACCGGTAGAAGCGAACAAGCACAAACCCAATAGACATCATTCACCACGAGGTAGGTCACTTGTTTAATCTTATACAATAAGGCTTAATCATAGCAGTTCAAGTTGTTGCCCAGAGAATGAGTGCAGCTCCTTGCACTTCTGGGCTCAAAATCTGTAAATGGTAATCTGGATATATATATATATATATATATATATATATATATATATATATATATATATATATATATATATATATAAAAGCAATAGCAACAGCAAGAAGAAGACCCAGCTGAAGCTTGGCAAGCCAGGCTTGCCGCGACAACCTCAAGGGGTTGCCGCGGCAAGACCCTCTGCAGAGTGGCTTGCCGCGGCAACCCTCTGCAGAGTGGCTTGCCGCGGCAACCCTCCTCCAGCCTTGGGCTTGAGCTAGGTCATGTGCATATCAAACCTTGGGTCCACTTGGGTTCAAATAACTACATGCTTTGGGTCTTAATGCACTATAAACCATATGTAAACTACTGACTCCACAATAAGATATTAGTTTATTAAAATAAATCTATTTTAATAGCTTGGTGCCACTTGGAGCACAAAACTATTGTGAAGAAATAATAGTGTATGAGGTCCTCGGATACCTGAGCAAGCGTCGACGACAAAACTTGTAAACTTTGACGCACATAGGTAGGGAATTTACACTCGTATTTTATATTTGTAGCATTGTCGCTAGTTTTCATAGAAAGAAATTGATGAATATTCATAATAGTATTGTATAGCATAAATGGAGAAAAATTTGAGCTTATGTAAGCTGATGAACTTGGTTAGCTGATGAAGAAGTTCGGTCTTGAATATAAATATAGCAAATATAGCATCAGTAGGTTCAAATCATCTTATAAATCAGTTTAGCAACTTAATATTATTATCTAGCTGAGACAGTTTTTAATACATTGCATCATAAGACACACATGCAAATACCTTTCTTGGTAACTCTACGTGAGTCAGTACTCAGATCCTGTTAAATTCAATGTTTTTGACACGTTATTGTTCCAGTGTAAATCAAGTGATCCCGCTAACTCGGGAGCTTGAAATTCTTGAGTCAAGTGATCCCGCTAACTTGGGAGCTTGACCTTGTTGATATCTTGTTTTCGCCAGCATGTATCTTCAGTTCAGTTTGCTTCTCATACTTGTTATACCATGCATATTTACAACATATGTACAACATGTCAGCATAATGTATTATTTTATGTTTCTCTATGAAAATAAATGGTAAACTATCAATATAGAATACAATGCACTATTCTCTATTGAGTTGTGGATGATAGCTCATTCCTCGAATTAATTATCTTAGCTGCAGAGCCCGATCCTGAGCAAGCGGCTAATCCGACATATGTGCCTGAGGAGGAGGGAGACGAAGACGGCGGGGAAGACGACTTTCCAAAGGAGTTTTTCCTGTAGTTAGGTTTGTTACTTGGGATTGGGATATGGGGCAGTGGGTAGAGAGAGAGAGAGAGAGAGAGAGAGAGAGAGAGAGAGAGAAAACAAAAGATAGAAAAGATATTTTGGTCTGTATAAATTATATATATATATATATATTTTTTTTTTTGGATTTCTGATGGGATGTTGGTTGTATGTATAGGTCTCTTTTCACTGTTTAGATGACGGACAGCCGTCATTGGTGAAAAGCCATACATCAGATACATTACTTCTGTTTATTGCATATATTAGTTTCTAGTTTCTATTTCTCAGTTATTTTGCCATCTTTGTTAATAACAGAGTTCAAATACATTGCTTCCGCATTTTTGTATCACTTTGATGTACAATAAAGAACTCTTGATGAAAGGATCATATCAGGTGATCCGATGGTGTGACCTTTTCTAGTTGAGAGACTGGGAAAAGTCGGGCTGTCACACAGACGAAATTTTGATCCATGGTACCACCCATCTATCAGTTGAGATTCTCTCTTACCCATGTATCAGATGAAATTTTGATCCATGGTACCACCAATGTATCAGTTGCGATTCTCTCTTATTGTCAGGATAGTTTTAGCCCAGAAATCATCATTACTTCTTAGTTCTCCAACACTTTGAAATTGTAACTAAGGCTCATTACAGTATACGAGTTATAATCATAGTGACAAATTTCGCCAAAATTTCGTTAAATTCGCCAAATTGAAGGTTCGGCGAAGGTTTCATTGAAATTTCGTTGCTTTTCGACATTTTCGTCGAAATTTCAATATTTTCTTTTAAAATTCAATTTTTATTTAATGTAACAAATAGCCAGTTACCACACGTGGGCAATTGATTGCTCACTAGGCGCCACACCTCTCATTGAATTGCTTTAGCAAAAGTATCTTTTATAGGTGGGAAAAAGTGTGAAGGTTTTTTTCTCAATCGATGTAGGACTACATATTTGCCAAAATGGCTGCTTTTTCACTATGCTGCTTTCTCACCCATTATACTCACCCACCAGGCTGCTTTCTCACCCCACCTTCTTCAGTTGGCATGCATTGACCGACCTTGAATTAGATGGTGGAGGTCATTTTTCATCCCCATTTTTTGCACACTGGATCTATGGATCGTGAGTGTACCATCAGACAGTCTGCTTTTTATTATGCATAGCACACATCTCAAAAGGTGACGCTAAAATATGCTTGAGCGTGATGGAAGTCATATGATTTAAGGTCGACTTTTTGAGATGTGTTCCTGTGTAATAAAAACACCGACCGTCTGATGGTACGCCCACGATCCTTAGATCCATTGTGCAAAAGATGAGGATGAAAAACGACATCTACCATCTGATTCAAAGGCGGTCAATGCGTGCCGACTGAAGAAGGTGGGGTGAGAAAGCAGCCTGATGGATGAGTATGATGGTATCCTTTGTCAATTTTTCTTCTATAGTTCTATGCTTGAGTTTGGGGGTAGTGCTCGGATCAATTGCTATTTTTTTTTAAAAATATTAAATATATATTTTTATATATTTTTAATCTCCGAAATTTTTCCGAAATATATTGAAATTAATCCGAAATGTACCGAAAAGACCCCCCACCAAAAAATTACCGAAAACAAAATTTGTCACTATGGTTATAATGATATATATATACTATTGTTTTTTAGATGAGATGCACATCCTCGTTGAGTTTTTTGAATTTGTAGCGCATTTTTCACCTACTTTCTTATATATGGGTACGGAGACCATTGGATATGGGCACGTTTTAGGCAAAATTAGGAAAAAAGGATTGGGAAGAAAAAGTTTGAGATCTATATACTCAAAAAATTTGTTTCAGCAAATCGGGATGCTCCAGTTTTCAAGTTTATCGAAATATGTGAAAAATCAAATATTAGATCTATCCAGATTTCTGTAATAGTGATTTCCTGATTCCCCAAATTTAAAGCACTCAAAATCCGTAAAAATCAAATATTAGAGCCCTCAAAATCCGTATAATCCTGATTCTGCAAAACTTTCCCATTTGCGAAAGTGCCCCCACTTTTTATCTGTTTCTTGGATTTTACCGGAGATTATTGTTAGGCCTGTTTAGTATTAGAGAAAATGGTGGAGAATTAAATTCATACTTTTCCAATGTTTGGGTTGTAAATAAGATTCAGAAGATAAAATGTCAACTTCTTAGATTGATCATAAAAAAATAAATTTGCAAGGGGGTCCTCACTATTTATTTTACTAGCCCTTATCTAAAACGAATGAACCTTAGGCCCTATTTGATAGCAATGAAACTCCAAAAAGGAAATGAAATCAATTTCTTAGTTGATTTTCTGGGAAATGATTTCCTCTAGAAATAGATTTTCCACTGTTTGATTAGTGTGTTTGAGAAATGACTTTCATTGGAAATTGATTTCTCTTGTTTGACTTTGAAAATGAATTTGAAAATGAGTTTTTAAGTTTGGATCATATATTTTTTACTTCTATAAAAGTAGAAGTTAGATTGAACAAATACTTAGTGAGAAAAGAAGAAAAAAATTTATTTAGGAAAATATCTAACTTATCACTTCGTGTTGTACTAGTCATAGATTGACTATTTTTATTATTAAAATCATAATTAAAGTAAAATATTAACCAATAAATTATTTTAATGATATTTTATTACTTTACAAATTAACACCATAGTAATCACTATTTTATTATCAAGTTACATAAATCAGAGTTTGAAAAGTCAAACTCAAATAAAAAGTCAAATTTTGATCAAACATAAAATTTTGGTAAAAAAAAATTATGTAAAGTTAAATAAAAAAGTTGTAACTTCTAGTATCTAAAGTAAGTTTACACGTTGAAATGAAATGAAATTTTTATAAAATCAAACTGTTATGATCTAAATTTAATGTCGTTGATACACCTAATTTATGTGTATGTGCTTAATATCGTATTTACCGTATGCCTTGACTTTTCAAAACATTTTAACTAAAAATACATGTTTTAATTTTTTCAAGCTCTTATATTTATTTTCGTCATTAATGGACAAAGTTATGTGGTAGCCTATTGGTTAAAGGCTTTAAGTTATAAATAAGAGGTCTAGGGATTAAACCTTGTTATGAGTACTCTAAACTTCTATTTTGGACTTTGAGGTAAAAGCCTATACGCTCTTCCTTAGTGTGTTAGCTTAACACCGGATAATTCCCAAAATATTAAATAAGTGTCTTAGGGAGAACCCTAAATTATAATCTCATTCAGAGTTCTTCTTAAGAATAGAGCACACATAATTCTCAAAATGTTAAATAAGTGTCTTACGGAGAACCCTAAATTATAATCTCATTCAGAGTTCTTCTTAAGAATAGAGCACGTTGGCGTATATTCTCAAGCGGCCTTTTCCTCCTTCTAGAATCATCATCATTGTGGGGATCTTAATCTGATCGTGGTGGTACGATCGATTTAGGTATGGAGAAATCATGCTTTCCATTGAACTTAAAATATTAGTTTTTAAATAAGATTTTTATGTAAATTAGTGAGTTTATTTCATGAATAATGAATGGATGATTAAATAAATGCATGCTATGGTTGGTGATCCTTAATGTTAATAATTTTGATTAAGAAGAAGACGGTTGAAATTCCACCATGTGATTTGATATATTTTGATGTGTGCTCACAGAAGCATGTCAATCGATTGACGATTGGATGTCAATTGATTGAGGGTTAAATGATATTATTTTAAAAAAACTACACATAATTATGTCAATCGATTGACGATTGGATGTCAATCGATTGAGGATTAAATGATATTATTTCGAGAAAATACACGGATTGGAGTCAATCGATTGATCATGAGAAATCAGTCGATTGAGCCCGAACAGATGCAGATAAGCGATGTTTATTTGGAAAATGCATGGATGCAAGTTAATCGATTGATTTTGGGAGATCAATCGATTGAGCCTGAATGTTTTAGAAAATGTACAGAATTATGTCAATCGATTGAGGATTAAATGATATTATTTTAGAAAAATGTACAGAATTATGTCAATCGATTGACGATGGGATGTCAATCGATTGAGCCTGAACTTGAAACCAATGGATGGTGTTTGCGTAGTTAAGTTCTATATTCAAGTTCTTCTCACAACACTGTCATTAAACGTTAATGTTTATGCACCATAATCCTATGATATGCACTGTAATATTTATGTACCATGATTGTGTACACTTTAATATTTACGTACCATAATTAAATGCACTTAAATGCTTACGTATTATGATATCACTCTCATGCACTTTACATGTTTCATGATGATCTATATAATGTACAACCAAGACACGTAAAATATGATGAAATGCCAAGCCATGATTAATGAACATTAGACCCAATATCTGTATATGATGGAGTTTAAGAAGGTATTAGATCCAACATCTTGTGTTTGATGGAGTCTAACTAAATATGATTAAGAAGCATTAGACCCAACATCTTGTGCATGATGGAGTCTAAATAAACAAGAACATGATGAGCATGATTAAGCCCAACGTCTTGAGCGGGATAGAGTTTGATATGCAATAAATGATATGATTTATTAGACCTAACGTCTTGAGCATGACGGAGTCTAACTAAACAAGTGATAAGTATGATTAAGACCCAACGTCTTGAGCGGGACGGAGTCTAAAGTACATTAAATGACAAGAAAGATGAAATTAAAAGAAATGATACATTCATGTAATATTGGTATATATGTTTATGTTCAGTACATTTCAGCTCATTGAGATTATACATGCCACATGCACACACACATGAAATACACCGAAATGTTTATATGGCGATGACTGATATATTATGCTTCAATGGATTGCATGTCTAGTCCATACAAGTGTAAACTTACACCCCTTGTTGATGTGGGTGACCAGATGAGACAGGTGTCGCTGATGACGATGTATGGGTCTATGGCGATGAGACAGCACGTGGTGCTCAAGAAACTGGACTGAATGGCAATGATGGCTTCGTGACCTAATTAGCTACTTTCCTTTCTAGTTATTATTGTTGGTGTCATGATCTGAATTTTATACCTTTGATACACCTAAAATATGTGTATGTGTTTAATACCGTATTCCCCGCATACCTTGAATTTTCAAAACGTTTTATCTAAAAATGCATGTTTTGGTTTTTCAAGCTTTTATATTTATTTTCGTCATTAATGATCATAAGTTGTGTAATAGCCTATTACTTAAAAACTTTAAGTAAAGCCTACACACTCTTCCTTATTGTGTTGGCTTAACACCGGATAATCTCCAAAGTGTGATAAATAAGTGTCTTACGAAGAAATTCTCTAATCGTGATGGTACGATCGATCTAGGTATGGAGAAATCATGTTTTTCATTGATCTTAAAATATTATTTTTTATTAATATATTTTTATATAAATTAGTGATTTTATTTTATAGATAATGATGGAATGATTAAATGAATGCATGCTATGATTAATAGATTTTTAATGTTAATGATGTTGGGTTAAAAAGAAGTCCGATTAAATTCCACCATGTGATTTGTTGTATTTTGAGGCGTGCTCACGGATTGAAATCAATCGATTGACACCTAAAAGCAATTTTCGTGAATTCCCGCCAAACTTTGCATCAGATATTGCCTCGGTATTTTAGCCTTAACTTTCTATCCCGAACTCGGATTGAGACCATTCTTATGGAGTTGGAAAGCTGACGATGAGCTCTACAACGTTTGTGTTTTATCCAGTTTCTGAATCTGACGTCTTGAAGGTCCAAATTGAGATGCAAGTAGCACTAAGTTCCCGATGACTCAAAGTTGCAATATTTTGATATTATTTTCGGAATTCTTGGGCTGTTTTACTCACCATGATCGTATGATATGCACTGTAATATTTATGCACCATGATTATGTACACTTTGATATTTACGTACCATGATTAAATACACTTAAATGCATATGTAGTATGATATCACTCTCATACACTTTATATGTCTCATGATGATCTATATAATTTACAATCAAGATACGTAAAATACGATGAAATGTCAAGCCATGATTAATGAACATTAGACCTAACATCCTGTACCCGATAGAGTCTAAGAAGGTATTAGACCAAACATCTTGTGTAAGATGAAGTCTAACTGAACAAGAGTATGATGAGCATGATTCAGCCCAACGTCTTGAGCGGGACGGAGTTTGACATGCAATAAATAACATGATTCATTAGACCCAACGTCTCGAGCATGACGGAGTCTAACTAACAAGTGATAAGCATGATTAAGACCTAACGTCTTGAGCGGGACGGAGTCTAACGTGATTTAAATGACAAGAAAGATGAAATTAAAAGATATGATGCATTCATGTAATATTAATATATATGTTCACGTTCAGTTCATTTCAGCTTAGTGAGATTATATATGCCACATGCACACATACATGAAATATATCGAAATTTTATATGGCTAGGATTGATATTTTATGCTTCAATGGATTGCATGTCTGATTCATACAAGTGTAAACTTACACCCCTTGTTTTTGTGGGTAACCAGATGAGACAAGTGTTGCCAATGACAATGTATGGGTCTATGGCGATGAAACGGCACGTGGTGCTTATGGAACTGGACTGAATGACGTTGATGGCTTCGTGGCCTAATTAGCTATTTTCCTTTCTAGTTAGTGGTAATTTTAAATAAATGAGACATTGATCAGTTAGTATTTTATCTAAACTGTTTAAGCTTTAATTATGTTGGACTTGTTATTGGAATAAGAATATTATCATGAATTTTATTTAGATTAATTAATGTTTTAAAGAAATTTTATCTTCCGTTGTTTAAGGTGCTTTTATCGCCTTATTATGTTTCTATGGTTCTCGATACGAAGGTACGGTCTAAGATCTTACAATTAAGAGGTTGTGAGATCTCGGGTCGCTACAGTTGGTCTTAAATGAATGAGACATTGATCAGTTAGTATTTCATTAAGATTGTTTAAGCTTTAATTATGTTGGACTTGTTATTGGAATAAGAACATTTTCGTGAGTTTTATTTTATTAATTAATGCTTTAAAGAAATTTTATCTTCCGCTGTTTAAGGTGATTTTTATCGTCTTTATATATTTTTATGGTTCACGATACGAAGGTACGGCCTAAGATTCTACAATCAGAAGTTGTGAGATCTCGGGTCGCTACACAAACTTTGACCAAGAGAAATTTTTTGCAATGTACCAACAAGTTATGAAAGTCCAATTGCAAATTAACATAATAGTATTCATATATATCGTTAGGTGAGTCAAAACTTGATCAAATATCCACTTTTAATAAAAGTCAAACTTTGATTAAACATAAAACTTTGATTAATAAAAAATTTTAAGACTAAAGTACAAAGTTACATAGTAAATGCTAGTATGTACTATAAGATTACATGTTAAATTCATATAAAAAAAAAAGATTATATGTTGAAAGAAAATTCAATTTTTAAACTTGAAAAAAAATTTAATTTTTAAAAAAAGTCAAACTTTGACCAAATTTTTTTACTTTGACTAATAGAAAATTCGACAATGTACTGCCAAGCTAGAAATTAACATAACAATATTCGTATTCATTGCTAGGTTACACTAGTAAAAAATTTGACCAAATATCACTTTTTAAAAAGTCAAACTTTGACCAAATATCAAAAAAAGTAAAATAAAATTTGGTAATGTACTACAAAGTAATAAATTAAAAAATGGATAATCTCATTAGGGCTACAAAAGTTTAAAAAAATCAAATTGTATTATAAAGTCAAAGTTTGAGCAAATATCAAACTTTGACAGATAAAAATTTACTTTTACCAATATACAAATAATAATAGTAATAATCACTATCTACTGCGAGGATACACTTATCAAATTTTGACAAAAGTCAAGATTTGAATAAAAGTCAAACTTTAACAAATAAAAATGAGGCAATGTATGTTCAAGTTACAAATTAAAATAATGATAGATATTTTTAATTATAATATTCCATCAATTAAAAATTTTAACATTTAATAGAAAATCGAACTTTGACAAAAAGTCAAACTTTGAGCAAGAAAATTTCACTGATATAGCATAAATTTATGTAGTACTAGACTCTATCTATAAGTAGGTTTCGAGTTTGACAAAAAATAAATTTTGTGTAAAAGTTAAAGTTTGACCAAAAGTCAAAGTTTGATTAAAGGTCAAACTATTGACTAATATAATTGAGAATCTAATATCAAATTATACATTAACACAATAGTATACTTTTTTCTCCATCAAATTATAAGAGTCAAAGTTTAATAAAAAATAAAATTTTAATTAAAAGTCAAAGTTTGACCTTAAAGTCAACCTTTGACCCCTAAAAATTTGATAACATATTACTAACTTACAACTTATTCTCATATTTCGGTAGTCAAAGTTTGATCAAAAGTCAACTTCATATAGCTTATAAATCCAATTAAAGTTTTATTAAAATTCAAACTTTGACTAAAGTTAAATATTAATTGAAAAGATTATGATGTAGATAATGTGGTGGCTTATGATCTTGACAAGCGATGCCGTCAAAGTAATATATCATTAGTTAATGGGCAATGGGTCCAAAAATCACACTTAGTATTTGTGCACATAAATACTATCGGTTGTTCTTAATTTTGATAGCTAATATTAAAGTACACCGATCGGATGGTTTACATCCACTTATAAGTATGATCCTTTGGCTGGGGCATGTTCGAACGATGGATTGTCACTTGGGAAATTTAGTTTTATCATAGATGTGTGCCACATGACACTATGATAAATCCACATCAATGGCGTGAGATAAAAAGTTACATTTTAGTGATGTAAGATCATTTAAACACCATTTGGTATTTAAATGTTGGTTAGGAGCCATTATCCCATCGGCTATTATCCCACTTCAAACAATTTTAGAAAAAGGGGTTTTTGCATTTTTCGAGCCCATGGTTCAAACCTAAATAACACCCGTTTTGTGTAAATTGGATGACACCCACCTAATCTTGTGGATTGATTTTTGCCACCATTTATCATATATTTTCAGCGGTGGATATGCATCACATGATGCCCAAATTTGTTGGATCATACTTAATCGTTCTTCGGCAAGTTGTCAAGAAACCCATCCTTGGGAGAAAATGAAATGGATGCCTATTTTTTTTTTGGAGGAAAAGGATAAAATAATGATAGGGTAACTTTATTCGCAAGTTTAGATGCTCCTTCTCTAAGGTTTCATGTGGTTAAACCGTTGACTACTTAGAATCGTGGGATAGAGATCATTGTTTTGCCGAATCTTTCACATAATGGATCTTAAGATCATTGGCCTATCATCATACGGTTAGATTTGATTTCAGATGGCACACATTCTAAAAGGAAACATAATCGTGGGATAAATAAAAAGATGTTCTTAGCTATCACTTTTTTGAAATGTGTGCCATGTGGAACCCCTTTAAAAATAAGCCTAGATCTCAAAACAGTCGACATTTTATAGCACATAAAGCCTATTTTGAAAAAGAAAGGCAACCAACAATAAGGCTCATTCGCACCTGAGGGCTAGTAAAATAAATTGTGAGGATCCCCTTGGAATATTAATTTTTTAAGGTTAATAAGAAGTTGACATCTTATTTTCTGAATCTTATTTACAATCCAAACATTGGAAAGCTATGAATTTAATTCTCCACCATTGTCTTTAATGCTAAACAGGCCTGACAATAATCTCCGGTAAAATCCAAGGAACGGTATATTTTATTTTTTACTAAGGATCTGTTTGGTAATTTTTCGGAAAACATAGGAAATGGGTTTTTAGATTCAATGGATTCCATCTCTTTGAAAATTCATAAGAATTCATTGTTTTTCAGTATTTGGAATGAGTAGTTACACGTACAAAATATAAAAGGAACACCATGGGTGGTGTACATCTCTCACACCCTATAAATCTAACTTTCTATTGTGAGGGAGATTCCATAAGAGAGGAAAATTAGGAGAAAGAAAGAGAGATTAGGAGAGAGAGATATGGGGAGAGAGATAAAACTTATGTAACAACCCTGATTTTTTTAAACATTGAATCGTTGACCTTTGACGATGATACGATACGTCGTAGGACACGTAGTAAATTTTCGAGGACGAAAATTCTTTTAAGGAGGTAGAATGTAACGACCCTGATTTTCGCCAACGTTGAATCGTTGACTTTCGATGATAACGCGATAATGCGATCGTTTAGATCGGTTTGACCTTAGTCAAACTTTTGATGCTTGTGATGCGGCCTTTGACCCACCTATCTTAATTGGTTAAATGCACCCAAATTGTGACAGCCTGGATTTTCACACTTGAAAATCCGTGCCATCAGGATCATACTCTGGATGATCCCCAGGACAAATCACGAAGTGTCTGCTCATCTAGCGGAAATCAGAGCAGACACTGTCCAGTAGTGGTAGATCGAGTTATCATATAAAGCTTAAAATGAAATAAACAATAACCAAAACATGTATATATACATAAAAAGAATATACATTCCCAAAAAGGAACTAAGAAGAATCACTGGTGATAAACATCCATCACCTAAAACAATGGTTCCTGATAATGGTTCTAATAAAATGTATAATAATACAATAAAAGTACCAACATATATAATAATAAGTACAGACAGTGGCCACCAGGCACACAATAATCCAGAATATCAAAAAATACAAAAATCCCCATAACAAACGACACCTAGTACCCAGATAGCTAATAGAACTCGTCAGCAAGGGTATCAGTGTCCTCCTCAGCCTCAGCCTTGGGATCAGGATGATAATCGGGGTCGCTCTCAGTACCGGGAGCTCTGGCCTCAGAACCTATAATTATTATAGAAAATAGGGTGAGCTACATCTAAGCTCAGTAGAAGAATTTCAGTTAAAGTTGCATCTTAATTATAAAACATGGGTGCAGGAGATATTGACAGAATTGAACAGATGCAAGCAGATGTTTCAGATATGCAGAACTTATCAGAGTTTTCAGAATGTGTATGTATATACAATGTTTAATAACTTAGAATAGTAAACTTAAATAACTCCCGTGAATATAGCACGTTGTAATATCCTTGATATTTTCGGCATATTTTCGTTTACCTCGGTAAGCGTGACCGGAAAATACTGTAGAATATTTTTGGACTTTTGGTAAGCTAAGGCTATGGTAAGACTAATGGCCAAAGGAGTTGGTCTCGAGAGGTGTGCAAGTCATGAAATCGATGACTTATACTATTGGGTTGGTGTTGGTGGTTAACACCAGATATGTTCTCAACTTAAGTGGATAAGTTACAAATACAAAAAATCTAGATATTATAGTTGCTTAGGTTTGGTTATAAGAGAGAGAGAGTGCAAGAGAAGATTAACTCTCCCACTCTCGTTGGAATTTAAGCTTCTAAAGACCTTGCTCGTTTGATCCTAGATCTAGAGAGATTGAGACCTCCTCTTCACATCTCAACCATTGATTAGCTTTGAAATTGTCTTAGGATCAGTTTGATATATTGAAAGAGAAGAGTGATGTGGAGAGTGAGAAAAATCAGGTGATCTAATGGTCGTGTGGTTTCTTTATGATGGTCAAGTGAAAATCAACCATGGAACTTGGAGCTTGGAGCTTGGAATCTACGGTTTAAACTACAAGAGGTAGATCGATGAGACCTCCTTGTGTTATTTTGTTTATGTTTTGTTTAGAATTAAAGGAGACATGTCTGAGGTTCAATCAAAAATCTGATGTACAGTGATGTGTGATTTTTCCCATTTTTGGGATCATTTAGAAAATCTGTGTGATCGATGGTGGTTCAATCAAAAATCTGATGGCCATGCATCGATGTGCGATTTTTCCCATTTTGGGAATTATTTAGAAAATCTGTGATCCGATGGTCAGTGGTTCAATCTAAAATCTGATGGCCATGATCGATGTGATTTTCCCATTTTGGGAATTTAGAAAATCTGTGATCCGATGGTCGTGGTTCAATCTAAAATCGATGGCCTACATCTTGATGTGCGATTTTTCTCATTTTGGGATCGATGTGCGATTTTGAATTCAAGGGTCGAAATTGAATTCGACCATCGAATTCAGATTTGACCCACAAATTTCTTTACATCCTGCTTTTTGGCATTCAGAAAATTTTATTGGATTTTTAATCTGCAAGTTTTAGTTTGATTTTTTGTGTCTTATATTAACACTGAAAGTGTTAATATATGTAGTTTTATTTGGGAGTCCTTGGTGAGGAATTTGTTTATGCGTGATTTTGAAGCTCTTTGTTAAGGTAGGGAACCCTACACATTATTTGTATTCTATTATAAGTAGGGACTTTGTTTTGACTATTTCGCTTGAGAAGCATGTATTTGAAATCATTATGGACATCGTAACCTCAAAGATGGATACTTTGCTAAAATTAAGAACTTTGTAATTCGAACCTCAGAACCTCAGTTAATCTTTGAATCAGACCTTTGAATCAGAACTTTGAAAAATCAGTATATGATATGAATAATAAGCTATGATATGAATAATAAGCATTGATATGTGTTAGCAATTGCATTTGATTTGAGGTACGTCAGAACGATGCCCTAGATTCTACCAACCGTGTTGACGGTATAACTTTGGCGCAAGTTTCCCTCATTGCGTAGGGGCTTGTTGCATTCAGAAAAAGGGTTCATGAACGACGATGGTCAGTAGGGTCTTCCCATCGGTATACACTTTGCTCTCATGCTATAGGAATTTGAGAGATATAATTAAGTTATAAATTTACGACAAGAAGCATACTAATTCAGAAGATTTTCGAACACATCAGATTTATGTATTCAGTTTTACCCCAAGTTTAGAGCTGGAGATTTCGTTTGCAAAGCAACATTTGAAAACCATATTTGATCCGAATTCTGTCTTTTGAAAACCTTTACTTATAATGAAATACAAATAGATTTGTTTCCTCTATTGGGCTTTGCTGTTAGCTCACCCTCGACTATACGTCACAGGTGCTGAGACTGATTTGGGATCTGAGGATTTGGAGGATTCTGATTATATTCCTGAGGAGGAATTAGACTTGCCTGCTGAGGAGTTCTTCCCTTGACCTTTAGATCCTGTATTTTGGTATTTTGTTTGAATATTGGGCCCTAGGCCTTATTTTGTTCTTTTTGATATCACTTGAGGAACCATCATCGTGAACCATTAGTTTAGGTGTTGGATTGGCCATCACTGGTGGTTCCTTTTGGTTCCTCATCGTGATAGATTTGTTATTACAAGCTTTTGAATTATGAATTATCTCTGCTTTGCCTCTGTTTTAGATCATTGTTATGTGCCAGCCTCTGTTTGAATACGGCTTATTGAGAAATCAATAAGTTGATGAACCGGCCTTTCCTATACCGTAAGGATTGGAAAAGTCGGGTCGTCACAGTTGGTATCAGAGATATGCTCTAGGTCCAGAGTCTTAGGACTAGGGATAGATTGTCTTGACAATCTTATTGATCAATTGTTATTGCTTTTCAACAATGACAGATCAAAGATGTCAGCCATGCCTTGAGAGGCGAGGCGAGGTAGAGAGGGACCACGTGAGGGTGTAGGTACCTCACGTGGCAGGAAGAGTTGCCACTGCGTGCGAATGCAGAGGCCACTGAGCTGGTAGGCCGGGGAGGAAATGTGGACAGTCTTGGCAGCCTTGGCCACCAACATGGCTCAACATTTGCAACCATTGATAGATCAGACAGGAGATCTTTGGCGGCCGGACATCACGGCCGGGAGGATTTGCGAGTTCGGAGGATGAGACCTCCTACATTCTGTGGCAAACGGATCCGATGGAAGCCGAGGCGTGGCTTGATGAGATTGAGAAGATATTTGAAGTGTTGCAGTGTACAGATGTTGAGAAAGTACGCTGGGCATCTTTCAAACTTTTGGGCGAGGCCAGCCCATGGTGGAAGTCTGTTTCTAGGATGAGAGAGCAGGACTACCCCAACACTCCATGGACTTGGGCAGAGTTTGTGGAGACGTTCAACGATCAATATTTTCCAAAGATGACGTCATCGGGAGGTCCTCATTGAGTCAAACAGGATGAGATGTCTCATGGCTGCGGTCTGGCTGAGTTTGATAGACTCTCCAGATTTGCACCCTTGCACGTGGCCACTGAGCTGATGAGAGCTCAGAAATTTCAGAGAGGATTGAGGCCGAACATTCAGGAGAGGGTGTCTATGTGGGAGATGGAGACGTATGCTGGCGTCATGACAAAGGCCCTCATAGCAGAGGAGGACATTCAAAACAATACTTGAGGAGAGCAGAAATAAGAATCGGTTTGGCCAGGGACAGCAGAGTGCTTCAGGGCAGGTGAACAAAAAGCCAAGGTTCTCGAGACCTCCTCCCTACCCTAGTCAGCCATCATACTCTAGACCAGCTGTTGCTTCAGGACCAGTGACGTCTTTATATCAGAGACCGCAGAGTTCGTCACCAGGACAACCATTGATGGGAGCACTCTGGGAGTGGAGCTTACGTGGCTCAAGGTTCAACAAAGGGATCGTGATTACTCTGTTTCTACTTCATTGTGTGCAAGATGTGGGAAACCACATAAAAGCGAGGATTGTAGGGCGGAATCTTGGAGGATGCTTGGTGTGGACTGTTGGTCATATGATCAAGGATTGTCTGATGTTGAGAAAGGACGGACTATAGATCTCTAAGTCGAGCGACCTAAGTTCAAGGTCGAGTCTATGCTAAGAATGCCCAAACGTCGAATGACGTGGTCCAAGGTATTTTAAAGTTCGATTTTACTTTTGGTATTAATTATATTGATTCAATTATATATTCACAATAAATTGAAAATACAATAAAATCATTGCATATAAGTATATATAAGTAATGACAAACTTTTTAATTAAACTACACTTATGATGAGCTTTGGAAGCGAGTCAAGTAAAATTGAAGCACGAGTACTAATAGGCCCTTGGTCTAGTCACACGTTCACTACTCCTCTTTTCTCTGAGAAGATGGGCATCGTACCCAAACCCCTTGCGTGTGTCTTGGATGTGAAAGTTCGTACGGGTAGCTCGGTCGGCACGGATACAGTGGGCAAGTCTGTGATCGTGATGGGTGATGACCACGAGAGAATGACCGACATGATGATTACTTGAAAATGGCAGGGTTCGACGTGATTCTCGGTATGGATTGGTTGTCTGCATACCATGCGAATGTGGACTGTTTACGGAAGATCGTAACCTTCCGACCACCGAAGATGAAATCCTTTCGATTTTGCGGAGTCAAATCGAACGTTGCACCTATTATTTCAGCCATCAGAGCTGAGCGCATGATGAGGAACGGATGCTGTGGATATCTTGCTTACTTGCAAGATAGTAAGGAGAAAGATCGGGACATTGCACTTCTTACAGTAGTTAGTGAGTTTCCCGATGTTTTTCCTGATGAATTGCCTGGATTGCCACCGGACCGAGAGATTGAGTTTGCGATCGACTTAGCGCCGGGTACAGAACCGTTATCTAAAGCTCCATATCGGATGGCGCCTGCTGAGTTGAAGGAACTCAAGGAACAGCTTCAGGAGCTGTTAGACAAAGGCTTTATTCGACCGAGTGTCTCTCCTTGGGGTGCACCGGTTCTTTTTGTGAAAAAGAAGGATGGATCAATGCGTCTGTGTATCGATTATAGGCAGCTCAACAAGATGACGATTAAGAATCGTTATCCTCTTCCGCGGATAGATGACTTGTTTGATCAATTGCAAGGTGCCAAATTCTTTTCAAAGATCGATCTGAGGTCAGGCTATCATCAGCTCAAGATCAAGGTGGAAGATATATCCAAAACTGCGTTTCGGACGCGTTATGGCCACTATGAGTTTCTAGTGATGCCATTTGGATTGACAAATGCGCCTGCATCTTTCATGGATCTGATGAACAGGGTGTTCAAACCACATCTTGACAAATCTGTGGTAGTTTTCGTAGATGACATCCTCATCTATTCGAAAACCAGAGAGGAGCATGTGCAACATCTAAGGATGGCTCTTCAAACACTCAGGGACCATCAGTTATATGCCAAACTCAGCAAGTGTGAGTTTTGGCTAGATCAGGTCAGTTTCTTAGGCCATGTTGTCTCGGAGTCAGGCATTTCAGTGGATCCTACAAAGATCGATTCTGTGGTGAACTAGGAACAGCCTACGACGGTTACAGAAGTCCGGAGTTTTCTTGGTTTGGCAGGGTGCTATCGGAGATTTGTCGAGGGTTTCTCGAAATTATCTGGTCCGCTTACACAGCTTACAAGAAAGAATGCAAAGTTCGATTGGGCGGTGGTGTGGCAGAGTTTCGGGGAGTTGAAGCGTCGCTTGACTACAGCACCGGTACTTGCTATACCTTCCGGTAGAGGAGGCTTCGCCGTGTACAGTGATGCTTCTTATGGCGGATTAGGCTGCGTGCTTAATCAACACGAGCGGGTTATTGCTTATGGTTCTAGACAGTTGAAGGACCATGAGAGAAATTATCCGACGCATGATCTCGAGTTAGCAGCAGTTATATTCGCTCTCAAGATCTGGCGACATTACCTCTACGGTGAGATATTTGATATATTCACCGATCATAAGAGTCTCAAGTACCTGTTCACTCAGAAGGACTTGAACATGAGGTAGCGACGATGGATGAAGTTTTTGAAAGATTATGATTGCTCGATTCAGTACCATCCAGGAAAGGCAAATGTCGTTGCTGATGCTCTCAGTAGAAGGTCTTCAGTTCAGTTATCACATCTTGTGAGCGGATTGATTCACGATGGAAGCTACTGGAAGATATGGCTTTGGGCAACTCACGGTTCGAAGTAAAAGGCTCGGGAGCATTGATGGCTACTCTTACTCGCCCTACGCTCTTGAGAATATTAGAAAGCTTCAGATGACCGATGATGAGTGATGGCGATTAGAGATGAGATGTCGAGAATGGCGATGAAGGATTTCTCCATTAGCAGATGGAACCTTGTTGTTTAAATGGCCGTGTATGTGTACCGACAAGCTCGAGCTTGGGACACTATTCTAGAAGAGGCTCACAAATCCATGTATGCCATACATCCTGGTAGCACCAAGATGTATCAGGACTTGATGAAGAGTTTCTGGTGGTGAGGTTTGAAACGTGACGTCGCGAGTCGTGGTGCTGGTTTGTCGGCGAGTTAAGGTTGATCATCGAATCCGCAGGTTATTACTGACCTTTACCGTGCTCGAATGGAAATGGGAAGCCATTTCGATGGACTTCATCTTAGGTTTGCAAAACACCGAGGAAAAACAATGCCATTTGGGTTATTGTCGATCGGTGACCAAATCTGCTCATTTCCGCCATACAATATCTCGATACTAGTAGACTTGCGTAATTATACTTGAAGGAGATTGTTAGGCGCATGGGATACCGGCTAGTATTGTGTCGCGAGAGACCCGTTGTTTACTTCACACTTTTGGCGAAATTTGAGGAGGGAATGGGTTCTCGTCTTGACTTTAGTTACGCATTTCACCCATGACGGATGGCGGTGGCGAGTGAATCAGATTATTGAGGACATGTTGAGAGCTTGCATGTTGGATTTTCACGGGTCATGGGACCAACACTTGCCTTTGATTGAGTTCGCCTACAACAATAGCTTTCAGGCTAGCATTGGTATGGCTCCGTTTGAGGCTTTATATGGGAGACAGTGTCGGTCGCCGTTAAAGCCGGGAAGAAGTGGGTGAGAACCTGATTATTGTACCTGAGATAGTTGAGCCCACGACAGACAGGGTTCGGTTGATACGCGAGCGACTACGAGTAGCTCAGAGTCATCAAAAGAGTTACGCTGATCTCAAGAGGCGACACGTGGATTTTGAGGTAGTTAACTGCCTTAAAGTGTATTTTTCACTTGGTATAAAGTCCATGTGTTGATTTACACTAATAATTAATTTTTCAGGTTGGCGCGAATGTCTTTGTTCGGATTTCGCCTACGAAAGGCGTTATGAGGTTCGGAAAGCGAGGGAAGTTGAGTCCTAGGTACGTTGGGCCTTTTGAAATTTTAGGCCGAAATGGAGAGGTTGCATGGGCGCTACCGCCGCAATTGTCTAGCATGCACAATGTCTTTCATGTTTCGATGCTCCGTCGATACATACGTGACCCGACTCACGTGCTTGATTACCAACCCATCGAGCTTCAGGATGGTTTGAAGGTGATTGAGGACCCGATTCAGATTTTGGATCGCAAGGAGCAGATCCTACACACTAAAAGGATTCCTTTGGTTCTTGTACAATGGCGGAATCACACACCGGAGGAAGCCACTTGGGAGCGTGAAGCTGAGCTCTGGGACCAATTTCCGAGCCTATTTGCTTGAATTTTTTTCATTTTGTGTGGACTGTATGATATTTTCCAGTTATATGTAATCATTTGGTTATATACATCAATATTACTGTCATTCTTAGTTTTATGTAGAAATATAAAATTATTTCTGTGAGAACTTGTGGCTGATCACGTTATTTTCTGCGTCGGTCCGTATAAACGTCCCTCACTTATGGACATCAGAATAATTTTTGGGACCTTAGACCAAAATTCTGGTTTGTTATGGTCTGTCATGATCTGATCTGCTGCCATTTGCCCTTGCTACTGCTGTCATGATCTGAGTTCATGATTGGGATACAACGGGCTCAAACTAGGTTCATTTAGACCCACAGATCAATTATAGATTTCAAAATTTTTGTCCATTTTGAAAATTTCCGATGTGTTAAACATACTCAGGTGTATTAAAATTTCATATGTGTTAAAAATTTCAGGTGTGTTGCAAAATTTTTCAGCCTGAGCACATTGTTGGTTTATTTTCCTATGTCATAGGCGATTTGATAAAATACTTTTTTTTTTTAAACTATCATAGGCATTTAAACACTTTATGAGAAACATTGCGTAATTGAGGGTAGGTGGATTTATGATGAAACATTTGTGGCGTTTCACCACCAATGATAGGGTTGTGCACTTCATTTATGAGAGGTTCATCATGGGTGATTACTCAAAATTCCAGAGGTTTAAACTCTCATGAGGTCGGTGTTTTTAAGCTCATGACAAAAGCTTTTCATTTCATGAGGAGGGGCTTTAGCTCATGAGGTTGTGATTTTTCTGTTTGGGTTTTGGGCTGTATTTTATACTCTGACTGGTTTCTGCCCACTCTCGCAGCCCCCCACAAGCCTGACCACCTACTCGATTGGCTCCACCACCCCCCACACCCACTTCGACTGTGTCCCCTCCAATCTGGGAGCAACCCCATCATTTTTGGGGCATGTATTTATTTTCTTATTGCATGCATTATCTTGCAACCTGGTGGTTCTAACTTTTGCCTTTCCATCTATATTTTCTGTTTTGCTAGTTTTGGTTGTTCGGTGAGTACACTGTTGGCTATGAATTCTGTTAGCACCTTCTGGCTTTTTGTTGGCCTGTTACATTTCCGTGTGTGGGCCTGTCCCTTCAGTACTATATCTATTTTGTGGTAGGATCCTTGTTTGTTTAGTTCTTTTTGTGTGTTGCTTTTCTACGTCATGGTGTGATGGTTTCCCGGCACGTGACACTCGGGGTGGGCATCCATGTACGGATGCAACCTACTATGGCCCTTCAGGTGCCACATGTAGTACATCCATGTTACTACGGATTTAATCCCTTGACTTGCGTGCCCTGTGAGCCCATCGCACTGTGCACCTTGTTTCTGTTTCGTTTCCTTTTTGTGGTGTGTGTTGTCTTCAATTTTCGCGGACGAAAATTCCTAAGGAGGGGTGAATGTAATATCCCTGATATTTTCGGCATATTTTCGTTTACCTCGATAAGCGTGCCCGGAAAATACTGTAGAATATTTTTGGACTTTTGGTAAGCTAAGGCTATGGTAAGACTAATGGCCAAAGGAGTTGGTCTCGAGAGGTGTGCAAGTCATGAAATCGATGACTTATACTATTGGGTTGGTGTTGGTGGTTAACACCAGATATGTTCTCAACTTAAGTGGATAAGTTACAAATACAAAAAATCTAGATATTATAGTTGCTTAGGTTTGGTTATAAGAGAGAGAGAGTGCAAGAGAAGATTAACTCTCCCACTCTCGTTGGAATTTAAGCTTCTAAAGACCTTGCTCGTTTGATCCTAGATCTAGAGAGATTGAGACCTCCTCTTCACATCTCAACCATTGATTAGCTTTGAAATTGTCTTAGGATCAGTTTGATATATTGAAAGAGAAGAGTGATGTGGAGAGTGAGAAAATCAGGTGTGATCTAATGGCGTGGTCGCTTTCTTTATGATGGACTCAAGTGAAAATCAACCATGGAACTTGGAGCTTGGAGCTTGGAATCAGCTTTAAACTACAAGAGGTAGGTCGATGAAACCTCCTTGTGTTATTTTGTTTATGTTTTGTTTAGAATTAAAGAAGACATGGTGCGGTTCAATCTAAAAACTGATGTGATCGATGTGCGATTTTTCCCATTTTGGGATTTTAGAAAATCTGTGATCGATGGTCGTGGTTCAATCAAAATCTGGCCATGATGTGCAGATTTTTCCCATTTTTGGGACTGTTTAGAAAATCTGTGTGATCTGATGGCTGTGGTTCAATCTAAAATCTGATGGCCACAGACTGATGTGCAGATTTTTCCCATTTTTGGGACTGTTTAGAAAATCTGTGTGATCTGATGGCTGTGGTTCAATCTAAAATCTGATGGCCATGCATCGATGTTGATTTTTCCCATTTTGGGACTGATGTGCAGTTTTGAATTCAAGGGTCGAAATTGAATTCGACCATCGAATTTCAGATTTGACCCACAAATTCTGTTTCTGTCCTGTTTTTGGCATTCAGAAAATTTTATTGGATTTTTAATCTGCAAGTTTTAGTTTGATTTTTTTTGTCTTATATTAACACTGAAAGTGTTAATATATGTAGGTTTTGACTGTTGGGAGTCCTTGGTGAGGACTGTTTATGCGTGATTTTTGAAGCTCTTTGTTAAGGTAGGGGAACCCTACACATTATTTGTATTCTATTATAAGTAGGGACTGTTTTGACTATTTCGCTTGAGAAGCATGTATTTGAAATCTGTTATGGACATCAGAACCTCAGCATGGATACTTTGCTAAAATTAAGAACTTTGTAATTCGAACCTCAGAACCTCAGTTAATCTTTGAATCAGACCTTTGAATCAGAACTTTGAAAAATCAGTATATGATATGAATAATAAGCTATGATATGAATAATAAGCATTGATATGTGTTAGCAATTGCATTTGATTTGAGGTACGTCAGAACGATGCCCTAGATTCTACCAACCGTGTTGACGGTATAACTTTGGCGCAAGTTTCCCTCATTGCATAGGGGCTTGTTGCATTAGGAAAAAGGGTTCATGAGCAGCGATGGTCGATGAGGGTCTTCCCATCGGTATACACTTTGCTCTCATGCTATAGGAATTTGAGAGATATAATTAAGTTATAAATTTACGACAAGAAGCATACTAATTCAGAAGATTTTCGAACACATCAGATTTATGTATTCAGTTTTAACTCAAGATTAGAACTGGAGATTTCGTTTGCAAAGCATCATTTGAAAACCATATTTGATCCGAATTCTGTCTTTTGAAAACCTTTACTTATAATGAAATACAAATAGATTTGTTTCCTCTATTGGGCTTTGCTGTTAGCTCACCCTCGACTATACGTCACAGGTGCTGAGACTGATTTGGGATCTGAGGATTTGGAGGATTCTGATTATATTCCTGAGGAGGAATTAGACTTGCCTGCTGAGGAGTTCTTCCCTTGACCTTTAGATCCTGTATTTTGGTATTTTGTCTGAATATTGGGCCCTAGGCCTTATTTTGTTCTTTTTGATATCACTTGAGGAACCATCATCGTGAACCATTAGTTTAGGTGTTGGATTGGCCATCACCGGTGGTTCCTCATCGTGATAGATTTGTTATTACAAGCTTTTGAATTATGAATTATCTCTGCTTTGCCTCTGTTTTAGATCATTGTTATGTGCCGGCCTCTGTTTGAATACGGCTTATTGAGAAATCAATAAGTTGATGAACCGGCCTTTCCTATACCGTAAGGATTGGAAAAGTCGGGTCGTCACACACGTGGTAGCCAGATTTGGTCCGATGGGTAATCCCGACCACCGTCGTTCACATGAACAATTTCAGGAATGCAACAATGCCTCAACTACGGAGTGCAATTGTGCTGAAGATTTCCAAGTAGATGCACGATTGTGCCAAAAATAGATATACCGCCGAGTCGGTGGGATTCGTCAGAGTATTAAACCTTAAATCACATGCAGGCATATCATACTTAACTGAAATCAGATGACAGATGACAGGTATCAGATAGCAGGAGTCGGATATATAACAGAGTTGTCACACATATGCTAAACATGACTGGAAGTAAAATCAGACTATGCAGTCAAATACAGAAGATTTGGAACCATGAGATCAAAATAAATGCAATTTCAGTTGAAGTCCCCTACCTCAGATCAGACCTCTTTCTAAGCAAATCCAAAGCTTTTCAAGAAGTCATGGTCTGATCCTAGACCATAAATACAATGTACTAAGTGTCAGGTATGTTAGAATGTCAACTGGCGCGGTGTCCAATAGTTGTTCAATTTACAAAATCAAAACAGGCTGAAACAGGGGTGATTGATCGATCACCTTCCTTATTGATCGATCAATCCTCCTTATTGATCGATCAACCCTTCAAAATGGCTCACAGGTAACAAGGTTAATTGATTGATCAATAGCGGCTATTGATCGATCACCTCCCATTATTGATCAATCAATGGCTTTCATTGATCAATCAATAGACCTTTACTCTTCACAATTAACAGAGGAAAATTGATCGATCACTAGCTTAGTTGATTGATCAATCTGTTTCATTGATCGATTGATCGATCAATGACCCCATTGATCGATAACCAACCAAAAATTTAAATTTCCCTCTCCCTGCTTTCACACTTACTCTATATTAATTGATCGATCAATGCCTTTATTGATCGATCAATCTTTATCATTGATCGATCACTCTTCCTGTTGACCGATCAATCCACAGAATTGATCGATCAATTACCTTATTGATCGATCAATCTTTCGGGCATTGAACTTCTAGAAAATTGCCCTTCATTGTTCCCACTTATCTTTTATACGAATTGATCAATCAATGGCTTTCATTGATCGATCACCCAAGTATTGATCGATCAATCTTCTCATTGATCGATCAATAATGACAGCTTCACTGTCATTAATGGCGGTCATCTATTTTGACCTTGATCCCTAATGGTTCCCAACAACCATTAATACACTCCTATACACATACTTTTAAAGCTTTAACCTTACCCTTACTAAGTGTAAAAGCTCACCTTTAAGTGGGCCCTTTTGGGGTTTCGGCAAAATGATCCGGAAGAGGGTTTTGGATCTAAACTCTTCGATTCGTCGCCATCGCAACTCGGAATAGCAGGTGCTTGGTTCTGCTTCAACACACAGAGATAGCACTCCTCTTTATCGAACAATCACAACGTGCAGACATCGGTCTAACACCCTTAGCTCGGGTAATCGCAACCTTAGGTTCTCTCTTTTGTTTATTCACACACGGAAGGATTTTTAAACTCCAATCCTCTCAGTCACCGATTTCTAGAACTCAAGAAGAAGGGTAGAGAGATATTCCAGCCCTCTTCCTTCCCTTATAAGTTACCTAAAATGAAATATCTCTGATATTTCAGTTTCCCCTTAATTTAAACTCCGGTGTGGAGCACCTATACGATCTCTATGGCGTAACACGCCGTATCAACGTCTCTCAAGACTCGGATTTAAGTGAGAAGTCATACATGACTTCGTCTAACTATGGGGTAACATTATTCAAAATAATATTAATTACTAATTTTAAATTTTATCTCGATTTTCGTGTCGGGCACGTATATCGATGCAGTCAGGTCGTTATTCGAATTTTTCAGAGCTATTACACAAATGAGCAATAATTTTAGAACTCGGACCCTTAGGTTAGACCCTTAGGTGAAGGGTGTGCGCGTTGCACACGACTCGAATCCCGGGATCAGACCAAGTTCGAGCCCTCCAATTTCAGGCACCATAATTATAACATATGGACTCAGTTAGTTATTATTAATGATAACATATGGGCTTAGTTAGTTGTTATTAGTGAATGGTTTAAAATGAGAAGAGTTGGGTACGCATGATCGAGTGCGACCATGTGCACCCTAGGCACGAATCTAATTCGAAAATTTTAAAACCTTAAGTACACCCAATTGAGTGTACGAATTCGATAAGATAGACGCCACACGCATAAGGTTTCAAAAAGAAAATATATATATGATTTTTGGAAATAAATAACTTAACATAAAGAGAACCTGAGAAATTTGCTCGCGCGATTTTGGAAACCGCCCGCTCGATTTTCTCAAGTGGCCCTTTGTAAACTGAAATTCGCTCGAGCGAGTTGGATTGTATATATATGGTTGAGTTCCCATTTCTCTTCATTCGCATGATTCTGCCTTGGAAGTTAGGGTTTTTCTTTTCCTTCTTCCACGAGAACCTTCGTTTCTCCTTTATTCTTGGTTCCTTTTTGAGGAAACCTAGCCGTTAGATCTCTCTCAAGATTCTTCTTCTTTAAGAAGATCGTTGTGTTCCGATTGCACAAAACCCTCGAAAAAAGGAGGAGATCGATCTATCGAGCGAACGCGAAGCTCAGGCGTCGAGATCCCTTGATATCAAGGATCAAAATATCACTCAAAATTTCGGTTTCGGGCATGGCCGAAACTGAAAATTTGGACCAAAGTTTCGGCCAAAAACCGATAATTTGGCCGAAATTTCAGCTGATAATTTGAATCCCGTACAAAATAGGACCGAAATTTCGGTCCAAGTTGTCGTTTCGGTGAGGACCATAACCGATAATTTGGACCGAAATTTTGGTCATTTCGGCTGAAATTTTGATCCTTGCTTGATATCGACCATTGTCGTAGACTCGCATGTGCGAAATCGATCAACGTAGGCTCCGAGTGCACTTGGAGCAATCACCGTGAGATTTCGCACGCTCGGCGCCGAAACCCTTTCAACAACGATCACCACAAGCTTCGTGTGCACGATCTAAGAGGGTAAGCATGTAGCTAAATCATTTCGTAAATTATTTTCAAAGTTTTAAATATGATGTGTATAAATATCGATAAATTTTGGGGATTTTAGAAAGTTGGATCGAGGAAGAAGAAAACTCAAGTGTGCAAAATCAAGACAAATTCCATGCTGAATTTGAATTACCATGCAATTACCTTTAGAATAAAGGAAAATCACGAAAAGTCGCTAAATGCAACAAGTTTTAGGCCAAAATCGCACTGGAAATTTTCGCTCGCGGGAATTGGTGTGGGTCCGGTGAAATCGCTTGAGCGATTTTAGAAATCGCCCACGCGATTTTTCCTGAGTGGCTTATTTTGAAGTTTTATTTGGAAAACTTCTGTAACTTCGACATTTATGCTTCCTTAGTCATTGATGAATGACTTTTGAATGCATTAAAGTATATAGGTTATGGGCTGGATTCACTTGTAAAGATCTTCGCATCATTTTCGCGTAACTTCGAAGCCAAGGTAGGGAAAACCGAGGTAGGGGAAATTTAATTTCCTTTCAACATGTAACCTTACAATAGATACTAGCATTTACAACTTTGTTATTTAGCTTTACTCATTTTTATTGATTCAAATTTTAAGTTTGTCAAAGTTTGACTTTTGATTTAAGTTTGACTTTTCAAACTCTGACTTATGTAACTTGGTAATCAATAGTAATTACTATGGTGTTAATTTATAACATAATAGAATATAATTAAAAAAATTATTGATTAATATTTGACTTTGATTATGATTTTGATAAAAATAAAAAGAGTCAATCTATGACTAGTGCAATACGAAGTGATAAATTAGGTATTTTCTTAAATAAATTTCTTTTCTTCTTTTCTCACTAAGTATTTGTTTAAGCTAACTTCTACTTTCATAAAAGTAGAAAATATATGATCGAAACTTAAAAACTCATTTTCAAATTCTTTTTCAAACATACTAATCAAATAAGAGAAATCAATTTTCAATGAAGATCATTTCTCAAACACTGGAAAATCTATTTCTAGAGAAAATCATTTCCTAGAAAATCAACTAGGAAATTGATTTCATTTCCTCAATGGAGTTTCCTTGCTATCAAACAGGGCTTTAAAGTATTTGTCTTGTTTCATTGCATAAATTAGTGTATACATCGGGTGGGTTTTTATTAACTCTATCAAAGGCATGGTTACCATGATATCATGAAGGGTCAAGAACTTATAATTTAGGACCCAAATATCCCCCTCCTGAGAGTCATTTAAACACTAAAATGATGTTTAAATTATTTTATGCCATCTTAAATAATTTAAGATGTCGGTGATTCGTACCATAGTATCAAGTATCGACCGATACCGATACGGCCCAAATACAGTATTGGGGCCGTATCGTTATCGGCCGATACCTCTTTCATTTGATTTTATTTATTTATTTATTTTTATTTTTTTGTAAAAGGTGTATGGTATCGGCATCAGCCGATACATATTGGTCCTCCATGGACTGATACCCGATTTGACACCTTGATTTGTAACGTCAAAGTGATATATCCTAATTGAAGTGCAACGTGCCCAAAAATAATGTTTTAGGGGGATTTAAACCATCCGATCTGATAACTATGATATCAACCATTATTTTTAGCCTTAACGGCTGATATTAAAGTTCATCAATCGGATGATTCACGTTTTCTCTAGGCAGTGCAATGTTCCGGTGATTGATTGCCTTATGAACAATTTATATTTGATACAAGATATAATAATAAATCACACTTCAATAGTGTGAGATAAAAACTATAATTGGTGTAACATCATTTAAACACCATAGTGGTGTTTGAATGTTCCGCCGGGAGCATTATCCCTATAATTTATTAACTCCAACCAGTTGTGCACCATGATGGGTTCAACCGGTTTTAAATCCCTTGGAAATAAGGGAATTTTGGCTTTCTTGACTCTAACTTTCATAGGCTGACGGAAAAGTATGTTTTATGTTAAAATCTCTTCTATCCAAATATTCTAAGGCCTTAGTTTGGGATTGGTATGTTGTGGCAAAGAACTGTCTACTGAGCAGGTTTAAATTGCTCTTTTGAAGAGAAATAAATTCAGCTCTCTCACTCTCTGAAATAGTTAAGAGCGCTTACAACCAGACATATCCCCATACTAACGTGCTCTCTAAGAGTTGCTCTTTGCCTCCAAAGAGCAATCCCAAACACAGCCTGAACTGTCAAACTCTTCAGCTTTTTTTTTGTCAAAATTTCCCTCTCCATTTCTCCCTTTGTTCTTTTTTCTCCCACCTTAGAATTTGTCTGAATTGTTTTAATTTTTCTTGGTTTTTTCCTTGTTTCTTAATGATATTTTATTTTATTTTTCTTCTCAATAGGTGTGCTTGACTTAGCCAGTACTTATCCTTATCGAATATATATATATATATGTTTTGGCCAGGTCCATTGCCAGTTTGCCACCCTAGCAAACTGCAATTTACAGTTCGGTTCAATTTATTAGCAACCAAAACTCTAAAAGCACCCACCTAGCCCAATGGCCCTAGATGATTTGATAGGAGCTTTTATGATATTTTTATCAACCCAATTTGTAGCGCGACTTTTTCGTTTTTAAGAAAATTAGAAAAAAGAGACCACGTGAAGAAAGTTTTAAGAGAAAATTTCTAAAATCTCCCCCTTTAAAGTTACTTTTCTAAATCCTTCCTATATTTTTGTAAATATCTAATAAATCCCTCTAATTAAAACTTAGTTATCTAAATGCCTCCTCAACCATAAATATTCACCTCAATGCCAAAATTATTCTTAAAGGGAAAATGTTCTATAAAATGGGTTGGTTGGCTGGCTAGTAAAAATCCTTATTACTATATAAAAGTAAAAATAGTTTCTGTCAATTTTTCCTAACTAAAATGCCCCGAACTCATATCTCACTACAAAAAATAACACTATTAGGCCAAAAACTGCCGCTATTAATAAAAAAGCTGCCACTAATACCCTTGCCGCTAATGGTGTTAATAGTTTTTTTGTTAATAGCGCAGTTTTTTATAAAAAACTGCTGCTAATAGTCTTATTTTTTGTAGTGTCTCTATCTAATTAAAGTTGGACTCTAATTCCGCCTTCAAATACGCTGCGCTTGTGTTCTATTCTATTATAGGTTTACATGCAAACCAAAAAGAGAGAGGAGATTAAATGTGGATACAATCGAGTGAGATCAAGGACAAGAAGGTTCAATTCTGATCATTTGGTCTTTTTTATTTATCTTCAATTTCACCATCTATATTTTTATGTTGTTACATGTACTCTATTCTATCTTGCTAAGAGAGTTTTGATTTTATATAATAGCAATAATGCTTACTAATGCTGGAGCAATGGGTTTCTTGCCGCCAATAAAATAAATCACCTATAGCATCATACCTTGGACTTCTAATTCAACTACAACTCTGTTTACAAAACTAGGACTTCCATTTACCTCAGTGTCCTCAACTTTCTCTCGCTCCTTCATCTCATTGGGGTTTAGCTTGCTGGCAGTCATGATGGATTGATAGATAAAGGGTTTCAATATTTTGAAAGCATGAGCAAAGTTTATCATATAAAGCCACAAATGAAGCATTATGGGTGTATGGTAGATCTCCTTAGCCGCTGTGGGAATCTCGAGAAAGCATACGAATTTATTACAAAGATACCTATAGACCTTGATCTTGTTGTTTGGAGAACATTGCTTAGTGCGTGTAAAGTACATTATGTACTCCTATTAAATACGTATTCAAAGGCTGATCAATGGAACAATGCGAGGAAGGTGAGAAAAATGATGGTGAAGAGTGATGTGCAAAAGACACCTGGGTTTACCCTACGTGAAAAAGCCAAAAAAATCACGGCCTTAAACAATGATTTTTTCAAAAAACAACTGTATTTGACAGTGGTTTTTTTCAAAAATCCACTGCCCTAACCAATTGTAAAAAATACAATGATTTTTTTTTACCATTGTATACGACAGTGGTTTATGAACTCCAATAACGACTGCTCTCAACAGTCATAGAAAAAATACGACTGCTTTTGGCAGTGATTTTTTTATGTAAATTTAAATATATATATATATATATATATATATATATATATATATATATATATATATATATATATATATTATTTTTTTGAAAAAATAAATTACGTTGACATTTTTTATGCAATATTTTTTTAAATGTAATTTTTTTAATGCTTTAAAAAAAATTATATAAAGAAAAAAAGCTATTAATCTCATGTTTCAACACATACATTCAATTCAAATGCAAATCATTCAATACCATTATTAAAAAAAATAGATACCCAATTCTCTTATTCAAACAAAAGGTTGCATCTCAACTTATGATCCAACCATTCAAATCAGCCAAACATTCTAAACTTTACATGCCCAATCCTTTTATTCAAACAAAAAGAAGAAGAAAAGAAAGAGAGTTAATAATCTAAAGACCCCATGTCCCATTTTCAAAATAAAAGAAAAAAAAAAAATCACAGAGGCACGCACGCCACCACCAAGGCGGCCTGCTACACCACTCGCCATTGAGCCACTATCCGATGTCTCTGAGTTCAAGTAAAAACACGCATGAAAAGCAGCCAAATGCGCATAATATGCCGGAGGCACTGCAATGGACATGAAGGAATCATCAGATACCAGTAACATTAGCCATTTCGACGTACTAAGCAAGGCCACGAAAATGGTTAATCACCACCTCTGACGAATCACACCATTTTCGCAGCTAGGTTCCGTACCAACCTGATGCAAATTCAAAACAAGTATATTGAATTGAGAAGAGAAACAACATATCAATCGATACAGAGCGCGTGCACCTAGCATAACTGCAAGGAAAAAAAACAAAATTTGTCAATTTGCAAGCTAGACCTCATGATTATAGAACAAAAACATCGACATAATCTTCCTAAAAATTATTTAACTACTTGAGAAATTGATTGAGACAACTCAAATTTGATCAAGACAGATTGAGTTAGAGGGGTGTCAACAGTTCTTTAAAACCCCAAAACTTAATCCAATACTCTAGAAATTCAAACAAGCATGTAAAATTTTCAAAAAGCCAATCTAAATGGAGTACTTGAACAACACAAAAAAATTAAAGAGACAATCAGGTTTATAGCTATTTTTAAATCCCAGTAACATAAGTTATTTCTACTAAAAAAAATTAACTAATTTCAAGTCAATCTGATCTCAAACCTCATCGAGACAGAGTTAGGTTTAGATCTCAGTTTCCAATTTTGCTTATTTTCCATAGTTTACTGATAAATGAAGCAAATTGTCTAATATCAAATGCATTTAAAAATCACAATGTTAAAGCATAGATTTGGGAGATCACATATCCCATGACAACATATAGTATTGGATATGAATATTTAATCCAAGTGAAGTAGGATGCCAGAACTAATTTTGTGGGAATCACAAATCCGCCACTTTACTTTTAGCTATAAACAGTTCAAGGAGGATGACAGAACTAAAGCAGGAAGCGTCACCTTTTCTGCATAGTTCCTTTTGTATGTATCTACACGCATGTGAATATTGCATAATCAAAATACTTTCAATGCTCCAGAGGGCATTGAGGCCATCTTCCAAAGATCCCAATAAGCATGCATCCTGAAAAGGAATGCCATATGTATCATAAAAAAGCAAGATAGCTAATGTACTAAACACTGCATCTATAATAACGGACTAGATGTTTGCACTCACCAATGGGCATGACAAACAAGAAACCTCATGGTGACATTCTCATCGTCGAATTCCCTGCCAAAAGAGAAAAGACTAGATTCATAAGCTTCCAAAACCGCAACAATTTAGATATTTTTAGGTACCAAATTCAGGTTTTAAAAAATTAGGTTAACTGGCATAACAGTAATCACAAGTACTTTATGGTAGCCTGTTTAGCAGTGTTACCTAAACAAATGACATGGGTGCCAAGTGTCAATGTGTTACAGGTGAAATGAAAAACTGTTATCAAGAAACTCAAATCTTGCAAACCACTAGTTTTAGTTTGTTCGGTCAAAGTGTCTTTCCTTAGTCCCAATATTTACAGCTGCATGACCTGCTCTAACTCTTGGTGACGATCCCTCAACCGCCAACTACCAAAAACGATTAAAACACCATAAGCACGAAAGCTAAATATCAAGTGGTAGGCAAAACTATATATATCTAGGAAATACTTATTCCTACTTAGATAACAGGGCACTTTGGGAAACCATTACTACACCTAAGTTGCTAGTTTTCTATGGTAGAGACAATCCATTACTGGTAACTTCGATGATTTAGTGCCACATGGATATGAGGTGTGATAGTAATAACTTAGTCAAGTAATACCTTTACGAGGGAACAAATCACGAAATAGGCGCTTCAAGAATCCATAATCATGGTGTTGATTAAATGTCAAGGAGTGGCAGTAATGGAAGTATGATGCGAACTCCACTGGATGAGACTTGCATAAAACCTTTAAAAAGAAGGATAAAGTTAATGAGTAGACTTATTTATATGAATTGAATGAAAAATGGAAAATCAAGCAGCAGATGCATACTTCAATGGGAATTGACAACTTCTTCTCACATATCTTATTATATTGTTGCTTCTTTGTGGCTACCCTGCCAGGGAAGGTTGCATGTAATGAAAGCTGACAAGTTCAATGAAAAATAGCAACAACTGCATGTAGCATTGGCATATGACTACTACGCAATATACAAAATATGTGACAGCCCGGATTTCGGCACCTCGAAACCCGTGCCATCAACACGATCCTCCAGACAGTGCCCCAAAACTTAGCACGGAACATTGGTATAACAAGCACAATTTAACAAATAAAGCAATTAATTTCATTAAAGCGGAAAAACGTTAATATGCCCAACTGGCATATGCAAAAGACAGTTCTACTTTCATGCCACTACATGAACAGAGAACCGACCCGAACCATCGGTGATAATCAGATCACCCCAGATGGTTCGCCAAAAGAATAATCTAGTTTAATTACATTGTTTCAAAAATAAAGGCTTGACATACCAAGCCGCACTAATCTGCTCACAAAACAGACTCTCTATCAAAGTGCAGAACAGAGTCACCTAGAAGAAGTCCTCGGGAGGAGGCTCCAACTTGTCTCCAGGTACGTAATCTGAATCACCCGGATCCACGTTCTCCGAAGCCTTCGCTGCTACTATCAGTGGACCTGCGATGTATAGTCTAAAGGGGTGAGCTACATCCTAGCTCAATAGGGAATAATAAAATGAACATATAAATCAAAACTCACATATATTCCATGATATTCAAAGCATGATGAATCTATGCATTTGCTAGAAAACCAATTAAAAGCAGATGATTTACACTCAATTTACTGGTAAGTTGCCTGTATTACATTACTGTTGATTTAATCATGAATGACACTGAATAGGCCTAAAGTAAAACTTAAATCTTCAACTTAAGTAATCCCCGAGTAATATAGCATCGAGCCCCGATGAGATATCTTTCATCGTCATCTAATTAGACAGTTGTAAAAAAAATGTATTCCCTGGGAATACCACCTAAGCCCCTTTCTCACTAGGCGGCAGGGTTAAATATCACACAACATCCCTGGGATGTACTTATGGTCACGGATAAACCTCCGTGCTGGTGTACGGATTCACCGCCGTACCGGTCATAGATATCCTGCCGCGTCAGTTGTGGGTATCCCAGCACGTCGGTGGGGTATCCTCCAAACCTCAAATAACCAAAATAACATGTGCTTTATATATAGTTGTTCACCGTGTAAGCGTGCTATCTTATATCAGTTAGGCCTCAACAGTAATTATTCAATCACATGTATACATCCCTGGGATGTATACATACCCATATCACACCTGATGCCTTTATTACTTTCTCATCCCCTGGGGATGTCTCAATCTAATTAGATTATTGGTTCTTAATCACTTGCATCACACAGATGCCCTTATCACGTTCGTGGTATCACACATACCCATTTTTACAAAGTTTTTCATGATTTAAAATAATTCCAATTTAATAATTATATCACTACATACATGCTCTTGAAATTAAAGTACATGTTCAAGGTGTTCCCTATCTCAAGCCTTTGAAATTCCTAGCATCAAGGTCCCACGCAGCTCCTTGTACTCATGACCATACGTGCCACCTATGGTACAACATAACACATGTAACTCATCACTAAAGGTGCAATCAAAGAAGGTCCAAGACCCTCCCTGAATCTCAAGATCAAACTAAGAAGTTAGGCAAAACTGTCAAAGTCGATTAATCGATTCCCAAAATCGATTAATCGAAATGAAATTCGATTAATCGATTCCCAAAATTGATTAATCGAAACCAAAATTGATTAATCGATTCTCAAAATCGATTAATCGAGATTCAAATTTGATTAATTGATCCCAAATCGATTAATCGAGGTCTCTAACATAAAGCAGTCGATTCTTAAATCTAGTAATCGAGATCTCAAAATCAATTAATCGATCCCAGATCGATTAATCGAAATCCCAAATCGATTAATCGAAATCCCAATTCGATTAGTCGATTTCCCCAGGTTTCATTTCTCCAGTGGCTGGAGCTTTCCAGTAGATTAGTCGATTTTCAAATCGACTAATCGAAATCTAAATCGATTAATCGAAATTCATTTCGATTAATCGAAATCGGGCCTTCATGACTTTTCAACTTCTCAGACCAAATCGATTAATCGAAATCCCAAATCGATTAATCGATTTGGCTCATCTTTTTCGGCCGTTTCTTCCAAATCCTTCTCAAACAATTTTCTTTCTTTTTCTAGGCCTTTATCCTATGATTTTAAGTAAATTTTTTACTGCAATTAACCTCTATGATCAATGCATTTAATTCAAATAATTTTACCTCAATCAAATCTCATTTGCTTGGATCACAAGGTTGGAATGGCTAGGGTTCCAGCTTTGTCTCTAGCGGATTCCTCACGTCGAATCCGGCCTTAAATGCTCAAATCCCCTCTTGGCTTGCGTTCACTCCTTGCACAACAACCCCTCTCTACTTCTCTCCCTCTCTCTCTCTCTTTTTAACTCTCTTCAACAACCAAACAAGAGTAATTTAGGGTTCTTTAACCCTTTTATACTTATTTTCCATGTGTTGAGCACATACACCCCAGATGGGTGTATGTGGTTTCAGATTTCACCTCGCACTCCACACGCTTGCATTAATTTCACATCACATCCATTCATCACCTCTCGCATCAACTAGTGGACTCCTACTTAGTCAAACCTATGACCCGTTGGGCACGGATCCCGAGGTCACCGTTTAACGTAATTTTTCGGGTTATTACAAAATATCTACAATATCAGAGCATACGAAAATTTTAGGCCTAAAAGTTGCAAACACCTTACATAATGCAAAATATTACTATGATAGCAAAGACCCAAACTCAATATAAAAGTAAGACAGAAACATTACATATATATACACCGACTTGGTCAAATTTGACTAGAAAATAACTTAGATTGAGATCTTATTTAAACAGATATGCACATGGCTTGCACACACACACATATATACACCGACTTGCTCACCAAAGGTGGTGTGCCTAGAGAGACCATTGAACTTAGCAATGGTATTCCTCAATAATTCAATATAACCAACACAAGCAATGATGCAAAGAAACAATAATTATATTTTATAACATAGCAAACATAATTTGAGTAGGAAAAGGGGCTCAACCTCTCAGAAGCATCCACTTTTTTCCTTAAAGCAGTAAGTTCAGCTTCAACAGCAGAAAGCCTTTGTTAACAAGCTGCCTCAGTCTCATTAGCAGCTTTAACTCGCAACTCTAGACTGTGTTCATCTAGAGCAGCTCTCAAAATTTCAGCTTGTGCCTGAGCTCTATGTTCTGATTCCTTGATTTCCATCACATCTCTGGAACTCATAGTGGAAAACCTATAAATTAGTTAGGAGAATATATAATCTTATAGAATTTTAGCAAAAACTATGACTTGGAAAAAATACTGACATTTGATTCAATACGTGTGAGTGACTCCAGTCTACCTAAATTTCCAGTGCTCAAACATTGTCCAAGTTCCTAATATGTTCCCCCAATCCCCAAGTGAGTCACTGCATTCTATAGATTTGATCCAAGTTGACCAGGGAACATGTATAATACTATAAATTTATGGAATTGAGACCTTCAACATACCTAGCGAGGACTGAGTTACAAATCTGAGCTTGGCTCAATTACCACAATATCCTACAACACTATTCCTGTATTAGATTATAAAGAAGCCAGCACTATTCAACATACACATACCTAAACAGCCATAGTTTTTGTTAACTGGTAGTACAATTATTACAATAGCACATCAATTAGTTAACCTCAAGGGGTTTGGTGTGGTGTCCAGGTATCCGACTCAGGAAGCTAGAGATCTGAGTTCGAATCCCCTCTTGAGGAAACCCTAGGGATTTTATCTCGTGCTGACCCGACACATGCTAACTTGGAGCACACATGCCCTTGGGATTACTGAATGAGGCCCAGAAATCTGTGTTCAAACAGACACTTTCACCCTTATAACAACCAAAAATCTGTCCAATATTGATTATACTGCCTAGTTATGCACTATTTCTCAGTACCAATTGTATAAAATGACAGCAATCTCAATGTGTATAAAATATGGAGTGAGAATGATCTTAAATAGGATATATGGTAATATATTTTTTAATTTTTTGGTATAAATGTGATTACAAAACCTAGTGATAAGAATGAAAGCACTATAGAACAGTATAAAAATACACTTATTCAAGCTATTAAAACAACAAATTAAAGTATCATTTAAAATAGCACAATACCCCTGTATATTAAAATTAGCGTGGTATTTATAAGGTTGTAATTTCTCATAGAAATAAGACATTCAAAAATTGATGAGATGGCATTTAGGTCCCCGTAGATTCTATCATATAATGGACCTTAACGTAAAACTACTGCTGGAAAGAGTATTTTTATGAGCAAGAACCGTCAAAATCTGAAGCACTCATGCTTTCTCACACACAAAACTGATTCATCACCCGCTACTAGTGTCCATGCTAGCTAACTACCTACTAGCTAAGACTCCCTTCAGTCCTTCCATACTTGCAAAAACTAAAACTAACCCTTGTGCCACCTCTCTCACCCCTTTTCCCCACTTTATAACCAACAATCTGTAGATAGAGAGAAGCGAAGTAGAGGAGAGAGAAGGAAAGAAAAGGGAACGCCGTAAAAATCTCTACGCCCGGGTGTATAGCTAGTCCTTGGCCTTGTATATATATATATATATATATATATATATATATATATATAAGAGGCTGTGTGGCAGCTGAGCTATATACACCCAAGTGCATGAAATCCAGTTCAAAACTATTTCTTGAACTATCCTAGTTCAGAAATCAAGTTTCTAACTCTAATTCAGAACGCTTCACTGCTGGGAAGGTTCAGTGGAGTTTTAATTCAGAGCTAATGTGGTTGAGTTTTAATTTGTTTTTATCTCTAAACTGTTGGGTAAGTTCATTAACTGAACTGGTTCAGCTGCTGTTTTGATTCTCTTCTATCTAAAATGCTGTGCATTGAACTGAACTCAGCCAATTCAGTGACAAATTGGGCAGCTAAGTACACCTTTTCTCTCTGGAAATTACGTAAACAGAATGGAAAAAGGCAGCTTATGGACTGAACATCTTTTGACAGAAATCTAGTTCAGAACTCTTCCCGTCTAGGCAGTTTCAGTGAAGTAGTAGCCAACAGCTCTACAAGTTCATGTCATGTTCTCTTAATGAACTGAAACCATGTCTGGTTGTCACTCTAAAATGTCGGGCAGGTTAATTGACTGAAGTGGTTCAGCTGAGGACTTGTGGAAATATTAAGGAGTGATGCCATTCAGGTCATGTTCTGATTTCTGGTTTCAGTAGGGCTAATCTTTCACTAATATAGGCTGCATTTATAAAATGCTAATTTATCTTTGAAACCCTATGCTAAAGATGGCGTTTCATGGAATTATTAAATGGTTGTGCCTAATGACCCATGGGGTTAGCTTTCACTATGTAAAAGTAAGGGGTGGTATGAATTTGTGCGAGGCAGAAATCAGTATACTTTATAATAGCCACATTTGAGGGATCAGATGCTACTAAATTTGTTTAGTACTTATTATGTCAGCTGAGGAAATTTATAGGCTCCGACTGAGAGTGGAACCTATAAAATTATTATTAGACCAAGACTAGCAACTATTTTACTACCCAACTCTCCTCAAATCTATCCGAGGTTTCAAATATATCAACAGAGAACCAAAAAGATAAGGTAATGCCATATAAAATTATTATTAGACCAATAATTGCAACTATTTTACTACCCAACGCTCCTTAAATCTATCCGAGGTTTCAAATATATCAACAAAAACCAAAAAGCATATGGAATACATATAACAGGGATTGTATCAATACTTAATTTGGTTTGGTTTTCTGATCTGTCCTTATCAGACACAGAATTCCATTCATTTTGCTGGTGCATTATCCAAAAATGCTTATCTATGCTTTTGATACTTTTTCATTTAAAATTGATATATTATATAAAGCATCCAAAAGAGGAGGATATGGTGAGGAGAGATATGCGCCACTTTCCTTTGGAAAGTTTGGAACACATCCAAAAGTTGCTCAATCCCCAGAGGAGAGAATTGAGCAGCTGGTTTTCATGATCATTATTCACGTGGATCATGTGATGGAGTTTCACATGGCAGCCAAATGAGCATGGGACCAGCCATCTTGTATGGTTCGTGGGTTCAAGAAAACTTTATTGTTATATTACAATATTAAAATAATAAAATAAATAAATAAATACCAAGGTAGTTAAGGTGGTGTGGCGAGGTTATGGCGAAGAGGCTCGCCAGGCCATGGCGAGGCCATAGCAAGGCTATTTATTATTTTTATTTATTTTATTTATTTTATTTATATTAATTAATTATTATTATTATTTTTTTCTAATTTTTTTACTATTTTTTAAAAATTTAATATTTTAATAGAAGACAAAAAAAATTCAACTATGAAAAATTAAGCATAAATAAATACTAATAAATAGAAATCAAATATGGTACATCAATAAATTTGCAACATGAGCATATATAAATATCAAATATAAACAAACATAGAAATCTTGAAAGATATGAATTATGAAATATGAAGTAGACAAGTACACATACAGGTATATTTTTAAAGTAAAAACAGAATAAAGTAAAATAAAAAATAGAGAAAAAAAAACAGAAAAAAAAATCATAAAAATAAAAATTGAAACAAAAAAAACAGATACAAAAAATAAAAAAAACAGTGATAGAAACAGAAAATAAAAACAGGAAAAAAAAAATTGAAACAAAAAAAATAGATACAAAAAATAAAAAAAACAGTGATAGAAACAGAAAATAAAAACAGGAAAAAAAAAACAGAAAAAAAAAATAGCAAAAAAAAAAAGCAAGAAAATAAAAACAGAAAATAAAAACTGGGAAAAAAAAGCAGAAAAAAAAAACTGGAAAAAAAAACAGCAACAAAAAAAAAAAAAAAAAAAAAAAAAAAAAAAAAAAAAGAAAATAAAAACTGGAAAAAAAAACTGAAAAAAAAACAGCAAAAAAAAAAAACAGAAAATAAAAACTGGAAAAAAAACAATAAAAAAAAAAAACAGAAAATAAAACCTGAAAAAAAAACAACAACAAAAAAAACAGAAAAAAAAAAATACAAACTGGCGTACCGTGAAGAAAGTCAAGCTGCTGAAGGAGCTGAAGCAATGTCGTGAAGGAGCTGAAGTTGTCGAAGTTGCTGAAGGAGCTGAAGTCGTGCCGTGCCGTGAAGATGAAGGAGTTGAAGCCTTGCCGTGAAGATGAAGCCGAGCCGTAAAAAGAAAAATACCGAAATCAACAAATAAAACAGAAAAAGAAAACACAAAATAAAACAGAAAAAATAAATAAATGGCGTACCTGTGAAGGCATGAAGATCCAGAGAGCAGCGCGAGAGGGAGAGCGAGAGACGGAGATGAGCTAGAGATCTCTAAGTCTCTAATAGCCCTAAACCCTTTTATTTAACTTATACTTTTATAAGTTATATAACTTATAAACTATAACTTATGAGTTATAATATAAGTGCTATGTCTTATTTCCTCAAAAAAAATAAAAAAAATAAGTGCATTGACTTATAATAACTAATTAGTTATAATATAACTTACAAAATAACATAGCGTATATGGCGATGCCATGGCGCCATAGCACCGCTATTTATCAAATCCTCGCCATTATGGTCCGTATGGCGTTTTACGGCGCCATTCGCTATGGCATCGCCTTGACTACCATGATAAATACTTAATCAAACTCAGGAAAAAAGGCAAAGTTGCAAACATATGCAAGGTAGATAGGATTATATAAGACATTGCCCACATCATTCTATAAGCACAACACAACTCAAATTAGTCCCACTTCATAAGTATGACTGATGAAATTCTTTTATATGTATTAAAGACATTTAACTTCACCATAACAATGTTAAAGAAGTATACGCACCTAAACACCACACATCTGTCTCTTTCCGAAGTGGATTTCTGCCTCTTAGGAAGAAGCCATGTTGCTAAAGAGCGTTGCCTAGATATTATGGAAGTAGACTTTATACAACCTCTCTGATTAGCCACGCTTACCCGATGTATTACTCCAATGGAGAAGCTGCATAACAAAAAATAAGCTCATATGATAAATAGCATACAGAATTAGTAAAAATTTAATTCTTCTAGTCAATAGGAGGAACATAGGCCAGAACAGACTTAGGCACAAACATGGATCAAAATCTCGGATCTTCGATACGTATCGTCCAGCCCCAAAACCGATACGTACCGGACGATACGTATCGGTTCCGGATGATACTTTTCGATTTTTTACCAAAAAAAAAAAAAAAAAAACAACAAAACCGATAATTTGAAATTATCAGATGATAAATTGAAATTATCGTCCGATACGAACGATATAAATGATACTTTGAACGATAATTTGACTATTTTTTGAGGGGGGCGATAAAAACCCAATGTATCGTATCATTTAAGTCCAAAACCGATACGTATCGTCCGATACATATCGGCATCGGATGATATTTTGATCCATGGGCACAAATCCCTCACCTAAGAACATCTTACCGGATTGAAACCGAAACCCTACCTTGTTGTTATTGGGATTGAATATGGTTCACGAAATTGAAGATTGCAAGATTCAGTACGCCATAGGGTTGGTTGTTGCTATTGACGCCCCACTCAAAAGAGTTGAAATGAAAATAAACATGCAACAAAAATCACCAAATGGATTTCTGGAAGAAAATATACTAACCATATATAAAGAAATCAGGAAATCATATGGTTAACCATAGAAAAATGGACAACAAAAATCAAAGAAATCAAGAAAACCATATATAAAAGTATGCTTATGAAACAAGTGGATTCGTTGACTTAAACGAAAACTTTGGACTATGGCAATTTGGTTTAGTTGTGTAACACCGCGAATTTTGCAAGCGTTGAATCGTTGACTTTCGACGATGATACAATCTGCTTTGATCAGTTTGACCTTGGCCAAACTGTTCACGCCTGTGATGTGGCCCTTGACCCACTTACCTCAATTGGATAAATACACCCAAACTCAAACCTGGAACAAATTCATGGCACGAACTTAACCCGACCCCTAAAAGGCACAAAATATAGACCCAAGACATCGGCACCTTTAAAAAAGATAAAGAACACCCAATTAATTATTTTTGGCACCCCAATATAGGAGGCACCCCATTATTTTAATTTTAGTGTGACATCCTCCTAAGGGTACCAACCATTAATCTAGAACCCTTAAGGGGGGGGGGGGGGGGGCACCCATCTTTTGATTATTATAAATGACACCAAATAATCTACTTGTTATGGGTAAGATTGATGGTGATGATCTAAAGATCACTATCAATGTAGGTGATTGAACACCACCCATCCGATGTATCATCATCATGGCTGGTGAAACATTTGACCTAAAATTGAACGCTCTAGATAAGCCACACACACACACACACACACACACCAGTCAAAGATCTGGTTGTTAGTGGGGTGGCCCAAGTATAGAAGCCCATTATGTATATTGGGCCTAGTTTATTTTGGGATCTTACAAAGGCCTGATTTTTGGGTCTTAAGAACCAACACCTAGTTATGTGTAACAGCTCAATACCAAAGTATAGTTGTGGACCATCACCCATACACTTACATTTGTGTGCAAGCAATACACTAGAACCAGCCAGGGATAGAGGTCTAACCTATATTGGATCTGACCCAAGGACAGAGGCCCGGCAGGTATAGGGTATGGGTGGAATTGAACCTTATGAAGACCCTATTTAAAATCCTATGAACTAACACCCAGAATTTCATATTTGCAACCATCATACACAACCCTAGTATGTATGGGCCATACACTATAGCAACCCCCTTTAGTTATAAAGCTCACCTTATACGAATGAACCATATACCAACCTTGTGTGTAAAGACTATACACTGAAATATATACACCGAACTATATGCACTAGAATCCAAGCCTATATACACTAAACTGTATGCAGCTGCAATACACTGGATGCGAACCTAAGAAGACTTGTAATAGAAATCTCATCTCTTGACTCCACGTAGGTGTGAGTCACCTTCAGCTTCCATGCACGTTAAGTGCAAGCAAGATATAAAAACTCCCATACCCAAGCAGATCCATTGATCTTCAAGGCCAAGTAAAATCAGAAAAAAAGAAACTCTTCTTCTAGCTTCTCAAAACCACTTCTCTCTTCTATCTCTTCAAACCCTTGAATTCAAACCGGTGAATCACAAAGTGACCACTCTACGATTCGATCGCGAGAATTGTGGCAACGACCGCTTGATCTCGGGGAGTTCCTTGCGACCCTAGCTCTTCAATTTCTTCACAAACACGACACCAACACCATTTCGGCGTCATCGTAACCAAGAATCCACCAAAAGGTACGCCGTAAAACAAACCACGTATTAGCTTAGTTATTCTGGATTAGTTTTACAATAAATTAACTATGGGTTGTTGATGCCGACTCCATGAGATCGGGTCGACAACTCAGAGATATAAGATTGAGTGAGGGTTTCGGAGTCAAAATCTTTAATGATCGTACTCTGGAACTTTCATACCAATTTAATATATACGACGGGGTTCTCTGTGCGATGTATACAAGATAATATATTGTATGTATAGTGTAGAAGAATTACAAATTAAGAAAACAACAGAAATCAGTGAAGTGCGAAGGGAAATCGCAACAAGCAAAGTGCATCACGCTTGCCACGGCAACCCCACGGGCTTGCCGCGGCAAGGTGCACAGTTGATGGGCTTGCCGCGGCAACCCTGCATCTTGCCTCGACAACCCTATACTTTGACCTTGTTCGGTATTTCGGTCATAACTTTTGATCCCGAACTCCAATTGGCACGATTCTTGATACGTTGGAAAGGAGACAAAGAGCCCTATAACTTTTATGAATTAATAAATTCATGAATATAATGTTTAAAAGGTCAAAATTTAGTGACAAGTAGAGGCAAGTTGAGAGGTTTGCCGAGGCAACCCTGTGCCTTGCCGAGGCAAGCCTGCGTGTAGGTATGTGGGTTGTGTTCTGTCTAGTTAAACACGTGTTGTTCACATTAGGGGTCTATAGTGACCCAGGATGTGTGCTAAGCATGCTGAACATGTTTAATGCATTTCAAGTGCTCATGAAGAGCTCGTGAAAAGAGATTTTTGCTTGGATGCATGCATGCACGTGTAAAACGTAGCCTTGATCGCAAGGTAGGGAAAATTTCACTACGTAATTACATTTAATTTTAATTCATGGAATTTAAATTTAGGTTTTGTATTGAATTAGAAAAATAAATTGTAGGAAAGAACACTTTGCCGAAACCTTGTTTTTCATGAATTCGTGTTATTGATGTCATCATTAAACACTGATATTTCTCTAGAATTGTTAAACGAGAAATATTGCCATGTTTTGAAGAATGAAATCTGGATTTACGCTCGTGTTTTACATGCTTGTACTCGCATTTCAATATGATATTGCATATGACTCCTATATCAGATTTGCATCATTACTATTAGTTTGTATACTTGTCTTTGATACCTCATTATGTTTGATCCGATAAGTTTTAGTTCTCGTTTGCTTAATCTTGTATATGCTATATGACTCATGTTCTTGCTTGTGTCCCTGTGATTGTGTGATCCGATTCAAGTGACCCTGTTAACGTAGCCCAGGGGCTTGATGTCTTGATTCAAGTGACCCTGTTAACATAGCCCAGGGGCTTGACACTTGACACCACTTGATTGAACTTGAAAACAAGCTGTGAATATGAACTTTGATTTTAAACATGACTTCTAAATCTGAATCTAAATATGACATCCGAACTTGAATCCGAACTTCGAAAATAAAAAACTGTGGATCGAGCCGACACGTCGGTGAACCCGTGTATTTGAACATGAATATGAACATGACCATGAAATTAAACACTGATCATCCGGGTATTTGAATCGACACGGCGGTTAATCCGTGTATTTGAACCGACACGATGGTTAATTCGTGTATTTGAACCTGAATATGAACATGAACATGAAATCATAAATCCAACCAACACGGCGGTGAATCTATGTATTTGAACATGAATATGAATTTGAAAACGAAATAATGAATCGATCCTTGATCAGTAAACTCCGAAAATGAATTATGAAATATGGATGTGAAATCTGAATCCGAATGGTATATTTGAATCTTGAAATTTTGAATACGAATGTGAAAATTGAATTTTGAATTCGATATTGAAAACCGAAATATGAACACGTGTCGGAATTTGAATTGAGAACTTGATTTCAGCATGAGAATTTTGTAAAGCTCAGTTTTGAATAGAATATGTCTTTGAAATAAGTTTTGTTTCAATATGCCTTTGAAACAAGTTTTGTTACAATATAGCTTTGAAAACAAGTTGTGCTTCCGATATGTCTTTGAAATAAGTTTCGTTCCGATATGTTTTTGAAATTAGCTTTGGTTCAATATATCTTTGAAAACAGTTTGTTTTTTATACGAAAAGAATGTATTCGTTTCGATTTAAAAATGCCTTTGAATTATGATCATTGGATTTGTGTTTTGAAAATATGAGATGTGGTTAGTATGGATCTTTTCCCTACTAGGCTTAGATGAAGCTTATTCCTCAACTATACGTCACAGGTACAGGTCCTGTTCAAGAAACTTGAAGCGGATCCGGTAGACTGTCTCTTTGAGCTTGGTGTGGAGATACTTGGGCTTCATTTTTTACCTTTAGATTTGGTATATTACCGGACTTTGTTAGCAATTAAACCTGTACTTCTCTTTTTGTACACCACTGTTTAGGTGATGGTTGACCATCACCGGTGGTTTTAGATTGTAGATGGTGTTTTGTAATAAATGAGATATAATTATCCTTCTGTCATGTATGTTTTATGCTTTGAAGTCCGCTTTTTGTGGACATACTATGTATACTGTATTTTGGATCGTGATTTGCGACCCGACGGTCTGGGTTTTCCCATGTTATTAAAAAAAAATGTGTTGGGAAAATCTGGGCTGTCACAAGTTGTTAGCTTAAACCTAGCCGAAAAATTAGGTGGATCATCTCAGTTGTACATGGGTCCACACACAACTAAATCGAAAAGTGAGCTCAAATATAACCCCGTTGAAATGTATGCATCGAAACAACTAAAGGTGAACTTTATTGAGCCCATTTCCCACCACAGCCAAATTATCTTCAACTAAAGTTCTTCACTCCCCCGATCTACGGCCTCACCGTCTACAACGCCACCCATGCTGCCTGGCACAGGATCCCACCCACTCCACTTCTCCCTGCTGGAATTCCCATGTTCTGCCACTGTGTCACCCTCCTGGGCAAGGTACTCCTCATTGGTGGCTGGGACCTTGCCACCCTCGACTCTGTCCCCGACCTCTACATATACAACTTCATAGCGGGAGGAGGTTGGAGAAGGGGGTATCAGTGGATTTAAGATCCTTCTCACTTAATAACTAGTGAGAATGACAATGTTCGAAAAAATATGGACTCAATTCAAGAAATGGGTTTAAGATTAGTGGATTCAACTCAACCATATTAATGAAATGCCAACTATTTTTTTATTATGTAATTGGGTTCGGACTCATTGCCTAGATCATTTACATCAATTTCGAATTCAATCCAATAATCACAAAACTAAGCTTAAGCATTTCAGATTTTTATGTCACAGAAAGTCCTTGAATTACAACACAGGAAACGCAATGTGGTCTGTTGAACACCAGAGAAGGTCTAAAGTCAAAATATTAATAATCTAGCATGCATTTTCCAAACAAAATTCACCCACCTTTAATCAATTTATACTAGATTCGAAGGCAATTCAGTAATTACAAAACTAATCTCAAACTATCTTTAAGACTTGCAGCTGAGTTAAATAAAAGTCCTTTGAGATACCAGAACCAAAACTCACATCCATTAAAATGATTCCTAGCATCCCAATTCATCTCTCAGCCCAACCAATCAAATCAAAACTAAAAACTTCACCCACCACCCATTTGAATAAGGACATCAATTTATAAATTATATCATAAAACAGAGATCAAATAGACCACCTATTTGAACAAGAACAGCGATCCATGTATCGAATCACAGAACCCATATCGAATTGAAATCCGAAAAACCCATATGGAATCTCCCTTTTTTCACCACCCATTTGAACAAGAATAGAAATTCCACACAGTGGATCAACAAACCCTTGTCAAATAAACACCCAAATCTTTAATTCAACCACCACAAAAGCTCAACAATAGTCAAAAGTTCGGGAGAGGGAAAAAAAGAAGTTCAGGAGAAAATTGTACCTGAGCCTTCTCTTTCACTTTTCGCAATTTCTTCAACTCTTTTGATTTAGCTTTCCTCTTGGCATCTTTTTCTGCCTGAACATCCACATTACCAGAATTAGAATCTCTCCCATCTATCAAAATTATGTAAGCATCCTAAGAAAAATTTATACCTTCTTCATTTGTGGGGAAGAGGTTATCTAATTCAGCATGGTTCTCTAACATCAAAAGATTTGGTTATAATTTATCTTCCTGTAACCTTGTTGAGTAGTTTTGCATTTAATGAGACAGAATCATCTCCTGATCTCACATGGTTTTATAATTCTTTAATAATGGATTTCATCTGTATTACATTTTTATTGAATTTTAAATCCCTATGGTTTGGCAAAACAATTGCATAGATTTTTTGAACTTGCAAGTCGAAGGATATGGTAAATCTTCTGCTGTATACATTTATCGTGCAATATTCTGGTAAAAGTTGTAAATCTTTTTTTTCTTATATACATATCTAAATAAAAATCACCTTGGAGACTGAATAATATTTATAACCGCTGAACTAAGTTTTGTTATGTTATTCGTCGAAAAAAAGAAAAATAGTTATGCCTCTAACTAGTGAGAACTTTTTTGATACATTAACTTATACCCTTTGGTGATAAAGTCAAAATACAATAGACCATAGCATTCAGAAGAGCTTCGGAGCTCTTTTTCACTCTCATAAAACTACAGTACAGAGCTCTTAAAACTGAGCTCATTTAATTCTGCGTAGTTAAAGCAAATGGGCGCAAATTAGACCATGTATCCATTACAAATGGTTTAAAGGAAAGTAAGCTTAGTTTTATGTGCTTGCATATTTAAAGCCAGTACAGTGGTTTAAAAACTAACCCGTTGTTTATGTAACCATAAGAGTGGCTTTTTGTAAGCTTACAGTGGATTAAAACTAAGCCGAGTTTAATGTAAAAAAAATTTAGTGTCTCCATTTCAACAGTGGTTTAAATCTGAGCACAGGTTTATGTAAACATAACAGTGGTTGAAAACCATAACAATGGTCTTATGTAACCGTAAGAGTGGTCGAAACCAAACTCAGATTTAAAACTAAGCTCAGTCTCTCCATTTCAACCATTTTACATTAAACTATGCTCAGATTTAAAACTAAGCTCAGATTGAAAACGCTAATGCATTTTTTTGAAAACAAAATAATAATAAAATAAAAAGCAAAAAAAAATGTTTTATCGAATAATTCCTGTTTTTCTGAAGTAAGCATGTTATAAATTTGTTTTTCCAAGAAAAAGTGGTTTTTCTCGGTTTTTATCCCGTTTATAACCCTTGTTTGGTTACAGCATATCAATTTTTTTTTTATAATTATTAATATTTAAAAAATTCCCTTTTTTACAAAAATTGCTGAAATTTAACATTTTTTCCCGTATATTCCTGGAGGCGTTTTATTCCTGTACCTAGACTTGATCACTGTGCTTAACACTTAGCCTGCAACATGAAGAACAGATCAGCAATCACTGAGCATGTAGCATGTAAATCAACTTCAATTACCAGCCTACGTAATTCCCGAATTTAAAAATGTAAAAAAAACAAAAACAAAAAAAAAGAGTGAATAATAAATCAGAAATCTCGTGTGGATCTATGCAACTCATTGCATCAAAAGAGATGCTATTGGTTTATAGAATACGATATTCATCATCTTTCAATAAAATTATTTAAAAAATAAAAATAAACAGATTAAAACATGTAAATAGAAAATACCGCTCAGAAAGATAATATTTCATGGTGAGAAAAATTAAAAAAAAAACAACAAACAAACATAAACTAAAATAAAAGGAAGGGAAACCCTAACATACCTAGAGCTGTATTCAGCTTCCAATCCATCTCAAATCCTCCACTCCACAAGATCAAAACCATAAAGCATACCAAGATCAGCATTCACCGGCTCCCGATCTCCCGACCCATCTCAAATCCTCCGATCCATCTCAACCATATAACAACTTTGAAATGGATTGGACGGATCCTCCGATCTCCCGAGCTATCCGAAATGCATCGCTTCTATTTGTCCCCCTGCTGAGCCCATCGGGGCATGCCGATAACACGATTTCTTCGAGCATTTTCTAGAGTCTGGCATCGATCTCTGCAATCTTCAATTTGACAGAATCAACGATCTCGTGATCGCGGCGGTCGCCTAGGGTTTGGAGGACCGATCGGAATTGAGCGACGTCCGCGTTGGTCATCGCAGCAAGAATTTGTGGGCTTTCGAGATTTGCATCTGCTTCACCAATTCAACATCTTGGCGGATCTCTAAATTCGAGTGTTCGAATTCAGTCGGGGGATTTTTAGAGCGCAAATCATTCCTATGATTACCGCGGTTAGAGCATTTCTTCGCCGGATTAGCAGAGAAAATGGATTAGGGTTTCATATGTTTTGCAGAGGGAGAGAGGAGAGAGAGAGAGAGAAGCTAAGGTTAAAATGAAAGGAAAATCACGGGGATTGGATATATAAATGATAAAGGGAAATTTGTACTTTCGGCCCTATAAGTTTGCGTATTTATAGAAACGACCCTATAGTTTCAATCCTTGCATAACAGGCCAGCTCCAAGCCTAGCCGGTTCCACGTCAACAACGGCCTTTTAAATTCAAATCACTTTTAAAGTTTAAAAGTATATGTTACTTTAAAAGTAAAAGTTACTTTATTACTTTTCATTCTTTACTATTACTTTTAACTTTAACTTTTCTGTAAAACCGAGTGAGTGGCTACTTATCGGCGACAACGCGGAAAAAAGCACATAGCAAATGTTCAGGTAATTTCCTTTTTTACATTTAAACACATTCAGTCATCCGCTATGCCTCTCACTTAATCCACTAACTTACCACTAACTTACATTATCGGCCGATAATGTAAGTTAGCGGTAGGTTTTCAAACTCACTTATTTTGTTAATTAATTATTTTTATTTATATTGCAGTTCCTACTAAGTGATTGTAAAATGACTATGTCTCTAAACCCAAAAGCCTTTCGAGAAATGTTAGGAAATTTTACTTGCGCTGTAACGAAAAGAGGAAGAAGATACTAGATGATTCAATTTTCGGTCATCTATTTAGGATAAATGAGAAATTAGGATTCATTGGAGACTTGATTGACGCTATTTTAAGCTTTTGGGTTAAAGATAATGTTTTCAAGGTTAGGAATACCAATGTACTGCTGCAAGAGTCCGATATAGCATTCATTTTAGGCCTGAATATGTTGATGAAACCTGAGTCTGAGAAGGTGGTCGTGCCAGAGGAAGAAACTATTCGATACAAATTCTTTCGGGGGAAGCCAACTAAAAGACCTCGTATTAAAGAAATAATTGATAGTGTTGATTTATCCAATGATGAATTTTTGAAACTATCATTATTGTTTCTCTTATGTTCTATCTTACTTCCGGACACATACTAGGAAGTGGACACACAGTACTTGGCATTAATAGATAATCTTGAAGAGTTCAAAAAGCTTCCGTGGGGCCTGATATTTTAAAATAATTTAGCAGATAGCATATCAAAAGCGAACGTCAGAAGAAAAATAGCGAAAAGAGTCAGAAAAGGGGCATTACAACATCTACGGATGCACTATCGCCCTACACATTTGGGCGTTTGAGCACTTTTCTGGAGTCGCCACCGCTCTTACTGAGCTCAAAGATCCATTTCCCAGGCTAATGAAATGGGAAGACCCGAAATTCAACCGTAATCCAAATTACTATCGAGAAAATTTTCTTAAGTCTAAAGTTATCTTAGAGCTTGAGGCTGTAAAGTACGAATTACAGTATAGATCAGTTCGACTCTTTTTTATGCAAAGAGAGAGAGAGAGAGATGGAAAGGGAGCAGGAAAAGACCGACGAGCCTTACTCCAAAGAAAATATATATGAATACGACGATGTCCCAAGTTACGAGACACGTCCTCAAGAAAGAGTCGAAGAGCCGAAAAGCCGAGATGAGGATGACGATGATGACAGCGACGAAAATGACGAGTATGAATTCATTTTACGTCAACATGCGGAACCAAAGGGCAAAGGCAAACCGGAGATTAGGCTCTAGCCAACAAGAGAACAGCCGGTTAGGCAACCCAACCTAACCAAAGAAGTAAGGGATCTTACAAAAGATTACAATACGCTCTGCATGGCTGTAAAAGAGATGAAAAGTGACTTTCGACATGCATTTACAGTGCTTAAAGGGCAAGCACTCACCATTGAACAGCTAGGGAGAGACAAGAAGACCCTCCAAGAGTAAATTGGGTCATTACAAGATGAAGTAGGGTCACTAAAACATCGGGTTCTAAATTTAACTGAACAAAATGCCTCAATACGGAAGGACCTTGATGCAGTCACATCTCATTTGACGAAGGTACTCAACCAATTCTTTTTAAATTTGAAAAAATAATATTTTTTTAAAAGATTAATGCTAAATATGCTCTTCTTCCGATAATGTAAATTATCGACCGACAACTTACATTATCGGTTGACAACCTAAGTTATCGACCGACAACATACATTATCGGTCGACAACCTAAGTTATCGACCGACAACTTAAGTTATCGGCCGACAATTTAAGTTATCGACTGATAATATAAGTTGTCGATCGATAATTTATATTATCGGTCGATAATGTAACTTGTCGGGCGCTAATATAAGTTAGCGGCTGATAATTTACATTATCGGTCGATAATATAACTTGTCAGCCGATAACTTACATTAGCACCCGATTATGTGGTCGCTAACCTGATCCCAAATAATGTTATTTTTTATAAAATATAATGACAGTTTTTAATGTATTTTGCAATTATGCAGGATAATATTCTTTCCTCTATTCTATTTGAAACGTTCGTTCTCACTGCTTCTCAATCTTTTGCTCCTCAAACTTCTGCCCCTCAAACCATTGCCACTGAACCAACAGTCACCAAAACTTCTGAACCTAAACCCACTGCTCCTCAACCAAGCCATCAATCCACTGCCCCCCAAACTTCTGCCCCTAAACCTACTGGCCCAAAACCCACTGCTCCTAAACCAATTGCCCCCCAAACTTCTTCCCCTAAACCTACTGACCCTAAACCCATTGCTACTCAACCTACTCATCAAATCACTGCCCCCAAAACTTCTGAAGCTCCTCAACCTCCTACTAAACAACCCTTGATGGAAGTGGGTGATGAGGGTGCTCCTCTTACCTAGCCTTCTCGTGAGTCACAGCCGGCATCACTAAAATCAATTTTAATAAAACTATCAACTGCAAAAAGTAAAGACGAGGGATATGACTTGCACGCTCGGAAGAAGAGAAAGACTCCGACTAGTAAAGCAGTAATAAAAAGACCAAGATTGATTGTGGAGGAGGAGGAGGATGAGCCAAAATCAATGGAGCACAAATATATACTCAGTTTTTAGAACCAGTCGGCGGAAGAGGACAATGTGATCGTCAATACTATCATGGGTGTTGATATCATAGTTACTCTTTTAAAGGTTCTCAAAGGACACTCGTGGCTCAACAATGAAGTCATCGACGCGTACTCGAGAGTCCTTGAAGTTATCAACGATTCAATATTTACGGTAAATGTCAAAAAAAGCTGGTTCGCTTCTGCGTCCGCCCTGGTAAGGTTTCAACTATTTATTATTTCATTTGTTTCATTTATTTGTCTTTTCATTCATGACTCTCAATTCACTTTTTTTAATTTATTTACTTACTACATTATCCTATTTCAGACCTTATTTATGGCAGACGAGAAAAAATTTTAAAAATTTATCGATAATGAAGGTCTAGCAGCACTTAACGACTTCGATAAGTGGCAGGCCTACTGTGACGAGTGGCAGGTTCGTAACAATTCAAAGCCGCTTGAACCTCTACTTACAAATGATAAGCGTGGAATTCACTCGATTGACTATGGAACGGTACTTTTTTAATACTACACTTATTTTATTTAACGTTAACGACTTTTTAAATTTTTAATTATTTAAGATTTCGATTTCATTTTTGTGCAGATTTTTCTTTCGATGCATACTCAAAAATATAGCCACTGGGCGTTGGCTATAATTTCATTAGTTGATCATGAAATTAAGTTGATAGACCCAGCAGACCGAGAGTGCACAAGGAGGTTCGAAGCTCATAAAAAATGTCTATTGCATCACCTTCCACGTTTTCTTTACACTGTCGGTTTGAAGTCAGCTTTCGATCAACAGTGGAAGGTATCGGTGTTTAACAGTATCAATCTCCCGCTCCAAATAAATGGTTGGGACTGTGGTGTGTATGTTTTGAAGTATATAGAATACTTCTCCCAATGACGAACTATTCGATTTCAAAGAAAAATAAATGCAACAATTTAGAGCCGAAATCAGACATTTAATATGCACGTTTGGGAAGAGTTAAACTTTATATTTTTATATTTCATATCTTTATATAATTTTATATATTTTTATAAATATTTTTGACACAATTTTAAATATTTTATATCAACTTGTATAATTTTCGTTGTTATCAATTTATCTTAATTGTTTAACTATTCATTATAAACCTCATAAAAAGACTTGTATTTGAGGTTCAGATTTCACAATGCCTGTCAACTTAAGTCAGCGGGCGCTAACTTAAGTCAGCGGATGCTAACTTAAGTTAGCAGCCGCTGATTTTTCGCTAATTTAAATTAGCCGTCGATAGTAGGGCCATGATCTTAAAATCTATTTGGATGATAAATGGTCTCCTTAATCTATACCGTCCACTTGTGCTCCACGTGGCACTCAAATACTGTTTTGGGTGCCACGTGAAGCTCCACATGTATCTTGGAGGGCGGTCACCGTCCTTCATCCAATGGAGGACCTAGCCGGCTCCCTTTATAAAATATGAAATGTTATCGTTATCGATAAGGGTAGAAATAAAGGTACTGACTTAGGGTACTCGTACAAGTAATCTAAGTTAATTTCAAATTCTAACAAATTTATACGAGTGACGATTATGACCATATTTGTTACAATTTTTACATCGTAGTGGTCGAACTTTGCCTTTAGATCTTATTCTCCTTTTCTTCGGACGGCCGGCTTGACGTATTTTGTGCAGAGGAAAAACTTGAATGTCGTCTCTTTGCAAAGTCCATTGGCGTTTTTCAATGGTCAGGACAAATTGTTCTTTGTAAGTTTTCCTAAATAAGTTACTGGTAAACCAGTGCTCACAAAATTGGGGGATCTCTCTTTCTCTGTTTCGGTGTGATAATGCGACGATCGCATATAAACATGGTAATCCAAGAATAGCCCAACGTCTACATGTATATGTTCGCTTATTTAGATCGACATTATGAGTGTAATCACCACGTTTAACTTGAAATATATGCGACCATATGGTATAACGTTTTTTCTATGGGCCCATCCTAAATTTCGTGTTATGTGTTCTTGGGCCATCGGTGTTAACACGTGTGCCATTTTTTTTCCTTCCTCCTGACGACGTAGATAAAATTCAGCTATCTTTGTGCAAATAGTTTCTAACATGCTCACGATCGGTTCCTCCTAGGCTAGTTTCAACACACTATTAATATTTTCATCTATATTAGTTGCCAACATATCATAACGCCTCCCTGGAACATAAGCGCGTGCCCAGAAATGGTCACTAATTTCTTTAATCCATGTTGTACGTTCCAGGGGGCGTCGCCTTCTATTTTTCACATAATTCTTTTAAATTTTGCTTCTGAAAATGCACGGGCAGCAACCCAGAAAAGCGGTCTAGAGATTGTATCCTTATATGTATCAAACAGATTTAGAGCTAGGTGTCGCATACAATAGCTGTGAAAGGCGTTAGGGAAAACTTTTTCCAAGCTTCCATCAAACCTTTCTGTCTGTCTGATATCAATACAAACTGCTCTTCAAAGTCACCAATTATACGTCTCCCTAATAGATCAAGGAATCATATCCAATGATCTTCATGTTCTTTCGGTACAACGCCGATCGCTATAGGGAATAAATGTCTATTCCCGTCTATCCCCGTAGCTATTAACAACACTCCCTTGTATCGTCTACGCAAATGCATTCCATCTACCATAATTATTCTTCATAAAGTATTACGAAAGCTTCGAATGCAAGGTCGGAATGCTACGAAGAATCTCTGAAATGCATTATCAGGGTCAAGACACAATTTCGGTCTGCACGTCTGGATCGACCCGCTGTAATTCGGCGACATATGACGGTAACATCTTAAATTGCTCCTTCCAGCTACCTCGGATGTCATTCAATGCCATTTCTTTTCCTCTTCATGCTTTCCAGTAACCTACTGTTATACCGTATTTTTTTTCAATATAAAAAATTATTGAAGCAGAAGTCTCGTCAAAGCCCTTTAATAGCTTATCCCTCACAAATGAAGGTCGTACATTGGCGATGTCCGCTCTCGAAAGCTGGCATTCCGCACGTATGTTTCGGGTGAAAAGTTTTCACAGCAAACGTGTCCACACCTATCAATTTCGATGAATGTATTCGCCAAATACATCCTACTTCAACACACCTCGCTGTAAATTGAAGGGGACTGGTTTTTATTGGTTTAATTTGGAAATTATTTGCCATTACAAATTCTTTAAGAGCTTTCTGAAAGGATTTTTTATTTCTAAACGCTTAACCAATGGTAATTGGTCCCCCTTCATATAGTTCCTCATCATCCGAATCCATATACTCTCTTTCCGAGTTATTAAGCTGATAGTCTTCGTCTACCAGAGGTTGATCAATTTCCCTATTAGTATCAACATGCGGAGTGGGAGACGACGGTGCTTCATTATTTTCAGGATCACTATCACCGTCATCGACTGGATGATTATTACGTGATTGGGATTGAGCTCGTCGATGTACGTTTGGTTGATGTGCAGTTGTTTGGATTGATGTTGGCCGAGGTGGGAATGCTTGATGTACGAGAGGCTGTTCTGTTGAAAGCTCGATTATCGTTGGCTCTGAAGCTATTGGTTCGGAAGGCCATTGATATGGACTAAGGCCGACTAAAAATGTTTCCCACTGATTTCAGGCAAATGTATTATTTACCGAATCGGAGTTGAACTGAGATGTATCATGCATCGGATTCATTTGATGACAATATCCTTGATCTTCATCGTCTTCACTCATTGGAATGTTTCAGAGGCCTACGGTAGGGGCGAAATCCTATATTTGTATTTCTATCATCGTTGACTATCATCGGTGCAGTGATGTTCTCCTCTTAAAATTATATTTCTTGATTTTCAATCAAATGTTTTGTTCCCACACCATCATCATCTTCGTTTGTTTCCTGGAATGGTTGAAATGCTTCTATGGACGGTAAAATTTCTGCTACGATAGTGACTAATGATTTTTCGATATAAATATTTATCACACCATCACCAATACGATATGCTCTGAATAAGTTTATAAGATCATCAAAGTCAGACAATTCGACAAACACAAGTTCATTCCCTATGCGTAATGAAACCGTTAGTATAATAGAATGTTCTTTCGGTCGTGTCCTACTGACCTTATATATTTTCTCCATAAACTCATCAAATGATATGTTCTCCATAACAGTGACAATCCTCCGATGTCCTCCGTTGTAGGTATTATCTCCCACACGGACGAAATCAAAATGGCAAAGAAGGGGAACATCCATTTCAACCTATAATATTTATAAAATGAAAATTGGTTGGTTAAAAGGGTCGTACTTGACTTAGCGGCATAATATTAAAAAATAAAAATTGGTTGGTTAAAAGGCCATCATAGGATAGCGGCCGATATCCTAAGATATCGGCCGCTATCCTAAGATATCGGCCGATATCCTAAGATAGCGGCCTCTATCTTAGGATATCGGCCGATATCCTAAGATAGCGGCCGATATCTTAGGATGGCCTAGTCTACCTAAGATATCGGCTGCCATCTTACCTAGCCTGATCTACCTACTATATGTTAAAAAAGAGGGGAAATCAATATCTTACGAAGATAATATACTCGATATCTTACCTAGCCTGTTGTAGTTCTCTGGGTTATACCAACTGTAGTCGAATCTCGAAATCGCAATCCAAGAAAAAGTGTTAAAAAGGGCAAATAAGCATAGGGAAGCATATATATATATATATATATATATATATATATATATATAAGGGAAACGTGAAACCGGCTAGGCTTGGAGTTGGCCTGTTATGCAAGGATTGAAACAATAGGGCCGTTTCTACAAATACGCAAACTTATAGGGCCGAAAGTGAAAATTTCCCAATGATAAATCTACCTGTGGGTTGAATGGGTCGGCTCGTGGTCGGCCCAAATTCGATACCTGGTAGGTTTGGTTATGATACCATGGTTTTAGGTAGTGGATTATTAGACTATTGTTTTAAACAATGATTTTTTTGTATTGCTACAGTGGTTTTTATATTATTTTCACATAGTGTTTGCTCCATTGAAGTTAATGAGACTGCTATATAAATTCATAGCCACAAATGGGCTTCCACTTTTCAGGAAAGTGAACCAAGCAAGGGATAGTTCTTCATCCATCTCTAAGCTGAGGCATACTCAAATTCAAGTTGAAGCCCATCCTTTTACATGATTCTGCAATTTGCTAAGGATTGGCTTGATTACTTTCCTATCAGGGGCTTGAACATAATCACATTAAATTTGATTGGTATTGTTTAGAGAAGCTCACGGACATCCTAAAGAAGCCAGGGCATAGGCATGGGCAATTGGATCCTTATGGGGGAGAGGGAGGATGAGCCTTGACTAAGAACCTGGACATGAAACTCTTAATCTTGCAACCAACCTATGGAATTTCTAAATGAACACTTTTCATTTCAATGTAAATCTAAATTAAACCATTATTAAGTTAGGCAAAGATTTCCAATAGTGGACCTGTAACGGGAATTGGTAGTTGGGTCATCTCCATGACACAAATGATGGTGCTTGATGCCTTTAACTTGTCGCAATCTCAATATAGAGCTTCATTCTATAAGCTTATTATTCTCTTCATTACCACTGAAGTTATCGAAATTTTTTATTAAATTTTTTTATTAAGCTAAGCAAGTGAGTAATGAGTTTTTTATGTAGGCACCCTCAGTAATTAGGTAGGTGCGAACAGAGCTACCCAACACAATTTTACATTGAGGGGCTACAACTTGGACACAAGATCAGTGAGATTAGTGTCGTGGCACATAGTTTAGAAAGAAAGATGGTATTTTGAGATTAGTGTCATGGCACATAGTTTAGAAAGAAAGACGGTATTTTTGGGACTTGTGCCACGTTGAACGCCATCTAAGCAATCTAATTTGAAGGCCATGGTGTAAAGATCTTTGATGCCAAAGATTGGCACAAAACATGATTTCTATAATCTGATTCAACACACTCAAAGCCGATATGATGGTACACCATTGAAATCAAGATTGATTGTATGAAAGATTGGTGTGAACAATAATCTGCATCGTCCGATCTCAATCTGTCAATGAGTTTCACTGGATTTAGGACATAAGGGTCATTTTTTGAGGATTTGTGACACATGGAACAAAAACTGGCCGTCTGATAGGCGCGCCATGATCTCCCTATCCAATTTGTGGAATATTGGGGTGAAAGACGATCTCCGTCAGCTGGTATGAAGCAGTCAACGATTTTCAAGGGGTTTGAGACGTAGGCGCTTTCAGAGAACGCATGGCATGAAAAGAGGTACCCTTGGTCCAATTTCTAAGTGGGTCTATTACCAAGTTCATTTTTGCAGTTGCACACTCCCACTTATCTATTCTCAATTTCGTGGTTGAGATAGCCGACTTTCGGACTTTAAGAACACTTATAATATTTCATTCAACTAGAGAATTAAATTCTCTTATGTTAGTTTAATTGAACGACTCATGTTATACCGTGTCTCAAGTGGGATGATCATTACCCTATTTATTGATTTTTTTTTTAGTGTCAAAACCTTTTAATATAATAGTCGATCATTAGTTTTTTATAAGTATATTAATTTTTTTTAAATTACTGTAGAACATTAAATGTCTATTTTTTGTAATAAAATAATAGTATTAAGAAAATTGAAGATATTTAATAAAGTGACAACAAATAAATAAAAATTAACAAAATCAGTCTCTCTAATGCTGACTTCCTTGAATCAGACGATGGAGATCGTTTTCATCCAAACCTTTCAAAAAATAGATCTTCAAATTATGTCCTAGATATCAAACAATCATATCATAATAACACTCGCACATCTCCACATTTGACCATGATCGTGACATACCATGAGAAGGGTTCTTGTGTCATAGGTTGGGATGGGTTCCAGGTTGAATCAACATATGATCGTTTGAAAGGTAATCCATGATCTCAAGATCTATTTTGTAAAAGAGTTTGATAGTGTAATAACCCAGATTTTTGAATTTTATTTAATGGTATTAGATGATGTACCACACAATGCGTGGTGCTAACGCTCCACACCGGAATATACCCACTTTAGAAATAGTCTAATTTTTTATATACATATCAATATTAGACTCATTGCGGAGTACTTGTCGATACGATTCCAACGATATATAATTTGTCGATTTTCGATAAGAATATAAAAAGTTATGCCCGTTTGAAGAGTGAAGCGGGTTAAAGGGCACAATTGTAAATTCGGGAGAGAATCACCATTTACCTTGGTGCTTACACAAAGCGCTGGAGCAAAACCTCTTCTCAAGCTTTTCAAGTCACGTATGAATTCTACTTGCGTGAAAAAACTCTTAATTAGAGTTAACCTATACAGGGAATTAGATATATATTTACTTCTTCTTGGTCTTTTCTTATTCCTCTTCTGCAAAAGCTCGACAGCCATCTTCTTTCATAATTCTGGATCTCTCGATTTTCGATCTTATCGTAGAATCTTACACCATCAAAGTTTCTCATCATTGCGACCAATTTATCGAAGAAAGGAATTCATGAAAAGACTGCATATCGTCTCTCGAATCCGATCTCCATCAACCTAAATCATCGTAGGATTCAATCACGCTCAACAGGTGGGTGCCTCTAAATCCATCTTAAATTATTCAGTTATTTCTTAAAAAGAAAACCCTAATTTTTCCTTGAGTTTTGATAAATTTCGGGTCTTAAAAACATAGAAATTAGGCCCAAAATCGATAGGATCGTTTTTCCCAGATTTTCGTGAAATTCGGCCAAACTCTTCAACAGACACAGCCTCGGTATTTTGGCCATAACTTTTTATCCCGAACTCCGATTAAGACGATTCTTTTTGCGTTGGAAAGATAATAGAAAAATCTACAACTTTCATGTTTTGACCAACTCATGAATCAATCGTCTTGATGGTTAAAAAAATATGAGAATGTTACGTCAAATCGCTCGAGCGAGCTATTATCATCGCTCGAGCGAGGTATCACCGAACTCCGATATTATCTTAGTATTTTAGTCATAACTTTTTATCCCAAACTCCGATTAAGAAGATTCTTTTTGCGTTGGAAAGATAATAGAAAAATCTACAACTTTTATGTTTTGACCAACTCATGAATCAATCGTCTTGATGGTTAAAAAAATATGAGAATGTTACGTCAAATCGCTCGAGCGAGCTATTATCATCGCTTTCGAGCGAGTATCACCGAACTCCGACATCGCTTAGTAGTTTAGTCATAACTTTTTCTCCCGGACTCCGATTGAGACGATTCTTTTTGCGTTGGAAAGATAATAGAAATATCTACAACGTTCATGTTTTGACCAACTCATGAATCAATCGTCTTGATGGTCAAAAATATATGAGAATGCTACGTCAAATTCTAGGATTGGCGCAACTTGCCTGTTTTGACTTGTTTTTGAGGAAACACTTAAATAGGTCTATATTATTAGTAATTAGAGTTAATCTTAATACATGAACGTATATTGTGATGTAGATTGAGGGCGAGAGGCCATCAATAGGACCTTGCTTGACTTCGCATTACTCCGAGTTTTGGTAGGAGAATCTCATCTTTACAGTATTTTATTTTAATTTGCATGGATATTTTGAATTAAAATCTTTAAACTTGCATATGCCATTGAAATCACATCAGAAATGAAATTGATATGAATGATCGAAAATCTAAATCTACGAATCCGAAACTTTGAATCGCTTAAGCTACGAAAATCAAATCAAGAACCCGAACTATGTATAAGAGACTTGCATCCGATTTATATTAGTATCTGATTTGTTTTATGATTGACTGAACGACCCTCAAAATTCTGAACAATTTCCGCAAGTTTCCCTCATTACGTACGGGCTTGTTGCATCCTGAAAAAGGGTTCATGAACGGCGATGGTAGGTAGGGGTTCCCATCGGCTATATTCTCTTCCTCGAGATATAGTTTACTCGGAAGGTATTTTAAGTTGAGGATTAAGTCATGAATTGAACTTTGCATATAGAAGTTAGAGAAACCAAGATAACGAGACCTGCTGTTCGAAACTGTTTTCACACATTTAGAAATAAATCTTACATATGATTTCCGCACCTAAATTCAGTTTATTATCTGCTTATATGTTTGACAAGCTATATTCCAATATTTGTTTTGAAACCATGTTAGTTAAAGTAAAATGCCGTAGATGTCTTTCTTCTACTGAGCTTTGTTGGTTAGCTCACTCCGACTATACGTCACAGGTTCAGGTATTGACGTGGCTATTCGTACGTGAGATCGATCTCACTACGCTCGAGGAAGAGCTTGAGGTTCCTCCTGAGGAGTTTTTCTCAGTATAGAACTTACTGATTTTCTTATTTGTGGTGAGAGTTAGACTTGAATTTGTGGGCCCATTTTAGTTGGATACCATAGTTCTATATTTGACATTGATTTCTGTTATGAGCCATGTTTCGATGATGGTCGGCCATCATCGGTGGTTCTTTACTTTTAATTGCTTCCGCATTTATTTTAGCTATGGATATTTATTGCGCTTTACTCTGATATGTGCCCTGTTTGTCCGGCTTATCGTTTATTCGATAGGTTGGCGAACCGGCCTTTCCTATACCTGAGGGATTGGAAAAGTCGGGTCGTCCGGTTGGTATCGAGCCATGGTTTTAGATTCTCTAAGGACCCATGATGAGATCTAGTTCGCATCAGAGTCAGGTCGTTAGGTCCAGAATCACTAGTACTGTTTGTGATTGTCTTTACAATCAATGTTGACTGATGTTGTGGTGTTCACAATGACAGATCAGTATGGCCCCAAGATTTAGAGGCAGAGGCAGAGGTAGGACGGTGCCTTTAGAGGACATTCCTGAAGGTGTCGGTACATCGAGGGGAGTTGCCTTCGCAACCGGTTCTAATGCAGTCCATATAGGAGCCGGAGTTGATAGAGGTCAGGGTGAAAGAATGGAACAAGTGTTGGAAAGTATGGCCACCAACATTGCTCAGCAGACCGTATGATGAGGAACGGGTGTTATGGTTATCTGGCCTACTTGCAAGATCATAAGGAGGAGAAGAAAAATATTACAGATATTACGATTGCTTGCGAGTATTCAGATGTTTTTCCTGAAGATCTACCTGGATTACCACCTGACAGGGAGATTGAGTTTGCGATTGAGTTAGTGTCGAGTACTGAACCAGTATCAAAAACTCTGTATCGAATGGCGCCTGCAGAATTGAAAGAGTTGAAGGAGCAGCTTCAGGAACTGCTAGATAAGGGCTTTATTAGACCGAGTGTGTCACCCTGGGGAGCACCGGTTCTATTTGTAAAGAAGAAAGACGGTTCAATGCGGCTTTGCATCGACACGCCACTAAATAAGTTGACAATTAAGAACCGTTATCCACTTCCAAGAATTGATGATCTGCTCGATCGATAAGGAGCAAGGTTCTTCTCGAAGATCGACTTGAGGTCGGCTACCATCGTTGAAAGTTAAGTCCAAGACATTCGAAGATGCTGTCGAGAACCGATATGGGCACTACGAGTTCTTGGTCATGCCATTTGGGTTGACAAACGCACGCGTCATTTATGGACTTGATGAACCGGATATTCAAGTCACATTTGGACAAGTCTGTAGTAGTTTTTGTAGATGACATCCTCATCTATTCAAAGACGCGAGAAGAACATGAGCAACATCTGCGAGTGGCTCTACAAACCCTTAGAGACCATCAGTTATATGCAAAACTTAGTAAGTGTGAGTTTTGGCTTGAGCAGGTCAGTTTCCTAGGCCATGTTATCTCTGAGACCGGTATCACATTGACCAAAGATTGAGTCGGTGATGAATTGGAGCGACCAAAGACCGTTCTGAGAGGTTCGTAGTTTCCTCGGTTTGGCAGGATACTACAGAAGGTTTGTGGAGGGCTTCTCCAAGATATCAGGTCCTCTTACACAACTTACGAAGAAGAATACTAAATTTGATTGGACAGAGCAGTGTGAGCAAAGTTTTCAGGAACTCAAGAAACGATTGACTCATCGCGCCAAGATTTGCTATACCATCGTGGGAGGCTTTGCAATATACAGTGATGCATCATATGGGGGTTTAGGCTGTGTGCTTAACCAGAATGAGAGAGTCATTGCTTATGGGTCTAGACATCTGAAAGACCATGAGAAGAATTACCCAATGCATGATCTTGAGTTGGCAGCAGTGATTTTTGCTCTGAAGATCTGGAGGCATTACCTTTATGGGGAGACCTTCGATATATTTACCGATCATAAGAGCCTCAAGTATCTCTTCTCACAAAAGGAGTTGAATATGAGACAGCGTCGATGGATGGAGTTCTTGAAAGATTATGATTGTACCATCCAGTACCACCCCGGGAAAGCAAACGTAGTGGCAGATGCGTTAAGTCGAAAGTTCTCTGCTCAGTTATCACATCTCACCGCAAGGGTGCGACGATGGCATCTTTTGGAAGATATGGCTCTAAGTAGCATGAGATTTGACGTAAAAGGTTCAGGTGCATTAATGGCTACGCTGGTGATTCGTTCCACCCTCTATGAGAACATTCGCAGACTTGGATGACTGGATGATGAACTTATGGCTATCGACGGATGTGATTGGGGGAAGCAAAATAGATTTTTCTATCAAAGATGATGGCACTTTGTTGTTTAGAAACCGGGTATGCGTACCAACTAGTACTGAGCTTCGGGACACTATTTTGGAAGAGGCTCATAAGTCTATGTACGCTATTCACCCTGGCAGTACCAAGATGTACCAGGACTTAAAGAAAAGCTTCTGGTGGAGAGGTTTAAAGAAAGATGTCGCTGTGTATGTCTCGAGATGTCTTGTGTGTCAGCAAGTAAAGGTGGATCATCGAAATGGCAGATTCTGCAACCACTACCGATACCTGAGTGGAAATGGGAGGCTATTTCTATGGACTTTATTTTGGGATTGCCAAGAACATTAAGAAAATACAATGCCATCTGGGTCATTGTGGATCGATTGACTAAATCCGCACACTTCCTTCCTTATAATATGTCGTATACCGCCAACAAGCTCGCAGAATTATACATCAAGGAGATAGTTAGGCTGCATGGTATACCGGCCAAGATTGCGTCTCGATAGAGACCCGATGTACACATCTCAGTTTTGGCAACGATTTCAAGAAGGAATGGGCTCTAGGCTCGATTATAGTACAACATTCCATCCTCGTAATCGATGGGCGATCGAGAGGGTGAATCAGATTATAGAAGATATGTTACGTGCTTGCATGTTGGATTTTCAGGGGTCATGGGACCAACATTTACCGCTGATCGAGTTCGCCTACAATAACAGTTACCAGGCTAGCATCGGCATGGCACCCTACGAAGCTTTGTATGGACGACGGTGCAGGTCTCCGCTTAATTGGGAAGAAGTGGGTGAGAAACTCATTTTAGGTCCCGAGATCGTGGAGAATACAACCAAGACAGTTCGGTTAATCCGTGAGAGACTACGCATTGCTCAAAGTCGTCAGAAGAGCTACGCTGATCTGAAAAGAAACCATGTTGAGTTTAAGGTGGGAGATAGTGTATTTGTCAAAATCTCTCCTACAAAAGGCGTGATGCGTTTTGGGAAGCGTGGGAAGCTGAGTCCGCGCTATGTTGGACCTTTCGAGGTATTGGGCCGAGTCGGCGAGGTTGCCTATCGAGTAGCCTTGCCACCGCAGCTATCGGAAATGCACAACGTGTTTCATGTGTCCATGTTACGAAGATATGTTAAGGACCCGACTCACGTATTGGACTACCAGCCCATTGAGCTCCAAGAAGACCTATCCTTGGTTGAGGAACCGATACGAATCTTGGATCGTAAAGAACAAATCTTACGGACAAAGAACATTCCCTTAGTACTCGTGAAGTGGCGGAACCATTCTTCAGAGGAAGCCACATGGGAGCGTGAAGCGGAGATTCGCGAGCAATTTCCACAACTTTTCGAGTGAAGGTATATTGTAACTATAGTTATGTAAGAAAACCATACGTACCTTTAAATTCTTGAATTTGCTAACAAAAAAAAAAAAAAAGAGAGAATTTCTTCAAATTCTTCAATGTTAAATTGGTTCATAACATCGATGCTTTACATATATATCTATAACGATCACACAATAAAATCTTAAATGTCATATTTATTCATTCTCGGTTAGAACCGTATATCTGTTGGAACCCATGTCATCAGTTAGAATATGTTACCAGAACGCGTGATCATGCTTTTGAATAAGTGTTCGATTCGACATCGAAATTTCGCTCAAATAATTATCAAAAGGGTGAGGTAGGTGTGTGTCTAGGTTTGTGTCATGGTGAAGTATATTTCAGCACGCGACACTTGGGAAGGTATGCATCCATATACGGATGCAATCCTCTATGGCGGTATGGGATGCCACAGATACATCCGTTACTACGGATCCGACCCTTGAAAGCGTGCTTGGTGAAGCCTACCGCATTGCGACCAAAGTTCTTTGACTTTAGGCTTTCGATTTTGCTTTATCTTTGGTGTTAGGATAAGGACTTACTTGATTCGGTTTAGCTATCCGTATATTTTCGAGGACGAAAATATTATAAGGGAGAGAATGTAATAACCCAGATTTTGAATTTTATTTAATGGTATTAGATGATGTACACAATGCGTGGTCTTAACGCCCACACCGGAATATACCCACTTTAGAAATAGTCTAATTTTTTATATACATATCAATATTAGACTCATTATGGAGTACTTGTATAATCTGATTCCAACGATATATAATTTGTCGATTTTCGATAAGAATATAAAAAGTTATGCCTGTTTGAAGAGTGAAGCGGGTTAAAGGGCACAACTGTAAATTCGGGAGAGAATCACCATTTACCTTGGTGCTTACACAAAGCGCTGGAGCAAAACCTCTTCTCAAGCTTTTCAAGTCACGTATGAATTCTACTTGCGAAAAAACTCTTAATTAGAGTTAACCTATAGGAATTAGATATATTCTTCTTGATTTCTTCTTATTCCTCTTCTGCAAAAAGCTCTCGATGCCATCTTTCATAATTCCTCGTCGGATCTCTATCGATTTTCGATCTTATCAGAGAATCTTACACCATCAAAGTTTCTCATCACTGCGACCAATTTATCGTAAGAAAGGAATTCGAAAAGACTGCATATCGTCTCTCGAATCCGATCTCCATCAACCCAAATCATCGTAGGATTGAATCACGCTCAACGGTGGGTGCCTCTAAATCCATCTTAAATTATTGATTATTTCTTAAAAAAAAAACCCTAATTTTTCCTTGAGTTTTGATAAATTTCGGGTCTTAAAAACATAGAAATTAGGCCCAAAATCGATAGGATCGTTTTTCCCAGATTTTCGTGAAATTCGGCCAAACTCTTCAACAGACACAGCCTCGGTATTTTGGCCATAACTTTTTATCCCGAACTCCGATTAAGACGATTCTTTTTGCGTTGGAAAGATAATAGAAAAATCTACAACTTTCATGTTTTGACCAACTCATGAATCAATCGTCTTGATGGTTAAAAAAATATGAGAATGTTACGTCAAATCGCTCGAGCGAGCTATTATCATCGCTCGAGCGAGGTATCACCGAACTCCGATATTATCTTAGTATTTTAGTCATAACTTTTTATCCCAAACTCCGATTAAGAAGATTCTTTTTGCGTTGGAAAGATAATAGAAAAATCTACAACTTTTATGTTTTGACCAACTCATGAATCAATCGTCTTGATGGTTAAAAAAATATGAGAATGTTACGTCAAATCGCTCGAGCGAGCTATTATCATCGCTCGAGCGAGGTATCACCGAACTCCGACATTGCCTTAGTAGTTTAGTCATAACTTTTTATCTCGAACTCCGATTGAGACGATTCTTTTTGCGTTGGAAAGATAATAGAAATATCTACAACGTTCATGTTTTGACCAACTCATGAATCAATCGTCTTGATGGTCAAAAATATATGAGAATGCTACGTCAAATTCTAGGATTGGCGCAACTTGCCTGTTTTGACTTGTTTTTGAGGAAACACTTAAATAGGTCTATATTATTAGTAATTAGAGTTAATCTTAATACATGAACGTATATTGTGATGTAGATTGAGAGGCCATCAATAGGACGCTTGACTTCAGACATTCAGTTTTGGTAGGAGAATCTCATCTTTACAAGATTTTATTTTAATTTGCATGGATATTTTGAATTAAAATCTTTAAACTTGCATATGCCATTGAAACCTAAATTGAAATTGATATGAATGAAAATCTAAATCTACGAATCACGAAACGAATCGCTTAAGCTCGAAAATCTGAAATCAAGAACTCGAACTATGTATAAGAGACTTGCATCGATTTATATTAGTATCAGTATTTGTTTTATGATTGACTGAACGACCCTCAAAAATTCTGAACAATTTCACGGCACAAGTTTCCTCATTACGTAGGGCTTGCATCTGAAAAAGGGTTCATGAACGACGATGGTAGGTAGGGGTTCCCATCGCCATATATTCTCGCTCTCGAGATATAGTTTTTCGGAAGGTATTTTAAGTTGAGGATTAAGTCATGAATTCTTGAACTTTGCATAGAAGTTAGAGAAACTAAGACCTTTGAGACCTGATCATTCTTGGCTGTTTTCACACATTTAGAAATAAATCTTACATATGATTTCCGCACCTAAATTCGGTTTATTATCGCTTATATGTTTGACAAGCTATATTCCAATATTTGTTTTGAAACCATGTTAGTTAAAGTAAAATGTAGATGTCTTTCTTCATCGAGCTTTGTTGGTTAGCTCACTCCTATCGTCCATGTGTTCGGTATTGACGTGGCTATTCGTATCGTGAGGCGATCATCGACTACGCTCGAGGAAGAGCTTGAGGTTCCTCCTGAGGAGTTTTTCCCAGTATAGAACTTACTGATTTTCTTATTTGTGGTGAGAGTTAGACTTGAATTTGTGGGCCCATTTTAGTTGGATACCATAGTTCTATATTTGACATTGATTTCTGTTATGAGCCATGTTTCGATGATGGTCGGCCATCATCGGTGGTTCTTTACTTTTAATTGCTTCCGCATTTATTTTAGCTATGGATATTTATTGCGCTTTACTCTGATATGTGCCCTGTTTGTCCGGCTTATCGTTTATTCGATAGGTTGGCGAACCGGCCTTTCCTATACCTGAGGGATTGGAAAAGTCGGGTCGTCACAGATAGAAAAAGATCTCCATTGTCTTATTCGAAGCAATTAATGCCTTTAACGATTGGTTACGGAGACCAAATCTTTGGTTGTAAATACCATAGCCAATGATATTTGGGAGCCATTATTTGCACATCGGAAGTTGGCCCTTGGACAGAGTCAAAACAAATACTTGGTATTGTAGGGACTTGTGTTATATGAAATACCATATGATCTGTTTGATTTGAAAGCTATGGTATAGAGATCTTAGGTGTAAAATATTGCTAGGAATCAAGCATTTTACAATAAGGTTCAATGCAATCAAATCAAACAGTTTACAAAAAGGTTCAATGCACTCAAATTCCATTATCTAATTCAATAATTGACTGCATTGAATCACATGATATAGATCTTTTTGTGCTAAATTTTTTTGATTAAATAAAAAATATGAAACCATGCGCTCAAAAGAGTAAATTGCACATAAAATGAACTATAAAATCACAATTGGTTTTAACGTTCATTTCTCAACACAATTGATGTTATTAACTATATAGTTCTATATTTTATATTTTAATTTTTGTTCACAAAATAGTATGATCATTGATCCACTCCTACCCCTGATACCCGATCATGAGATTGGATACCACACGATTTAAAATTAGTGTGGGACTAGGTAAGTTACCTGGTCCATAGTACCAGGCTACCTTTACAGATAAAAATCATGGAAAATGCGGGGTTTTTATTGGATTGGGTTTTCGAGTTAGGAGTCAGGTCAGGTTAAGAAGTGGCTAATCCTAATTGTCCAGTCGAAACTAAAAATGAAAGGTTAAAGCAAGATATGGTCATATGTCAACTTAGGGTGTTTTGATGGAAAGTTTGAAATCTTCTCCTGAACAAAATTTTTAAAAATACTTTCATTTGCACCCACCGAATCTTTGAGGACACCCATGTAAAAAACTATTGACTATTTTGAATCATACAAGGGAGATCCTTTACAATTTAAGATAAGTTCTCATAGGTTTAAGAAAGATAGATTTATTTAACTAAGAAAAAAACAACACATGCAACACACATGCACTTTTACTAGGGATCCTTTTTTTACCCAGTCCTCCACACAATGGATCTTGAGGTCATCAACATTCAATTTTTACTACCATATTTAAGCAAAAGAAAAGAAAATATAAGAAACTTTATGTGCACCTAAAAGCTGCTATGTTACTTTTTTTTTGTTTTACCATGTTTTATTTCACTATGTGTGGCAAATGGAATCAAAATCTGAGTTCCCAATGGTAAGCCAATGATCTCACCAAATCTTCTTGCTCATTTCATATACTAAGTGGTAGTCTATACTAGACATTTAAAATGTTTGATTTGATAGTTAGAATCATGTAAAATGTTTGATTTGATAGTCAGAATCATGTTAACATTGATTTTATATTCCGTGTTTACAATATACTAAAATATGATAAGGTTTGATAAGACGAATCATACAATTTTTACTTAGAGACAGAGATTTTAAAATTCAAAATAATTTGTCACAGATTTAAGAAAGACAAATTTATTTAACTAAAAAAATAATAATTAACAACACGTGCAACACACGTGCACTTTTACTAGTTATATTAAAAGAAAAGTAAAAAATATATTATTTTCTCGTAAAAGAAAAAGAAAAAAATAAGTAAAAATTCAATAAAACTTAAAAAATTACAAAAACATTGAGAAAATTAATAAAAATATATATAAAATAAATATTTTTTAATCTCAAGAAAAAATAGTAAAACCTATATTAAAAATATAAATATTAAGGTAGATATTTATGGTTGAGGGGGCATTTAAATAACTATGTTGTAAGTAGACGAGTTTATTAGATATTTACAAAAACATAGGGAGATTTAGAAAAGTAACTTTAAAGATGGGAGACTTTAAAAAATTTCCCAAGTTTTAATTCTCTTGCAGCTGGTAGCGGTCCAACACACTTAAGGGTACCTCTAAACGCGCTCACATCCCATACCCTTGAAAAATATTAATTCCTTCGAATCAGTAGATGAAGATTGTTTTTCACCCCATTCTTCCACACAATTGATATTGAGATTCTATTAGACGATCAATTTTTTATTTCATGTATCATAGTTCCAAAATAAAATGACCCTTGAATTATATGACACACATCGCACTCAAATGTTATTTTAGGGCCATTCTTTTGGAATCTGTGAGATGTGGAATCACAAATTGACGGTCTGATAGGTGTAACATAATCTCAAAAACTATTGTGTGGAAGATCGGGATGAAAAATGATCTCCATCATTTGATTCGAAAGAATGGATAGTTTTTAAGGGGTTTGGGTGGGTGCGTTTAGAGGTCTCCGTCATGGATCAAAATATCGTCCGATACTGTAACGACCCTAAAAATTTTAAACTGAATTTGTGGTGTTAGATTTGTTTTGCACTGAGCGTGGTGTTAGTGCTACATACCGGAACCTATCCTAGTTGAGAAAGTACACATTTTGGTTTTTCAAAAAGGTTTTATATTTAAAATTATCCTTATTTGACACAAGTTGTGCGATGGCCTAGTTGTTGAAAGACTTTGGTTATAAACAAGAGGTTTAAGGATCAAATCTTACTACGTGAGTTTTAAACCTCTATTTTAAACCTTGAAATAAAAGCCTATACACCCTTATATAGTGCTACCGCTTAACACCGAATTAATGCCCATATATTATAAATAAGAAAGTTACGGAGAACCCTAAATCATTATTATAAGAATTTTTCTTAAAAACCCTAACCGTCACTGCATCTTATTCTATAGCCACCCTTTTCTAAAAACACCCTAATCTCTTTTAAATCTCTTGTGTGTCCTTCCACAAGAACTCCCGTGGTATTTTTCTATCGTCAAATCGTGGTGTAAGAAGGCTGCGTAATCGTGGACGGACCATCGTGTGGACGCCGATCTCTATCGCCCTCACCGCCGTCGATTCGCCGATCACGCTTCAAGAGGTGGGTACCCATCCATCCGTCTCGTCCTTCTCAGATCCCGTCGCGTAGGATACAATTCAATCTCGTATCAATGGGCTATTAAAATGAACCTAGATATATTTCCTTATAAAATTATTTTTTGGAATGAAATATTGATTAATCCTTATTTTAATACTTATATTATTAAATTTTGTGTTATATTTTGAGTGTATTTCGGAATCCGGCGCGGTTCAAGATACTGTCGGACGATCAAGTGCCTTATATGTTCGATCCACCTGTTAATGGTATGAGGATGCCTATCGCCTCAAACTCATCTGCTCGATTATCAATTCGATCCCCGCACGAGACTTGAGTGCTCGTCTCCCTGATGGACACGTGGAATTATTGTGTTATATTTAAATAAGGAGAAACGGATTGATAATATAATATTGTTAAAGCTTTTGATAACTTTTAACATAATACTATTATACTTCTATATGAGACAAAAATAATAAATTACTTTTCTATTATATTAAGAAAATTGATTATATCACTTTAAATTTAATACTATATAAGACAAAAGACCATTATATTACTTTTCATATAATACTATTATATTTTTATATAAGACAAGATATTATATTACTTTTTTAAACTTACTATATATACACCTGCAGAATACTCTAGTTACCAAATTCAACTGAGGCAACCAATCGGTTCCTCATCTCAAACCTGTTCTTTCCTTTTAATTCCACCAACCGACCTGTTAAAGTGCTTAAAATATCAATGATGACATGTGGTTTAGATTATTATATTCATGTGATTTCATAGCTTATATTTTATATCTAATAGTCCAACGATGCGATAATATACTCTATCTTATAACAGACTTAAATTATTATATAATTAAGGTACTCAAGTATCCTGACACCTTAATAATAGCTTATATTATATTATATTTAACATTTAAGTGGTGGGTTATCAAAGCTATATAATTTATACTATACAAATATTATATATTATATTATATATAAAATAAGGCACTCGAGTACCCTATTATGACAGTATAAACTGTTACGAAGATTGGGTTTATCCTATTATAATAATATAAATTGTTGTTAAGATTGGGTTTACAAATATTGCCTCGAACCTATTTGTTTTTATGTATTTCGATCGATCGACCCTATTGTCCGATTGATCGATTCTGAACAGAATCGAATGAGAGTGTACTCAAATCACTTTAAATCTGACCGATTGATTACCAAAAATTGATCGATCAATTTATACCCAAAATAAATAATTTATATAATACAATTAAGACCGTTTGATCGATTCCAAAACAAATCAATCGATCCTCGTCCGAACAGACGACTTGATTCACATTAAAATTTCATCATTGCACGACCAAAAACTTAGTGCACAATCACTTACTTTTTGCGATCGATGGTCGTGATGCACTTCACTTTAAATTATATCATCTTTCTAATTGAGCACTTAATTATAATAACCTATATATATATATATATATATATATATATATATATATATATATATATATGTCATTTTAACGCTTCAACGCGATCACTTCGAAAACACAAAGTGTTAGAACTTCGATGCCTTTATGAAATCGAACTCTGACCTTTACGATTATTGAAATCACACTTATAACCCTATTCTATAATTATATTAGTGTGTTATGTAAATAAATATAAATATAAATATAATCCAAATCTAAGTGTAAACCGTTCTGTATGTGTGATGCTTTTGTATTTGCAACTTAATCAATTTATACGAGTTAGGGATATGTTAGATCATGAGTACGAGAGTGTATGAGATCATGCCTACGCTTGGGCGTGGTGATTCGGTGAGATGGTATCGAAGCGAGAAATACACCGTATTCACATGCCTTACAACTCATGGTAGAATGGGACCCATGACGAGTCGGGTGAGTGTGAATTCAGTGTAACCTCGTATACGGTGGCATATACGACGACCCGATCACCCCGAGTTCAAATATGATAGTATGAGTTATGAGTTAAGTTATGAGGTTCGACCATAGGCTTTAGCTGTGGTGAGGTTTCTTCTACGGTCATGTGAAACTCGAAATATTGGCGTCCATGTACAGATGCAACATCTCTATGGTAGTATAGGCTGTCACACGAAGTACATCCAGGTTACTACGGAACCTTTTTCTTGGGAAGCGTGAATTAGGAAGGTTGCCTCACTATAGTTGTCATAGGATTAAGTATAAGAGTATGATAAGATATGAGTATGAGATAAGATAAATTATGATATGAGTACGATAATAAGGCATCGCTGTATAGGCCAGCAAAAAATAAAGAACTTAAGTCTCTGTACGTGTCGTTCCTTGCATAGCCACCGTAAGGGCAACAACGTCTTTTAGTCAAGACGGATCTCTGGGAGAGATTATGAGTATGAGTATGTTATGAATGAGTTTGGCCATTATGTCTCCCCATTGGCTGGATGGTGGAGTATGAGTATGACACGAGGGCATTATGATATGGTGGTATGGTACTATGTTGACCCTCCCATGGTAGCTCGAGCAGCGACTCTGGCACAGGTCGTTTAGGATTTCACTAGTATGTTAGTTACGCTCATGCGATGTATAGACGTATATGCGAGAATGATAATAAGACATGGTATGATATGTTATGAGATATGGTAAGGTACGTTAGGATATGAGTGTCTAGATTATGGTCTTGCATTTATGATATGATATGAGTTTTACGATATGCATGTGATTTTATCTTTCTTTTGCTATCTGCTTTGAGATACTATGTTTATCACTCACAAGATGCACCCACAATGCACCTGAGTAGTATGGGGTGGATTGGTGGTGTATCCCACTGAGTTTACGTGACTGAGTAAACTCATCCCACGATAAATTAACAGCTGCAGGTGACTATACCGACGGTGTGGACATGGGTATCTCTGATCCGATTGGTGTTGAGAACGTCGACCCAGTGGACGTTAACTATCAGGGGCCTTTGGAGGGTGACGTTGTCAATTATCAGGAGGACTACAGTATTTATTTTGATCTGAGCGCCGGATATTGATTTAGTAGACTCAGTATTGGATTTTGCCTTATATTATTATCATTGACTCCATGCTTTTATTTTTTTTATCGGATTTGTCTTCGATTTGACTTACTTGTTAGTTGTGGATTGATAGCATTCTATCGCATTTTATTAGATTTATTCTGTGTTTATGATTGCATTTACATTCAACCCTAATTGTTGGATTTCACGGATTTTGTGGAAACATTATTGCGCGAGAACTCTGATTAGGTGTATGTCCGCTTAGCATATCCGGGATATGTGCGGGTCATAACTCAGAATTCTAGGCCCTCGGGATAGGGTAGAATTTCGGGATGTGACAGATACTGATACGTATCAGTATTGGATAGGACGATACGGTACATTCAATGCATTGTATCATCCAATTTATATGGGAAGGCTCGGACGATATATTCAATATATCGTCCGATAAGTTACTATTTCGATACGTATAGTTCGATACGTATCAGTTTGGAACTCGGACGATAGTATCGGAATGCCGGCATTTTGACCCATGGTCTCCGCACTTAAAAAGCATCTCAAACACCAAGTTAAATGCAACTTCAACGCATTAAAGGTACTGCTTGCACAAGCCCAGACTTAAATGCACCGCCAGTTTATACCCAACTTTTTGTCTTTGTCTGCCATTCGAGCCATTAAATGTCTAAAGCAGTTTTTCACTAAAAAAAATAGATTATCAGCAATCTATTAAAGACTATTAGTGATAGTTTTTTTTGTTAGCAGTAATAGCCTTATTTTTTTCAGTGTTTGGATGATATCTTTTGACCAAAATTCCCAAAAGCCAAAGGACACTTTTTTGGTCACATGTGGCCACTCCCAATTTAATACAAATAACCCTGCTTTTACTCCAAAAGTCGAAAAGTAGTGACAGGTCTCCAGCTGCATTTGACATGTCGGAGTTAGTAGTGACAGGTCTCCTTCCTAACTCTAATCAAAGTAAGATTTACCTGCCCTAGCATATACCTCTCTCATTTCTGATAACTCTCTGTCAGACCAAATAAAAGTTGTTCAGCCAAAGAGTGAGCAGAGAGCTGCGAAAACTAATGGAGCAGAAAAATCCTCTATTAGAACATAAAAATCCTGCTTTACAAAGAGTTAATAAGGAGAAGGAGGACTTGCTAAAGTAGATAGCACTAGGGTTGTCAATGGGTCGGGCCAGACTTTTACATTGCCCTGGCCTTAGCCCTAGGCTGGCCTTAATAGGTCGGCCCTTGCCTTAGCCCTAGCGGGTCAGGGCGGGGCTTTTGAAAATTACCATTTTTTTTGTTGTTATTCTTATTCTATAAAAAATATATTTAATACTTATTATTAAATACTTTTAAATATAGATTATTATATGAAAGAAGGATATCTCTATTTTTAAAATTATCAAATTAATCTTCTAATCAAGCTATCTATTAAGAAGGATCTATGGGTAAGGGTACATTTTTTTCTTTAATCAATAAAGAAGGGTACATTTGATAGAGTAAAAATATAATAGTATATATATATAGGGTCAGGCGGGACCTAGGGCCGGGCCTTTCCATATCTTAGCCCTGTCCTAAATTTCAGGGCTTTTATTTTAAAGGCCCAAGCCCTGCCCTAGCGCCCTCAAAATTTGGCCTTATGGCTAACATTTACAGCCGGGTCGGCCCTTTGATATGAGGGTAAAACAATTCAAAAAAGGTGCTAAAGTTTCTTCTTTGTCTCTCTCTCTCTTCAGGTTCTTTCTCTCTCATTTTATTTCATCTCTCTCGCTTGCGCTTCTCTGCGAGACTCTGTGAAAAAGTTGGATCCCTTAATAACTTTCTCTCTCTGAAGCTCTGACTGAAGCGCAAGTGCTCTAGACCTTTGACTGAAGCGCAAGCTCAGAAGAGACAACTTTCTCTCTCTCTCTCTCTCTCTCTCTCTCTGTGGAGCTCTGACTGAAGTGCAAGTGCAAAAGAGACAACTTTCTTTCTCTCTCCCTCTGGAGCTCTGACTGAAGCGCTAGCGCATAAGAGACAACTTTCTCTCTCTTTCTCTCTGGAGCTCTGACTGGAGTGCTAGGGAAAAAGAGACAACTTTCTCTCTTTCTCTTTCTCTCTCTCTCTCTATCTCTCTCTCTCACTCTGGAGCTCTAACTAGATAGAAATGCCGCTTTGCCACTCTCTCTCTCTCTGGGGCTCTGATTGGAGCGCTGCGCAAAAGAGTGTCATTCGACTATTTGAGGTAAAATTATAAATGAAGTAAGATTACAGATTAGAAAATTATAAGCATTCAAATATATATATATATATATATATATATATATGTTATGATCGAGATAGATGCTTTTTCTGCGAAGAGTTAGGGCTGGTCATAGATGCGTCGTTGCTTCTACGCCAGAGCGACAAGGCTTCGTATGGTTTGCGCCATTGCTTCGTATGTGAAGCGGTATCCTCATGTGCTCATATTCGATGAATCTCTTCACTTTTTTACAGGGTAGAGATTATAAAATTATAAGCATTCGAAAATATATAAATTATATTTGATAGTGAAGCAGACACTTCTTATGTGAAGTGATACAAAGCGACGGTGCGACGAGTTAGAAGAGCCATCGCTTCTAACTTAAAGCATTGACGCTCTTTACGGTTGCGTCATCGCTTCATTAAGAATCAGTTTCCTTATTATTTAGGGTGGAGATCATAAAATTATAGGTATTCGAAAATATATAAATTATATTCGACGTAGAAGCAAGCTGTGACGTGGTCACGACCCTGGTGCATAACGATGCACATTGATCAACTAGCAGGCAAGGTGAGAGGGCCTTGTAGCTAGGCTGAGCCGTAGGCAAAGCGTGTTAGGCGAACTCTTGGGTAAAGACACATAGTGTCGAGGTACTAGAGCGAGCTACGATCACTAATGCATAGTGATGGATTGCGTTGGTGTGGAGCCACGCGAAGGATCAGGGTGGTCCTTATCCGTAGGCATGGATGAAACCAAGATGAACTAGCGAGGAGGTGTCAAACCTCGGGGCTAGGTACTTGTGGGGACCTTGCATGGGGTGAAGACGGAAGTCGAGGAACTGATGCGGGTCTTGGTGCAAGCAAGACGGCATGATCACCTCTGAACTAGGCGTATGGCTAGCAAGTAGGCGGGCGGACCTAGTAGCTAGCTGTGTAGAGCGTGTGCGCAGAGGCACATGGCCTTACGACGCGTGCATGTGTCCCTGATGCTGCAATCTAGTGTGGTGATTAGACGCGTGATTGGCTTGCAATGCGGTGCTCCGCGTAGGGGCACGCGACGTGGTGCCAAGATGGCATGTGACGTCCTAGTGCCATAAGATACGTAATGCGGTGCTCCGCGTAGGAGCACGTGACGTGGTGCCAAGAGGGCACGCGATGCCTTGGGGCCATAAGCCACACAATGCGGTGCTCCGCGTAGGAGCACGCGACGTGGTGCCAAGAGGGCACACAACGTCTTGGTGCCATGAGGCACGTGGGGCAGTGTCATAACGACACGCGATGTGGTGTCAAGAGGACACGCGACATCTAGCTTGAACGGTAAGCGATGCAGTGTCATGAGGGCATGCGATGCGGTGCCAAGAGGGCACGCGGCATCTGGGTGTAATGATGGACCCAACTTAGTGTCGAGTAGGCACGAGACACAGCCACGACTTGGACGTGATGCGGTGCCACGAGGGTACGCCATGTGGTGCCACGAGGGCACGCGACATGAGGCCATAAGGGCCTCGCGACATGGTTGAGACACGGACGCGACATGGTCGCGACACAATGCTATGTGGGCATGAGGCCATGAGGGCCTCGCGACGTGGTCGCGATGCAGATGTGACGCAGACGCAAGTGACGCTAATGCGTGAACTCACAAGCCATGTGGGCTTGCGGGATGGCACTGTGTGCCCTGGAAAGAGAATTGTGTGCCACGATTAATGTCAAACCACCTACCTTTGAAGGTGTGTGCTACGGGCAGAGGGTCATGTGCCATGGTGGTATGTCAAACCAAGGGGTTTGAGGTTATTTTGCTAGATAGTCCCAGTTGGTGTTTAGACCATACTTGGGGGAAGGGAGTTGTGGAGCTATTCTCTCACACATGGGGCCCTGCATTGCGGGACGAGCGCATGGGCTTTCTAGGTTTGGGGTGGGCCTAGAACGTCACTGCAGCGATGCGACGCTGCGGCGATGCCATGTGTCACCTGGGGCGAGGTTACCAAAAGACCCGAGCTACGCGTCACGGTGTATATGGGTTGGAAACTTCGTCGGCGCACTCTAGGGCTACGTGGGACACGGTGGTGCGCGCTAGCTGAGGGCTTGAAGCAAACGGGTGCTAGTCACGTGGGCCACACACGATGCTTGATTTGGATAGCATGAAAAGTTTCATGCTACTCCAAGTGTGCTGGTCGTGTGGACCACACACGACGCGTGGTTGGGATAGCATGAGGAGTTGCATGCTACTCCAAGTGTGCTGGTCACATGGACCACACACGATCGTTGGCTTATATGGCATGAGAGGTGCATGCCACTGTCAATCGAGGAACTAGTGCAGTGCACAGGGTGAAGCTGAGCAGGCCAGGTGGCACTGAGGTGCTGGCATGCGTGTCGTGAGTAGACACGATGCGTTGAGATGGTTTACCTCGGGTGAAGGCAACCATGAAAGGGGAGTTCTCGTCCTCTACGCGGGTGGTATCAGAGTGATGGTTGAAAAAGATGACCTTATTGTGCGCGGCAGCAAGGCGATGCACGAGTGCTATGGCCATTGTTAGGATGTGTCTCGTGAAAACTGGTATCTGAGTTAGGCTGGCCTCGCTGTAGCGGCATCGAGGCGCTGGACGGGCGTCGAAAAAAGTTACCCCATGACATTTCGCTTCTTAAGTGAAGCGACATAAAGCAATGGCGCGACGATCTAGAAGCGCTGACGCTCTTTAAGGCAGCATCTCTGATATTAACTCAGCCCTGAAGATACCGCTAGTTGGGAGTGAATAGGGTATCTGGGAGGTCTGAAGAATCTTGCCCTCTTATTCTGTTCAGGGTCCTGAGATTGTCCCTGAAATGACCTCTCTTTGTTTTGCCTATCTCTCCAGGCGAACTGCTTTTGGTTCTTCTCTTTAGAAATGAGAGCCTTAGACATAACTACTGCATATGTCTCTAACTCCCATATGGCCACTTCCTTCTATATATTTGGCCTCAAGCCAAGTTGAAACTTCCAAGCTCGCATCGACTCGGTGGCTATGTCCTGCGGAGCAAACCGGGATAGCCTATCAAAATCGGCACTATACTCTCGCACCGTCATAGCTCCTTGTTCCAACTTGATGAATTTCACTTCCCACTGTTGCCTCACTATCTTGGGAAAGTATTTCTCGTTGAAGGTTTTGATAAATTTAGCCCATGCCCAAGGGACATTGGGAAGCTCTTGCTCACGGTGCCCCGATACTGACTTCCACCAAGGCCCCGCTTCCCCATCCAGTTTGAAGGTTGCCCATCGCACCTTCTCAACATTAGTGCATTGTAGCACTTCAAACACCTTCTCCATCTCCTCTATCCAACTCTCGGCCTCAATGGGATCTGTTTGACCCGAGAAGTTAGGAGGTCTTATTCTCCTAAACTCGGTAAAATCGTCGGGTTGGTGAGGTGGTCTAGCTGATTGTTGATTCATAGTAGCTGTCTGTTGAGCAACGTTGGCAGCTAAAGCTTTCAGCACCTGCTCCATCCTACTGTCACCACCTCCTCTTCCTCCTCTTGGTCCTACCGGAACTGCATTCTCATCCGATAGGAACCCTAATCCCCGAGATGTACCAGCGACATCGGGAATCTCGCGCAGTGGGACCTCTCTTTGTCCTTCTCGTCCTCCACTATGTCCGCCTTGGAACCTCTGGCCCATAATACTGGTCTGTCATTGTGAAAATAATAACATTGATCAGTACATAGATTGTAAAAACAATCAAACAGAAGCCCGTGATTCAACCTAAAGCCTATGCTCTGATACCAACTGTGACAGCCCGGATTTCTGCACCTAGAAACCCATGCCATCTGGATCATACTTTGAATGATTTCCAGAATAAATCACGGAGTGTCTGCTCGTCTAGCAAAAGTCAGAGCAGACACCATAGGAAGTGGCAGATCGAGTCATCATATAAGATTCTAAAAAGAAAGAAAGAACAAACAATACATACATATATATATATATATGTGTGTGTGTGTGTGTGTGTGTGTGTGTGTCAAAAGAATATACATCTTCTAAAAAGGAACCAGGAAGAATCACCGGTGATGGACATCCATCACTCAAAACAATAGTTCCTGATAATGGTTCCTACAGAATGTATATAACTATAAGTAATATCTACAATAAATAATACAGAAGGTGGCCACCAGGCACACAAATAATCAAAAATACATATCCAGAAATCCAAAATACAAGACTAATATACCCATGCTAAGGATAAAACTCGTCGGCCTGGATATCCATCTCCTCAGCCGCAGCCTCTGTCTCTGGCTGATAGTTAGGGTCGCTCTCAGTGCCGGGATCTCTAGCCTCAGAACCAATTATTATAGAGACAGGGTGAGCTACCATCTAAACTCAATAGAAGAAAATCAAACAATATGTATCTGAAATGTAAAATATGGCATACAGAATATAACTCAGACAAATAATTAAGGCAGAGTGCAGACATAGCAGAACAAATGCAGACAGATAATCAGATATGCAGAATAATCGAAATGCAGAACTACTAATGAACAGAGCAGATGCAGAAGCACAAGAACAAACTTAATCTTAGAGTGATCAGATGCATGCGTACAATAGTTATTATCTTAAAATTTTATATACTTAAATAACTCCCGTGAATATAGCACGTGGTAGCCAGATGTGTGCCGATAGGTAACCCCGACCATCGTCGTTCAATGAACAATTGCAGATAATTGTATCAAGTCTCTACAAAGGAGAGTAACTTGTGTCGAGGTTTGCAAATTAGATACACGGATATCCCGCCGTGCCGGTTGTGGGTATCCTACCACGTCAGGGGGATTCGTCACATAAACTTTAAATCAATACACATAAGACCTCAGAATCAGATAATCAAACAGATGGCAGAACAAATACAGAACTTGTATAACAGAAGAAACACATATAGATGCTCAGAAAACCATGCTGTCAAAATCGAATGCAAGTTAAGTTGAATTTCCCCTACTTCAGAACAAATCTTTCTAAGCAAATCCAAAGCTTTTTCAGATGTCTAGACGTTGACCTAGACTATACGTATAGTATACTATGTGTCAGGAGTGAAAATGGTACACTGCCCAGCAGTGTTTGTTTCCCAGAAAACCAAAACAAAAATAGTTCAAACACAGGGAATTTGATCGATCAATCCTTTCATTTGATCGATCGGATTCACGTCTGATCGATCAAATCCTCATTTGATCGATCGGATGCCTTATATTTAAATAGACAGAATAGAGCACATCTAATCGATCAACTCCTATTTGATCGATAGGATTTCTTAGTTGATCGATCAATTTTCATGGTTGATCGATCAAACCCATCTTTTTCACCTTTACAAAACTGACCTGACTTTGATTGATCAAGTCCTCAATTCGATCGATTAATACTCATGGTTGATTGATTGAGTCAAATTTTTAGAAAAACACACCTGTTCCCAAGTGTGCTTATAAAATTCGATTGATCAAATCCCTGATTTGATCGATCAATTTCACAGTTTGATCAATCAATTTTCAATTGATCGATCAGTTCCTCATTTGATCGATCACTCATACTTTGATCGATCAGTGCCAAATTTGATTGATCAAATAACCAATTTGATCGATCAATCACATCGGGCCTTAACTTCCAAGAAAAAACACCCTTCTGTTTCAAATGGAGCTTATACAATTCGATCGATCAAATCTCAAATTTGATCGATCGGATTACAGATTGATTGATCAATTACTCAAATTGATCGATCGGATATGATAGTCAAGCTGTCATTAATGGGGTTGTTGAATCACAACCCTTTTCAACCGTAAAACTCATGATTCTCCACGAATCATTTACACACCCATAAATGCATATTTATGACTCTCAAACCCACATAAAACCCATAATAACTTACCTCTTTCGAAGGTTTGCTTCCTGGTTCACGGCATTGTGATCCAACATGAGTTTCAGATTTGAATCGGTGAGAGTTTCACTTCGAGTTCTCCGATGAACCGGAGATACGAATTTACACGTACCCACAGACATGTATTGCTCTCACCAATGTATTTGACGTATACTTGTCGATCTTCTCGCATTTTAAATCAGGGGTCCGTAATCTAGGGTTTCTCACACTGGTTCTTCAAAGGGAGTTTCCAAGCAATATGCTTGCAGGTAAGGGTTCAAGGCAAGGAGAAGAAGCATCAGGTTTTCCTAACCTTGTTTCTCTTATAAGCTATCAATGGAAATATCTCTTATATTTCCATTTTCAATCTTTCGCTCCTGTGTTGAGTGCACACACACACTCACACGTATCCAACATCTTACAAAGGATCCAATCGGATCTCGGATTTGTGTCGTAAGTGACATATTAGTTCGCACGCTCACAGATTAAAGTCTTGGTATTAATAATCTTATTTCAAAATTTTAAATTTTAGAGACGTCACATTTATTGTGTTAAGTCATATGATAGAGATCGAAGATCTTTAGAAGATGACACTTAAATTAAACGAATTTGATGGTGTCTCCACATTTATATTAACATGTGCAACGCACGTGCACTTTTACTATACTAATATTAAAAACAAAAATAAGAGTTAGAAAGTTTCTATCAATTTAGCACTTTTGTTTTTAAAATACCTCAAACTAACCTTAGCTACCCCCTAAATCACCCTATCTACCCTTATATTTTATATTTAGAATTTATCTAATTTATGATAAGAACCATCGACAAAAGTCAAACTCTTATTTATACAAATAGGACTTCTCTTACTCATACGGTTCAGGATATCTCTAGGTCAATTCAACTAAGGGTGGGGGTTTTTGCAACTGAAGTTTCTTCCAGTGTAATTGATTGTTCTTGAATCAGACGATAAGGATCAGTTTACATTACAATATTTTAAATAATAGATCTTGAGATCATGGTTTCCATACCAGACGGTCAGATGCTGATTCCACTTGGTACACATCTCAAAGTGATTGTCATCATGGGTGTCTTATGAGACGATGAAGATCATTGAAACAAAATCAATCCATTCTATTTGCACCCCACTTAGATTTTAAGGGTGTCATAGTAAAAAACACACACTAAAAAAAATAAGACTATTAGTGGCGGCCAAAAACTACCACTATTAACAAAAAAACTATTAAGACTATTAGCGACGAGGGTATTAGCGACAATTTTTTTGTTAATAGCGGCAATTTTGACTGCTGCTAATAGTCTTATTTTTTGTAGTGACAATGGATTTCTTTGAATCTGATGATAAAGATCATTTTTCATCCCAATCTTCAATATAATGGTCTTGAGATCATGGTTGTACCAATAGTTATTTTTTTATTCCACATGGTTCACATAACATATTACAATAAGCGATCAAAAATCAAGTTTGAGTTTGATGTGTGCCACATAGATTCGATAACTTATGTGCTCCACGTGGAACCAAAACTTGCCCATCTGATGGTACACCAATATTTTTTTATAAGTAAAAAAGTTGGACGCCATCTGATGGTATATCATTAATCTCAAGATCCATTTGTTCAAATCAGTCATTGACTGTTCAACTATGTTGCCCTTAGAGATATGGTTGGTGTAGATAAAGTTATCCTTTAAAAGAAAGTCTTGGTATTTTGGGGACTTATGCTAAGTGGAAACACTATCTAAGCCATCTGATTAGTAGGTCGTGATCTAAACATCTTTAATGCAAAAGATTAGCACGAAGCATGATCTGTGATATATGATTCAAAGCAATCAACTATTGAATCTGATGATAGCTATTCATTGTGTTGAATCATATGATAGAGATTTGAATGTAGTCTCTCCATATTTAAATCAACAAAATGCACGTGCACTTTTACTAGTTAATAAAAATAGGGTAAGGCTATTCTCACATGTTTCCGCAGTAAGGACCACAGTTTTTCATAGACGAAATCTATTGACTGATTCGATAGAGATTGTTTTTTGTTCCAATCTTCCCCACGACAGATCTTAAGATCATGGTGCGCCTATTAGATGGTCAGATGTTGATTCCACATGGCACACGTCCCATGTAAGATGGTTTAAACAACATTTGGTGTTTATAGGATGGTAGAAGAGTCGGTCCCTTTTATTATATATTGTAAATCCATGATTTACACATAATTAATATCTAACCATAACATTTATTAAAATATTATTTTATATTTAAAACTCATCCTACCACTAGCGAATCGGGTTTGCATGGATGTAGCTAATCATGAATTATGAACCTGAATTCGAATAAAACGAACAAACGAATCAAGTAACATTGGTTGATACTTTATTTTTTTATTATGATTTTTTTCATTTTTAGCCATCAACTTGATTTGTTTTTTATTTTTCTGCCATTTAATAATATTTATTAGAAACATTTCCAACTAAGTTTTCTGCTTCAGAATACTTTATTTTCCATCTATTTATTTTTTGATAAAGGTGGCATGGTACTGAGGAACAAGCAGCTTACCTGACCCACATTAGTTTGCAACCACATGGCTTCCAATCATATGATTGGAGCCATGTAAAGGAGCGGCTTGAAAATCATGACTATATATTGTCAAAATAATAATAATAATAATAATAATAATAATAATAAAATATATAAAATTGGATAGTCAATGATGTCAATCGTATAGAAAATGAACGGTAAAAGTAAATGTGATTTTGCCGTTCGTTTTTTGTGCAATTGACTCTATTAATCACACAGTTTTATATTGATTGTTTTAAAAAAAAAAAATCATAATAGCTATGATCATCGAATCGCTCTATCACCAAATAATAATAATATTCATTTTTTTTCACGATAGATATATTGTTTTATCGTGTGATTTAAAGCGGTCAAATGATTTTAAAATGAACGGCTAAAAGTGAGTTTAGAGATCTACAATTTTGCTGTTCATTTTAGATGCATTTGATTTCTTTGTATCGCATATGTTTTTTTGTCCCAATCTTTGATGCAGTAGATATTTAGATCAAAATCATCAAATCATAGGGACAATTGATAAAAAAAGTGACCTATCACTACAAAATATAAGACTATTAGCGGCACCAAAAACTGCCGCTATTAACAAAAAAACTGCCACTACTAGTCATGTCACTATTGAAACAAGATTTTTTTGAAAATGTATTCCAATCATGATATTTTAAAGAGTTAGTCTACCACATGGCTTGAAATCTCGAATTTCCAAGATGTCTCGGACAACCCTGAGACCGAGACATCTCGTGTCACGGCGAGATGGCGTGAAATGAAAATAACCCTTCGAATCATCTTTTACCATTAAAATAAGCTTTTGATCTTACACCATTAAAAATACTTTTAACTGTTATGTCATGTGGCAAATATTTTAGATCAATCTAAACATTCCAAGTGGCTGCTCATGATTGGAACACATCTTAGTTAAAGAATCACACCGATAAATCAATTGTATACCGTCCAATTAAGAATCTTCAATCCTAACCGTTAAAAAATAAAAAGAATGGTGATATTAGTGTGCATAGATCTCGACACATTGTGATAGCCATTCATGAGATCATCAGATAAATAGGAAATGGTAAAATAAATTAGTGTTGTGTGTACAAGAGAATGAGTAATACACTTTTAATAGTGTAAAAGCCTAATACCTTATATAAATTATAATGTAAATATAATATTTTTGTTGTTTTATCTCGGAATGAATCACTCCACTATTTTAAACCATGGTCTAAAGTGGGTGTCCACCCATCATGTGCATTAAAGCAGTCACACTGAATGATGTGCACAGATTTCAATTCATTGAAAGTTCATGCATGTCATGCAGTCACACAAGTGTGTGGACTGCCGCTGTATCCACCCAATGGGGGGACACTGAAGGTACGTTCGTTTCGTTGTAAAGGGCTAATATTACAAGCATTTTTATGTTTTTTATGCCAACGGTCCGAAAATATGCGAGGTATGTTGTTTGGTTGGAGGTAAAGTTGCGGTGTAAAACACTGTTATTTTTTGCAGGTAATTTTTTTGCCTTGCAAGGCCCTTGCCTCGTAAGCCGATTATTTTACAGGTAAAATCTCCAACGGCTATAAAACACCCTAGAGGTTCCGGCTCTCCTTCAACCTCATCTTTATCCGATAACCACAACAACGCCGCTGATCCGAACTCTGTAACGACTGATTCAAAGCCCCAAATAGCCTCTGAGAATGGCTCTTTTCAAACCCTGCCTGCTGTCACGATCTCGCCCCCTGATGCCAAGCGCCAGAGAATCTCCACTGTAGATGATAAGAAATCCACGCCGATCGCCGCATCAGACGACTCCCGTAGGCTGTTTCAGCATGCCTGGACCGACGGAGACGAGATCGGGCTTTTGCAAGGGTTTCTCGAATACACTTCCCACAAAGATCCTTCTCAACCACACCACCATGTCACCGGCCCGTTCTACAATCAGATTAAGACTCGTTACAACTTGATTTCAACAAAAATCAACTTGTTGAGAAATTAAGGAGGTTGAAGAAAAAGTACCGAAACGTTGTTAATTAACCGGATCCGGTCTGGTAAGGAGTTCTCCTTCAAGAACCCTCACGATCAGGCCACTTTCGAGATCTCTCATAAGATCTGGAGCAAAATATGCTATTGTATAAGAATTGGAAGTTGTCCAGCAAGCAGATGAGATTGTACTTTATCTATATATATAAAAGAAATATGAGCCTCCTCAAAAGTGAAGCCTAAGCAAAACTTGAGATCACCTTACGTATATGTGCTTTGCACTAAATAGGACTTAGTTCATGAGGAAAAATTTTGTTTGAGTACTTTACAAAAAGGTAACTTGTATTAACCATCTCTACTAAGGATGCAAATGGGTCGGGTCGAATCCGGTTCAGGGGTGTACCAGAGCCAACTCACGTAGACTCGGGTCGGGTCCAAGAGGGGGGCGCGCATTGAAAAATTATGGACCCATATATTTTGGTTACGTGTTCGGGTCAAGTTATATCTAAACTCAACCCGACAAAAAAAAACGGGTTGGGTTTAGATCGAGTCCTAATCAGGTTTGTGATCAGGTCCAATTGATTAGTGGTAGAGCGACGCTATCTGATTTGGGGGGGGGGGGGGGTCGCTATCTGATTTGGGGGGGGCGGTCCATCGTTAAATAAAATTTTTTAAAGTACTTTTAGGATTGAGCAGTTGGGCCCAATCGATCTTCATGAGATACCCCATTAGGAAAATCATGATTGCACCATTGCCGATCATGCCCGATAAAATCGGATACTAGCAACGATAACTGAGGAATGTCAATTTTCACATTAATTTAAATATATTACACAAGTTGTTATTTTGACTGTAATGTTAAAAAAAAATTACAAAGTAGATTTTATGAGAAAATTTTGTTGCCAAAAGAACAACCATTTTACACTCAAATATTACATGCAAAGTGAATTTTGCATGTAATCCAGTCATCAAAAAATTACATACATTTTCTATTTTACAAGGTGCATATTACGACGAAACAAACGTGCCCTAATTGTAGACTACCACTATTTTAAATCAGCAGGTGGAGTGTGAGAACTTGATGGATCTATCATTTGGCACATTCATAAGAGTTTTGAGAGTTAATGAATATCAGTTTTGAGAGTTAATGAATATTACGGAATTTGAGGAATGGTGGTCATTGTTGCTAACCCTATAGGAGCATTATCGGTGGAGCTTAGGTTAATTTCATTTTGTTAAAATGGTCAAACCTTGGGAAGGGCATAATAATTTATGAGCATCAAATCTAGTGATAGTATGCCTTTGACTTTCCACTGATTTGTGGTTGCCAAAGGGCCTTCCTTGTGAAAGTTGCTAGATGAATAAATTTTTTTGGTAAATTTATCATAATAACTCTTTTCTGAAAATAATGTCAATTTTATACCCATTTTAAACATTTTACTTGAGAGCAAGGATCAAAATTCTGAATTTCGTTTCGGTTTCGGTGGGGACAAACTGAAATTTCAGCCGAAATTACTGAAAATTTGGGTTTTTGTTTCGGTTTCGGTGGGGACCGAAACCGAAATTTTGGTCATTTCGGCCGAAATTTTGTTCCTTGCTAGAGAGGGAAGTTTCATAAAATATTTACTTTAACGGCTATCCATCTTATTTAGAAAATGACCAAACTACCTTTGTATTAAAGGCTTAAATTATGGGTGAATATGTAATTTTATAATAGGAGGAATGTTTTTGAGATATTTTTTCAGTAAATTTTTGTTATAATGATGATTATTTTCAAAATGGTATAAACCAGTTATTATTTTGCATATCGTTCCCTGTTTGGTCAAGTGCCCAATATATTTTCAGCATAAACAAGTAGGGAACACCCACTAAAAATTTAAGGGCATCAACGCTCAAAACCATTGATTCTAATTTGGATCATAGGGTGGAGAATGCCTTTGGTCCTAATCTTCCACACAGTAGATACTAGATCGTAGGCTTTATATCATGCGCTTAGATTTTTATTCTATGTTACATGCACCATCCTGAAAAGTGATTCATGAACCATGTTTTGATGGGCATCCATATTTATATTTTATTTTTTGGAATTGCTGTCATAGGGAGTCAAAATTTGACTCTTTGATAGAAAGCCTATGATCTCAAGATCCTTTGTGTGAAAGATTGAGACGAAAAAACCAGCTCCAGTGTCTGATTCAAACCATTCAATGATTTTCTTTTGTTGGTGTCCTTCGACTTTTGGTGGGTTCATATATATAGTGGTAGCCCAACAAATTTTCTATAGGATACCCTTATTTCTGCAATTTTAAAAAGGCATTCATGAAAAAAAATTGACTGCTTTGAATCAGAGATGGAGATCATTTTTTGTTTCAATCTTTTACATAGTGGATCTTGAGATCACCGGATGTGTATCACGTGGAATGAAAAAATGATCATCTGATGGTATGCTCATGATCTCTACATCAGATTTATCCTCGTTGACTTGGAAATTTAGGTGAAGCTTCCTATAAGCCTTGTTGGTGACAATGAAGCAGTCAAACACATCGTCTTGAATCTAACTTATAACAAAGAACTAAACATATAGACGTCGATTGTCATTTCATTCCTAAAAAAGTTTGAGTCAAGTGAATTTTGTATTCCACAAGTTAGCTCCTCATAACAAATTGTTGAAGTACTTACCAAAGCTCATAAGAAGTGGAGTCTACTTGAGGAGTGTCGGTGTGTATTTACTAAACTGTGTTTTACATGAGTTCCAATGTATGAAGATATATATATGTATATACTAGTGGACCTGCACGTGAAAATTATTTGCAATGAATGGCTACCAAGGTATCAACTTGGGTATTGGTACCGAATATTGGTCCATGAAGGCCGGATACGTATCAGCCGATATGGATACACCTCTATTTAAAAAAAAAAATCAAATAAAGGAGGATTTGGAGGATACCCGATTCGCATTGGCCGATATCTGACCCGTCTCGGCTGATACCAAACCTGATACAACCCTGATACATTAGCAATTTCTTTTGGATTTATGACACTGAAGATATCAGAAGTCTATGAGTGATGTGTAATTGCGAATGATACAATATGTTATATCACTTTGATTGTACTTTATTGGAGCTCGATCTTTCCATTTAATTCTTGTCAATTTTTTTGGAAGGTTCTACATTGAAGCCATTGGAGCAATGTCTTGTGTATTGTAGCCCTACAAAGTTGTCCCATAGTCTCACTCGCCAAAGGAAAGGAAAACGTACAAGCCTTCTTACAGTTCGAGCTACATATGGGTACTACTCCATTATCGTAAAAAAAGGAAGCGAAAAAAAATCTCAAAACCTTTAAAAATTGGGCATTATCATCTTTTATGAAGGTAAGCTGCATGTTTATACTACATTTGGAAAAGGGATTCTATTTGCAAGAAAATAGAACCTCTCTCATACAAATAAGTTATTTTCTTAAGTTATAGGTGGAAATGATATAGCTATAGCTGTAAAACAAACACCGACTATTTGCAAGAAATATCAATTCTCTCCAAATATATATTGCGAGAAAACCTTGATTGCAAAGACTGAATATTTACAAAAAGATTGCTAATGAGACAGCTTCTTGGGGAACTATGGTGGAGATTTACCTCTATATATGTTGATAAGCTTTCCAAAAATTAGTATTGGGTGTAAAATGTTTTAACCTAATTTGCTTTTTATGTTGCTTTCAGATATGGATCCAAATCAGCCATCACAAAAAAAATCTGAGGAAAACTTTATGTGCTGATTTGCATAGAAATATACCAAAGCACCGTCTCCCACTTGTTTTCAATGATCGGGGTCAACCAGTAGGAGGCGAGGATGTGAAATTTATTAGCTACCTTGGAGTCTTATCAAGAGATGGGTCTTTTTTACCCATCGATTGCCCTTCATGGGACGCTGTGGACCCTATAGATAAAGAAAAGGTTTGGGACGCTGCTAAGGTAAATATAATTAATTATTTCTTATTGAGAATATATGCATTTCAAATTATTTATCATTGATAATTTCTTTCGTATGCAGGTTCGCTTTGAAATTCCCGAAGACGACAAAGTAAGAACTTGGTTCATGCAATCAGTAGGAAGAAAGTGGAAGGAACACCGTTGCGATCTAAAAAGAAGATATTTTACTAATCCCCTCCCTAAAGGAGTAGATCCATCAAATAGTGTGGTCGCGGATGCATTGGTAAAATTTATAATAATTTTTAATTACAGGTCATATTTTATTTCTTAAAATAAAATATATTATTAATTATTACAGGAGAAAATAAATAGACAACAAGAGAAACAACTAGAGGGATCCAAAGACCCCCCCGGTCGTGAAGATGTCCTCTCTCAGGTTTTTGGAGAGGATCGACCTGGTCGATGTCGCATCCTTGGAGTGGGACCAACTCCATCACGAGAATGGGGGGGCAAATCCAACCGTCAAATGTCAAAACAAGGGGAGATGGCTTGTTTGAGGAGCAAGATAGCAGAATTGGAAGAAAAAGAGAAAGAAAGAAATAGAGAAATGCAAGAAATAATTAGAGAGATGCAGGAAAGAGACATAGAAAGAGATAGAAAGATGGAAGAAGCGCTACGCAAGCACGATGAGCGAATAGAAGAATTGAAGAGAATGTTCCTCGCTTCACAAAGATAGATATCGAAGGTAATTGATTTACCTTTTTTATATGTTCTTTCTTCAATAGTAGTTTAATAGCTGCTGCACAACTCCTATTTCGTAGCTGCTGCACAACTCTATATTTATTTTAAAAATACGATGGCTGAATTGATTAGGTGATTATATTTATTTTAAAAGAGTTATAGTAAAAAAATTTCCACTCGTGAAATATTGAGGTGTAGCAAGGTAAAGTGGCTGATACCGATATATATCAGCGATGCGTATTGATTTTTTGGCAAACCGATACGTAGCGATTCGATACGTATTGGTATCCCAACTTGGGTATTGAATACTGTATCGGCCTGCAGGTATATAGGTAAGAGATCAACTTAGTATTATAGTATTGTTGTATTATGGCTCGGTATTTAGCTATAGACTACTGTTTGTTTTTTGTTATTTGTTCACTTTTATCTTTGTACTGGTATAATGACATTTAGATCTTTGTAAAGACAAAAAGATATGACACTTCTTGTTGAAATCTTTTCATTCCATTTGATACGAGGGTTTTTTTTGTTTACAGGACAACAAAGTGACAGGGATGAGGGGTGTGGCATCTCTGGAGATGATTCGGCGCGTGAGGATATTGTTGGTGAAAGTGACAGTGGGCCACACTCTCATGTAGAAAACGAGAGGTCTCCCGAAGAGTCTCATACCATTGAGGAAGTTTACCTTACTAAAGAAGTTAATTTTGAAAAAGAGGCAGACATAGCAAGGAAAGTTTTAAATAGCTTGATCACATCCTCTGGAGATGGATCTCTGCCTTATGTTGTTGAAGAATCCAAGTTACCTAAGAGTGGTGAGGAATTAAAATTGCAGAATGCAGACAAAATCAAGAGCAACTTCCCCTTTGAGTCTGAAAAAAAATCAGGTCTAATTAAACCTGAAAATGGCAGTAAAAAGGAATTGTTAATGCATCAACCTGAAGTAGGAATGACTTGGAAACAACAATTTTCATAAGCAATCTCCCATTTGATATCGATAATGAAGAGGTGAAACAAAGGTTCTCTGTATTTGGAGAAGTCCGATCATTTTTTCCGGTCCTCCATCAGGTTACCAGGTAAGTTGGAAGAGACATGTTAGCTTTTCTGATCTTACCAATTGTATTATTGAATATTTAACGCATCATCTAATTATATATTTTTTGTGTGGGGTAGGCGACCGAAGGGAACTGCTTTCCTCAAGTTTGGTACAACAGAGGCAGCAAATGCTGCAGTTTCAGCAGCAGACCTTACAACTGGGTTAGGGATTCATATGAAAGGAAGGCCACTTACTGTTTTGAATGCTTTGGACCTGGAGTTGGAACAACATGTTTTTTATGATGTATTATGGCTTGGTAGTTGATGGTATGTGCTTCTATGTTGGAGTTTGAGGCTTAACACTAACTTCTTACACTGTCTCCATCATTGTTAGTTTTGATGGGATTATGCACACTTATTTAAATTCAATTTTGAGATAGCGCCATTTGAACTTATCTCGTACACGATGGTATATATATATATATATTATACAACATAAATGATAGATTTATGATACATTTTCATGAAATATCTTAATTTGAATCAGTTACTGCCTGGCAGTCCTTTAATGGAGCCCAGATTTGATGATTTAACATTCTACTAGGCTCATGCCGACGACGAGTGGTGTATTTTGTGATCAGTGAGTTTCACAGGTCATGTTTTCACGGAAAAGAGTCAAATTTTCTCTTTTTTTCCTTCAAAACATTAAAGCAAATTAGATCTCCAAGGTTAAGTTACTTTTATAAAGTTCATATAGGCCTAGTGCCCAACACCTACGATTGTGAATATAGTTCATAAAGAGAAATGTGAGTATTCACTGTGTTATTATGTTTTATGGATGAATCATACTCCATATCCAATATTTTCTATTTTTTTATATTTTTGATGAATTTATTATCATTTTTTATTGCTATGGCCATTGCATTGAACAACAGGAATTGAAAGTCCATTTTGTGTGTGCGTATATATATATATATATATATATATATATATATATATATATATATATATATATATATATATAATTGTGCCCAACAAAAAAGGGCGCTAATAAATCCCCCCACCAAAAAAAAAAAAAAAAATTTGTAAAAAAAAAAAAAAAAAGGGGCCTACGCCGACGGCTGCCGCCGTCGGCATAGATTATTTAAAATATTTTTAAAATATTTTTTAAAACACCTATGCCGACGGCATGAGCCGTCGGCGTAGGAGTGTTTATATAAAATTTATATAAATTAAAAAAAAATTTTAATTAACCTCATGTGTCTTGTCGGCGTAGATTCATGACTTCTGTGACGCCGAAAACCGCTGGTTAGATTCCCGACGAGAATAGTACCGAGCGGTGTCGGCGCCAACAGATATTACACGAGTCGATTTGTTTTGCCGACGGCTTTGATACTCTACGCCGACGGCGGGGAGCCGTCGGCGTAGGTTACTATTTTTGTAGTGGTTGTATCAGTATCAGTTAGCTAAGATACCAATATGTATTGGCCGATACTTGATACCATGATGGATACAATCTTAAACTCTAAAATCATTTTCCGTGATTCGCTTAAATTTTGTTAAATCCTATTTCCACATTATATATATCTATATATATATAATGTGTCCTCTCAAGTGAATGAGTTTATGCACTCAAAACCGGCACATAGAAGCAGTTCTGATCGATCTCCTTCGGCAAACTTGGGAGACGCACCAATACCGCCGAGCACGAAGTAGTGGGTGCCCATAAATAGCCATGCATCAACTTGACTTTATATAAATAAATTAAAAAAAAAGAGAGATAAAAGTTATTAGATATGCTTCATAGATGGAACTTATTTAAAGATGAAAAATTATAAATGGAGACGGAGGACAGTTTTGTTGGGGACAAAGTGTAGGTGGCTGACTGGGGCGACGTGACTGGCTGCACCGACCTACATTAATTGAGCCCTCACACTGGCAGCCAAGTGTGTCACACCACATCAGCCTCTTGCACTTCGTCTGCATAGAATATGTCCTCCATATAACACTTAAAGATACTAGGGCATACAGCAATGAATCGATCAAATATGCCTGTCATGTGGCAGCACTTGGCCTAAAGCTTTGCCACTAAGAGCTATGAACAATTTTTCAAAGTTGATCTGAAAGTTAATAATATCAAAATTGAGCTAAAAGAAGGCAAGCATTCTCCAAAAAATTTGAGTTCATAATATCTCAAGTATAGTCATGCAATGTACTATAGAAGAATAAGTGTGATGCTTTCACCTGCTTGCAATCTAAAGAAACAAAATATAAATTGAAAAACTGATTACAAGTCAATAACTAAACTACGGGACCTAAATTCTAAATATTTGTATGTCTTTAAAGCCAATTCAATTGTATCTAAATGCTCAATTACTTTGTCTATGCCGGAGAACCTAAAAGACCCATTTGCTGATCATATGGGCATCTAAATATGTATATTTTAAACATTTCATTTCATTAATTGTACACTGCAGAAAAATTGAAAAGATTATACATACGATACCAAAAAATAAAAGTTGATGTCACAGAGATCTCATTTCCAACTATAAGAAGCATGTCAGCTCTCGCTAGGACACCCAGTGAACAGCTATGATTTGAATATAATATTCTATCTCATAGTCACATTGTTCATAACTACTATAATGTCCAGTATTCTTTTTGGAAAAAATTCTTAGAAGTTATTATTTTCCCTTCTGCATGCTCGTACACGGGATGTGGTACAGTGATCCAATGTTCCCTACTACAATCTAGTATATTGAAGATTAGTGAAGAAAGAAATATCAAATAAAAGAAAGAAGACTTAAAATTAATACTCTATTAGGTTTGTTCATAGGAATGACCATGTATGAAAATAGTATGTCAATTTCTGATTTTGTTCAAGCATCAAGAGGTCTTCACCCTACGTAACAACTTATCCAAGTGAGCATCAAAAGAAAATAGGGGCACCCAACGGTTAAATATAGCATCCTAAAATGTGGTAAGTCTGAATCGAGATTAGTATTTGATCTAATTATATGGTAGAGATAGCCCAAAAATCATCCTATCAAAGGTTTTCGGCATTTGATTAGACCCAAAGACCAATATCTAAAATAAAATAATAAAAATATTCAAAAAAATTAAACCTAACACAAACTTCACCTGCTTCACTTGTTCCCTTTTTTTTTTTTTCTAGTCAACAATAAGGACTTGAATTGGGGCCAATGTCTTAAAAAGTCGTTCTTATAGAAGTAAATAAGACTTAGAACCATTTCTATGTGGTCCGGCCTCAGCCTCAAAATGGAGATATGATGAACCATGCAAACCATGGCAATCATAACAAAAGCTTTCCAGGCTTGGGTGAAGGTCATAGGAATTGCAAAGTACCAAATCAACTAACTTGAATTCACCGTGAAAATACCAAAACAAAGGCAATGAACTAAAAATTATTTGGATATGATGGCTAACTCTTTATATTAAATTTGACTTAGTAACAAAGAGAGTAGCGACATCAATTTCAAGTTTTGATGGCATCAAAATCCAATCAAGAAAGTAATAGGACTTGCAAATAAGTGATCAACTAACTTGAAATCACCCTAAAAATACTAGAAAATGGCAATGACCTACAATAATATTTGGATATGATGGCTGACCCTTTATACAAAAGTTGAATTTTAATAACAAAGAGAGCAAAGGGAAGCTACCACACTCTTGGCTATATACAAAGGCGCCAATTTGAAGTTTTGATGGCATGAAAACCCAATCAAAACTGAAATTCGATGTATGAAATTAAATCCATAGCATATTAGAGGTTGGATGAGCTTAACCGTAGATCTTTGAGTTAGATATGCGCACACATATGCATGCTAATTTATAAGTTAGAACGAACTTTATTAAAATCTTCCTAGATTGTAAGATTGTTACCTCGCATACCACCATAAATCTTTTAAATTATGATGAAAAGATATTAATTCCCATCCTTTTTAACCTTCTTTCTTTGAACTCTGAGTTTATCTATTCATACAAAAGCATAGAAGCACCGGTGTTGTTACAACTCGAAAATTCTGAACCCGAATGCGCCTGACTCTGTATATAGGTCCGACAAGTCACATGATGACATTTTAAATTTTTGGGAATAATTAAATTGTGAGAATATACTTTGTGTGAAAGGTAGAATTAGATATAATTTTTGGACTCAGATGAAGGAACCGTGCACCGTCGTACGGTGTACCTGCTTAACACCAAGTTAGAACCTTAAGTCAAATGGATAAGCCTCTGGAATAAATATCTAGATATTTATTTTGCTTTGTTCTTTTGCTTGTAAGAGAGAAGAGAGAAGAGCATGCTCCTCCTCAAACCACTCGTGAGACCCAAGCCGCGAGATCGCGCCGTAGACCACATCGTCATCGCAAGGATCATCGTAGTTCCCGATCGCTCTTGCGATGCCAACCACGGAGAAGTTTTGAGCTCCAACATCACTTGGATCTAAGAGCGTGAGAGATTGTGGATTGGAACTAGTGTGAACCGATCATCGTGAATACGTCATCCGCGATTTGAGGAAGTGAAGAGTAATATTTGCAAAAGTGAAGAGCTTCGTTTGAGCTTTGTTCTGATCTCGATAGCCGAGAAACGCCACGAGATCTACTCCGAAACCCACTCTGAAATCCTCCTTGGCAAGATCACCGCAAGAGGCGTTAACGGTCTAGAAAGGTGAGCATCTTAGTGCCATTACGTGACATTATTTATTCCTAAGCTTAGATAATGAGTGTGTGAAAATGTATGAAGATCATTTGAAGATTTGAAGGAAAATGGATCAAGAAAGAAGAAGCCTGAGTGGGCGACAGAATCTGTCAAATTCGATTGATCGGTATGAATCCATCGATCGATTTTGACAGTACAGGGATGTGCAAAGTTTCTGGAGAAATTGATCGATCAATTTTCTGTGCCTTTGAAAAATCGATCGATCGGTTTGCCCTGTTTCTGACAGCTTCAGTTTTTCTTTGGAAAAACTCTGAGGAACTTCGAACCATATGATTTCACCATCATTGACCCTTAATACGATATTAATGTGATCTAGGTTAAGAACGCGGAGACATAGATAAGGACTTTCGTACACTACAAAAAAATAAGTCTATTGGCTGCCGCTATTAATAAAAAAATTGCGCTGGCAGTTGTAAAAACTGCTGCTGCTTTATTTTAGCGGCAGTTTTTACAACTGCCGGTGAGGATATTAGCGGCAGTTTTTACAACTGATGCCGCTAAGTTCTCAATAGTAGTGGCAATTAAAAAACTGCCGCCACCATATTTATACCGACATTACAAATAGGGCATCCGCTAGCTAGATTGAAATACCCCTCACAAACAGTGCATCAACCACAACATAAAAATTAGATGATATATTAAAATTGGAAGAAAGATATATTAATGATTGAATGATACAATATTGCTGGTTATGTTGGAATCCATTTTTGTATTACAAATATAAATTTTAAACCCAACGTGTGCTACTGAAGCAGACATAAGCCATTGAAGAACATTTAAAAAAACTCAGCTCATCCTTCTCACTTACCTTCTTCCCCAACTCCCTCGCAATCTTCATAAACTTCTCTTTTGCAGCCTCATATTTGGCTTTCGCTTGCCCCGTCATGCTCTTTGCTCGTTGTCTCATAAGCTTTCGCCATCCTTGCTTTTGCCTCCTCATAAGCCTTCTCTTTTCTCTGGACTCCCCACCCATCTTGGCTCCTAATTCGCTTGCATGCTTCGACACCTTCTCTTTCGTAGCTTCGTATTTAGCCTTAGCTTCTTTCGTCATTGTCTTTCTCGCTGTTTCCTCAGCTTTTTCCATCTCTATTTTTGCTTCCTCATAAGCTTTCTCTTTATCTGTCATTGATCCCCCCACCTTCTCTTTCACAGCTTCCTTAGTTTCCCTTGCAAAATTCATAGTAACAAGTTAGATATCAGGGATAAGTTGCAAGGAGAAGACAAAATATAGAAAAAGTGTTATGAAAAAATAAAAAAAGTGAATGATACAATATTGCTGGTTCTATCAGCAGGTTCTGTTGACAACAGGTTCCTAATGTGCGCTGTTGAAGTATATAAGCCCTCCACATCATCAGGTCCATCCTCTGAAAGCTCTCCTGCATCAAACCCTGATACAATTTTCACGTTGTTAAATTATAAGACAAGAAAATTAGCAATAAAAAACATGGATATCAGAACGTGACCATAATCAAAGCTGATAACCAAATTAAATTTTACCATTTCTATGAACTGGGTTAGCTATTCCATCTAGCTGGATTAGCTATGCCATCCAACTGAGATTGCCATTCGTACTAGCTCTCAAAGGCATATATTTCGTGGGGCATATGAACGATCTTATATTCTCCCTTGGAACAAAAGGACATGCTTTTGGTACCTTCATAATGACAAGGCAATTGACTGAGACTTTGAGGTACACAATGACTCGTTTACTTGAACTCGATTCTAATCAATTAAAAAAAAAATACAATTATACATTATTTGATTTTTCAAAATGAATTTGTCTCACCAATGGCCCACTTTTCTTAGGATGACATTTTCTCAGCAGCGCTGTAATCTTTCTCTGAGATAAGTGCCTAGAAGTTAGAACGGAGGAAATTCTGACAGGAGCGGGCTTGTCAGCAACCTGCTTGCAAATAATGCCAATTCCATGTGAATTAGAAAACATCATTCACTTTTAAATAATATAAAATGCATTCGAATAATCTATTGAATCACACAAACAGAATCAACATGGTTGAATAAGAAACAAAATGTTTTATTACAACACGCTATTCAATTTTGACATTGTTGTAATTTAACCAAGGTTAGCAGCAACTTATACTTACAGGCATGCTAGAAATTCCATATTGAATTGACGGAGCGGAGCCAGCATGACCAATTGACATCTGAGGGATTGCAGGGAGTGTTCCAAAAGGATTTGTAGTAGTTACTGGTTGTACGATCATATTGTTCTGATTGGCAGCACTTTTACAAAAACAGAAGACAATGAATCAGTAGAAATCATAAAAAAATAAGAAATATGGGGGGCTTTGTTCGGATGGAAATGTTAGCAAATTCTATGGGGCTCTAAGTTAGGTACGTGGAGGCGTACAAGGAATCAAAACTTGGTATCGGACCGAATATCAGCCTCCTAAAAAACCGTAACGACTTCGTATCGATATCAGTGTCGGTTGTAACTCGAGGATAGATATTTTTATTGCTAATTTCTTTTTTGAAAAAATCACAAAAGATAAGATATAAATATATCATTTTTGTACTTGGTTTGGCAAATTTAATGTAAAGTTATAAACTTTATATAAACATTTAAATGTTTTTGTCATTCACTAATTTCATGCAAAGATCAAAACATCCAACAGAAAACGCTAAGATACAGATTAGGCAATTATATTTACACATATTTGATAGTCAATCATATATTCTTAGCATCCAGACAAATATACAATGGCTCATCATCATCTGCATCACGACGAGGATAGAAGTAGGATAAAAGTGTGGAAAGTAAATCTTGTTGAAAGTAAACTGGCTGACTGCCAAAGATCTATTGTAGGAACCCCATAGTTCTCTGCCAAAGATCTATTTTTACAGTAAAGTGCTGTCTTACTACCTCCCCAATGCATCATCTCTCCAATCTTGAACAACTGAATCTGAAATGCCCCCCCCCCCCCACCCACCCACCCACCCACCCACCTACCTTATGTATCATAGACAACACTGTCCTGCCTCCCCCCTCTCTTCCCCGCAACTCGAAAGGAGTCTACACCAGCATCATTATTAGGTGGGCTCATATCATCATCTTCATCATCTTTGTGTAAGAGGGCCCGACTTACCAATTGTTTCCATTCAGGTTTAGTTGCAGCAGTAGTAGGTGGCCTACCTCAAAATGTGTGGTTTTTTTTTTTTCAAAAATCAAGAAACAATTTTTAATTAAAAATGCATGATAAATAAGATAACGTTATAAAAAATACTTTGTATTACGCATGGATTTTTCACCAGTAACATGCAAGATATATCCTGCATGCTTTTGTTGAATTCCCAAAAAAAAAGTGAAAAAATTAGAATCAAATAATTTTTTACTTCTTTTGAGGTTTTTTTAAGTAACTTGAATTTGCCAGATTCGCAAATCTGTGTGTTCTTACACATTTTTTATGAAAAAATCTCGAAGAAAATGTATTAAAACATAAGCAGGAGGCTCTTTTCTCTGAAAATGCGGAAGAAATATGAGAAAAAGGGGGTTAAAGTATACCTGTAGTACAAGTTTCGGCAGTCTCACTTGGAACTGATAGTTTCGGCTGGCCTGATGCTGATGAGTTTGGGCTGAAACCCTGTCAAAACCTTGGCCCTTGATTTTGCCTGCTAAATTGATATCAGTTTCTACCAAAACCAGTCGGATTGGTTTCGGCCGAAACTTGATTCCATGGGGGAGTATTTGTAAGGGTAGAGAAAGCTTTTCAAAGGGGTTGAGAGTTTATTGCTGGTGAATGGAGTAGGATTAGATTTTTTGGAAGATTTTTGGTGGGGTGACTTTCTATCTTTAGGGAGAGGATTTCTTCTTTCCTAGGTAAATGGCTATGGCAGTTTGGGAGGAACCACAATCTTAATGGAGATGAATACTTTATGCCCAGAAAGAGTCGGGTTGGTTAATCAGGATGGGAGTCTCAGTATATTCAAAGTCGGTTTTAAATCAAGTGTGTGAGGGAGTTTTGTAAGGTTGGAGAAAACTTTTCAAAGGGGTTGAGGTTTAGCGTGGGTGAAGGGAGTAAAATCAGATTTAGAGTAAGATTCATGTTGTGGTCAATTTCCTTATATCATGCTTACCTAGACTTTCATGGATAATGAGAGATGGATTCAGGGAAGAAGTGTGGCCACCGCTTTTAGAAGGAATCTCAATGAGTGAGAGATGGGGTCGTTGGCAGTATTGGCTAGCTTGAGATAGGCTCTGTTGGTCACCTTTAGCTAATAAAATTCTAACAGTGGACAACCTTCAAAGGCAAAAATTCTGTCTCCCTAATTGTAAAAATATTGAGGGAATGATGGACCAACCTTTATTGAATTGCCTGATAATTAGGTCGGACAGGCATCTCTCCTCGAGCTTTTTTGGCGTTTTTTGGGTGCTCCTGGTACTCCCATAAGTGTTAGTGGATTGCGTGGCGGTTTGGTTGGAGGCCCAATTTAGCTTCTCAATCAAGTATGTGGCATTCTTTCTGCATGGCGCATTGTGAGGAGTTTGGAAGGAAAGAAATAACTAGATCTTTGACAACAAAAACACAAGTAATGCTGGAAAGTATCTAGCGATTCAAGTCTGATATCAATGATAGGGCTGAAATAAGGAAATAGTTCATAGAGATTCCACTTCAAGATTTTGAAACAGAACAAAAGACAGTTCTACACCACAAATGTGATGCGAAAAGTGACTCACATCCTTAGATTGACAGCCAGCTGTAAAAAAAACCCTTAAATCCCTATGACAACCTATTATGAAAGGTGGCTAAGGAATGGGTTTGTCCTTTTGAGGGCAGTCTTATTTGATGGGTAACCTGGGACTAACAGGAATTGAGATATATTCTAAAACTATCTTGGTAGTTCAGAAGATGTATTCGAGACCTCTTGGGCTCAGGGATTCTAGCGAGGTGTGATATAAGGTTCGTTTTGGGTGTCGAAAACCGACTGAGTAGGGAGAGAAAACTGATAAAAAACTGAAAAGCCGGAGAAAATGAATAAAATTAACAAAATCTCTTTAAAAAAATTTAAAAAAAATAATAATAATTTGAAAAGCTGAAGCCGATCCAAAAATGTCTGAGCCAGTCGTAACTGATATAGTATGGGCCGATACTGAGATAATATTTGTTGTTACTGATAACGACAGAGTGGTGAGTACTAGCATTGGGACGGTATCGCCATCGTTTTCTAGTGAAACCGATACGTATGACCGATGTGTATCAGAATTAACCAATACATGATACCATGGAATTAAAACAGGGGGTTTTAACAGAGTTGGGTCGGACTTCTGTTCGAGTTTGTTTTCGGGTCGGGTCATGTCAGGCATATAAACTCGGCCTGTCTTGTCAGGTCTGGTTGGAGTGCCCCATCAGGTCGGGTCAGGAAAATGCCTTTTACCCGTCGGGCAGCCAAAATTTATGACCGACCCGTTGACAGCCCTAGTTGATGAGAGCCTTCCAATCATTAGACTGCATCTTCAATGTTCCTGACCCAAAATGGGCACAATTAGTTGTTCCTAATCATCTAATTTTGATTTTTTTTTTTGTTCTTTTAAAACACATAATTAAATTTGATAATGAGAAAAAGAAACAGAGTGACATAGTCCATTGGCAGTAGAAAAAAATGAGTGTGCTTACTTTGAGAGAGTCTAATCATATCATCTTCAGGGTAATAAACCTTCTTCAAATTCCGCCCTGTTTTCTTTTCCCATAGTGAAATCAAATTGATTTGAGAAAGAACATTTTTCTGAGGCTTCCATATGATGAGACAATTCTGTGTCTTAGGATCATTTGCGGCTTTAATAGTGTAAGTGGCAATATCCCCCTCAAAATTAAGCACAGCTGAATATATAATTATGTATTGTTAGTACTTCATATCCACATAAAAAACAATAAATCTTAGCCCAACAGTCCACCAATCTAATTCGATATCATTATATAGACATGCATCTTATATAATCAGATGTACACCAAAATGACTTTTAGAACACCAAATCATAGGATTTTGGATAAACTGGTCCTTAAGAACGGCAAGAAGACTCTTCAGAGTTCAAATATTTCGAAAATAATACCTTTTAGAGGATTTCAGACTGCAAATTTGGAAAAGAGTTGATCCTGACGATGGTTGAGTGACTCTCCAATCATTCAGTGTAAAACAAGGCAAAAATAAACCTACAAAAAATCATCAAATCGGACATCTAGGTTATTTGGAATTCAAAACATAACAATGCATCAGCAAATCAAAGCATCAAATCTTATTCATGAAGGGCGATACAATTGGAGGCAAACCTACTGGATTGGCATCAAATTTGCAACAAATTTAAACATAAGAATCTCCTCTAGGATCAGACACTTCGGCGAAAATACAAAATATGAAATGTTGCAAGTGATGGAAGCTGTCTAAACAAAAAACCTGGGCTTTTCCAACAGAAAATGAAAACCTAAATAAAAAAACGGGGTAAACAAAGATAAAAGAGAAACGAAACCTTCAATTAGTGCAATAAAAGATTAATAAAAAAATTAAACCAAAATAGAGTTTCTTAAATGGATTTTAGAGAAAAAAATGAAGATATCTCACCTGAGATTACAGAAATGAGCTTTGAGCCATCGAAACCCTAAAAAATCAATGCGATTTGAATTAGATTCAATCTCAGCGAGGTCCGAAATCAAATCAAAACACTATCACACCATCAGAACTCGAGCACACCATTGAAATCAAATAAGAAATCGGTCGGATCTGAAGCTTTGAGCAAGAGGATGGGGCGAGCGAGAGGGAATTAGACTCCCAACCTGATCGAAAGCGAGCGAGAGAGATTTGGTTGTGCGAGATATATCTCTAGAGTTTGAGTGAGAGACTTGAGAGAGAAGATGGGTCATCAGAAAACGAGATATATATAGTAGTGGGTCGTGGGTTAAGCGGATCTAGGTTGGCCCAATTACATTGACTAACCACCCTGAAATTCTGCCTGCTAAAACACAGTTTTTTGTAGTTCCCTTTATATAGGCGCCCCTAAAACGCACTATTTTTGTAATGGTATCACTGTGAATGGCTCCGAACTTAAAGTAGGGAAAACTCAATGCACGATTTTCGTTTCTGGTTTGATTCGTAGACAATGTGAAGTGATCAATACAAGTTTAAATGCGAATTTGAATATGAAACTTTATTTCCAAATATGATCATTGAATGTGAAATTGAACATTAGAAATTGAACGATGAACCATCATACTTTATCATCGATTATGAATCTTTGAATCTTTGAATATGAAGTCATTGAAACTCTGGAATTAGTTATGTGTTACGACTTTGATTTAAGCATTGTATATCACTATTGCATAATGATTTAAGGTTATGTGAACAAAAACCCCATAAGGACCGGTATGACGGTTTATATCATCTATCGTTGACCAGTACGACGGTTTATACCGTACACTTGTAAGTGTTTAAATAACAACATTGGTTAAGGGGTTGTCATTGATAAATTGGCTCAACAATGCTATATTTACATTAGAGTTATTTGAGTTAATGATTTAAGTTATTGATTAATCAGGCATAGCATGTAAGATAATAGAAATGCATAGAAAATCGAAATCATATGAAAATTTCGAATTTTGGCTGAATATTGATAAAAAAAATTGAAGTTCTTTTGAAATCTATTTGATTATGAAATGACACGTGAAAGTTATCGGTCAATTCAGTTTTTGATATGATAATGTTTTGATTCCAGTCATTGAAGCTGTGTTTTGAATTTATGAAATGTGAATTGGCATTGATCTTTTTCCTTAGATTGTTAGCTCATCCCGATATCTTATGAAAATTTCGAATTTTGGCTGAATATTGATAAAAAAAATTGAAGTTCTTTTGAAATCTATTTGATTATGAAATGACACGTGAAAGTTATCGGCCAATTCAGTTTTTGATATGATAATGTTTTGATTCCAGTCATTGAAGCTGTGTTTTGAATTTATGAAATGTGAATTGGCATTGATCTTTTTCCTTAGACTGTTAGCTCATCCCGATATCTTATGTCACAGGTCTAGATCAGGATCAGGATCCCGGGGTCGAGGAGGATCCCAACTATAACCTAGAAGAAGAGGAAGAGCTTCATCCTGAAGATTACTTTATGTAGTTGTGACAACCCAAATTTCCTAATACTCGAAAACTTATGTCGTCAGATCGACACCAAGGCCGATCCCCAAACAAAGGAACACTTGGCACACCCACACACAAAGCGAAAACAAAGCATATAGTCTAATTGAGTAGATAAAGTCATCATAAAGAAAAGAAATCTTCATTTCTATAAAATGACAAAACTAAACAGGATAACCTAAAAGACGGTTCTAATCTCATGTCAATTGTATGAACAAAAGAACTGATCTGAACCATCAGTGATAACCACAGGTCACCCAAGGATGGTTCGCCAAAAAGAATATCATATCACATAATTACATCATTTCTAAGTTATATTAGCCGGACGTACCAAGCCTTACAAAACAACCCTTAAAATAAGCAACGCTAGTCCATGGTCGATTTTAAATGTAACTCTTGCAGGTGCACAAGATCTATTGCAGTATGGCAAGAGCAAGGGTGTCGAACCCACAAGGAAACGTGAATTTTAATTAATTCTTTCAGAGATTTAAAAACGTCCTCAAGGAAGTACGAAAGGGCAGATTCAATTTTACTAAAATTTATCACACTTTTTCTAAATGCAAGAAGAATAAATTAATCTAAACAACTAATTACTGATGAATCTAAGAACAATATTTAAATATGATCAAGGAATATGCTACCCCAGATTTGTACCCCTTTTTTATTATTAAAATTCACAATTTCATTAAAGCATCATTCACACCATCATTCCTATAGAGATGATTCGTAATAAAATATGATAATCAATCTGGCATACCCTATCTAAAACTAATGATTCAGCCTATCATTGCGATATGAGTCATGTAAGAAGCATAGCGTATCTCATGATGTTTAGATCACAACAGTAAACACATAATCGCTCTACTGAATCGGTCTGCGGTCGGATCTAGCGATTATAATGATTGATCTGCTGATCAATAGTCATAACAAGCATTCAATATATTTTCAATAACACAAACTTTGAGCAAAATGATTTCATGATGACATAATAGACTATGGTATTAATCATAAATATGGGTACTTATCTGGGGATCGCATATTTTTCGATCAACTGATTTAGCCACTCATCTTTGGTGTATGATCTCCTTGTTCATTCAAAGTCATTCCACTTTTCATTTCTTCTAAAAAATCTTTGGTTACAATGTCTTATCCTAAATACAATCTATGAATGTAAAAGAAAGACAGTGCAAATCCTAAGTACAATCTACCCAGATCAATCCCTAGAAGAAGGAGAAAAGAGGAACCCTTGAAAATATGCTAAGAGGAGTCTAAAACCAAAAATAATAATAATGAATAATAATCCTCTAAAAAATTCTCTCCAAAAACTCTGAAAAAGAAAAGTCAAAACCAACTCTCTAATTATCTATCTTTAATTAATTTCTCCCGAAGTGTTTGATCCGCTTTAAATAGATTCTCAATGGCCGAAGTTTCCTAGCGGCAGAGGTGTTCCAGCTCGAAAATTTAGGGTCGATTAATCGACCCAATAGGGTCGATGCATCGACCCTACAAAGATCTCTAAAAATATGCTTTACAATGTCAGGTCCGTGTCAGACTCCTTTTTGTGGCTCGATTAATCAACCAAAAATGGTCGATGCATCAACCCTGCAAAAGAGCCTAAAAATCAGCTTTAAAGTGTCAGTTCTGTGTCTGACACTTTTTTGTCCTCGATTAATCGATCAAAAGGGTCGATGCATCGAGCTCCCAGAAATCCGTGAATTCCAGACCACTTTTTGCATCAGACACTTCTTCGGTATTTTGGCCATAACTTTCTGTCCCAAACTCGGATTGATGCGATTCTTGCACCGTTGGAAAGCTGACAGAAAGCTCTACAACTTTTGTGTTTTGACAATTTCATAATTCGGCCGTCTTAAAGGTCCAAATTGAGCTGCAAGCCGCACCAAGTTCTCGATGATCCAAAGTTGCAGTGTTTTGACATTATTTTCAGAATTTTTAGGTTGTTTTCTGCACTTGGCTTGTATTTACCTAAAACACTTCAAATCTAATAATTCTTATCAGATAGCCTTCATCGGATAGCTAAATGTAAGTATTTAGGGGTGAAATATCATCATATTTCACTACTCATCAGACCACTAAAAGTAATCCTCAGGAGGGAGCTCAGTCTCCTCCAAGGGTACGTACTCAGAGTCATCCTTATCCTGGTCCTCGGTGCCAGTATCATCACCTGTACCTGTGACATATAGTCGAGGGATGAGCTACATCTAAGCTCAATAGGAAAAAGTAATAGCATGCATATCTTTCACATCACACTTATCTTTCATGACATAATTCCAAAACATATTTTCCTTAATGCGAAATCACAATTTAAAAGCATTTAAATGAACAAAACGAATAACTGATGTATATTTCAAATCACACTTATCATGAATTCAAAAGCTTGATCTTATTTCACAAAGACTTAAATCAATCACTTAAATATTCTCCCGAGCATATATAGCATCGAGAGCCGCATATTATATCGATGGAATACCTACTATCGTCGTTCAATGAACAATTTATACAATTATACAAGCCCCCTTGATGGAGGTGACTTACCGAACGAAATATTACCGTAGAATGGTAATCGAAGAGCGGATATTTCGTCGTACCGGAGCACAATTTATAGGGATATCCTGTCGTACCGATCAAGGATATCCCGCTGCGTCGATCACGGATATCCCGTCGCGTTGGTTGGGTAGTCACACTTAAACCTTAAATTAAAGTGCTAAATCTATATATAGTTATTCACCGTGAGTACGTGGTAATTATAATAATTCGAAGTTTTTAAAGATTTTATACACACTTATTCACATTCTTTTGATGTCACACATATAATTACATCTTATGATGTCACATATACGTTTACATCCCTTTTGATGTCACATACATATTTCTCTGATGGCACACACACTCACGCACACATAGTTTTTCTCTTAGTGCTCATACACACGAAGTTCACATGTGACAGCCCGAATTTTCACACCCGAAAAATCGTGTCATCTAGATCATACTCTGGATGATTCCCGGAACGAACCAAGAGTGTCTGCTCGTCTAGCAGAAATCAGAGCAGACACTATCGGAAGTGACAGATCGAGTCATCATATAAGGTTCTAAAAAGAAAGAAAGAATAAACAATGTATATATAATATCAAAAGAATATACATTCTCAAAAAGGAACCAAGAAGAACCACTGGTGATGGACATCCATCACTCAAAACAATGGTTCCCAATAGTGGTTCCTGTAGAATGTATATAGCTATGAGTACAACATCTATAATATATAATACGGAGAGGTGGCTACCAGACACACAGATAATCCAAAATACATATACAAGACCCAAAATATAAGACTAATATACCCAGACTAAGGGTAAAACTCATTGGCCTTGATATCAGTCTTCTCCTCAGCCTTAGCCTCTGTCTCTGGCTGATAATCAGGATCGCTTTCAGTGCCAGGAGCTCTAGCCTCAGAACCTATTATATATAAACAGAGTGAGTTATCCATCTAAGTTTAATAGAAGAAACTCAAGTAATTTGCATAAAAAAATGTAAAACATGGTGTAGAATATAATTCAGAACAGATGATTGAATCAGGAGATGCAGACAGAACAGAACAGATGCAAACAGATAATTAGAATGCAGAACTATAAGAAACAGAGCAGATGCAGAACTATAAGAAACATACTTTAAATCTCAGAGTTGTTAGATGCATGCATATAGTAGTTATTAACTTAAATTCTATATTTAAATAACTCCCGTGAATATAGCATGTGATAGTCAGATGTGTGCCGATGGGTAACCCCAACCATCGTCGTTCAATGAATAATTACAGATAATTGCATCAAGCCTCTACAAAGGAGAGCAACTTGTGTCAAGGGGTTTACAAATCAGATACACGGATATCTGGCCGTACCGGTTGTGGATATCCTGCCACGTCAAGGGGATTTGTCACATGAACTTTAAATCAGAGCATATATCAAGACTCAAAGCAGAGCAGAGATACAGAACTTAATCATATGCATGGCATGCTTTTGAAACAACAGAAGTCAGATACAAATACTCAGAAATCATGTAGTCAGATTTGATACAAGTTAGGTTGAAATTCCCCTACTTCATAACAGATCTTTCTAAGCAAATCCAAAGCTTTTTAAGATGTCCAAACCTTGACCTAGACCAAACGTATAATATACTACGTGTCAGAAGTGTCAAAAACTAACCAGTACTTTGCCCAGCAGTGTTTTTCCCAGAAAATCAAAACGGTACAAAAACAGGGAGTTCGATCAATCAATCCCTCTATTTGATCAATCGGATTCACATCTGATCGATCAATCTCATCATTGATCGATCGGATGTGAATAACTTATCAGTCTGAACAGAGGACATCTGATCGATCAATTCCCATTTTGATCGATCAGATTTTCAAGTTGATCGATCAATTCTCATGATTGATCGATCAAAACCCATCTTTTCACCTTCACAGAACAACCTTTATTTTGATCAATCAATCTCATTTTTAATCGATTAGATCCTCAATTCGATCGATCAATCCTCATGTTTGATCGATCGAGTCAAAATTTTAGAAAAACACACCTGTTTCAAAGTGTGTTTATAAAATTTGATCGATCAAATCCCTGATTTGATCGATCAATTTCTCAGTTCGATCGATCAATTCTTAATTGATCGATCATTCCCTCATTTGATCAATCACCTATAATTTGATCGATCAAATCACCAGTTTGATCGATCGAGCACCTCGAGCTCTAACTTCTCAAGAAAATCATCCTTATGTTTCAAAATGAGGTTATATGATTCGATCGATCAAATTCAAAATTTGATCGATCGGATTACAGATTGATCGATCAATTCTCAATTGATCGATCGGATATGACAGTAAAGTTGTCATTAATGGGGTTTGTTGAATTCAAACTCATTTCAACCCTAACTCATTATGATTCTTCACAGACCAATCACACACACATAAATGCATATTTATGATATTTAAACTCCTATGAAACCCATCATAGCTTACCTCTTTTGATGGTTGCCTCTTGGTTCACGGCATCCTAGGTTCACGTGGGTTTCGAACTCGGGATTCAAGAGTTTGTTGTTTCGAGTTCTCCGATGATCCAGAGGGTGTGTCACACGTCAACACACAACCATATCTCGCCTTCTCCAAGCAGATTCGACAGACACTCATTGATTCTTCATGTTCTAAATCAGAGGTTCCGTAACTAGGGTTCCTCAAGCTTTGGTTCTCTCACACAGGTTTCACAGAGGGCTTTCTAGCATTTAGTTTGCAAGAAAAATGACAAGGAAGAGAGATATGTCTCCTCTAACCTTCCTTCCCTTATAAGTCATCTAATGGAAATATCCTAGATATTTTCATTTCTAAAACTTGATCCGGTGTTGAGCACACACACAACACTCAGGCGTATCACATTCTACCAAAGGTACAATCAGATCTCAGATTCGTGTCACACGTGACCTACAGTGTCATGTGCTTACGGATTAATAGTATTGCTATATTATTATTAATATTAAATTTTAAATTTATCTCGATTTTCATGCCAAGCACGGATACCAATCCAATCAGAAGTTATCAGAATTTTAGGGTCGTTACATCACATGTTCAAAAGCTTATGAATGAAACTCATGCTATTACGAAGACAAATCGGAAAATATACATATTATTATCATATCACTACACACATGCTTGTTGTAGTCAAATATACATGTTAAGGAGTTTTTCCTACCTCACACGAAGTCCAAACGAACTCTTCCTAATCCGAGCTAACTTTCTTAGCTCATAACTATCCTCATACCTAACACACATGAATTCATAGACTACACGTAAGAAGTAACGTAAAATAGGAAGATACAAAGTCTCCCCAAATTCTTCAAAACAAAACAAAATAAAATCCGGAATCTTTCTAAATCAATCGATCGAAATACATTTCGATCGATCGGTTTCATCAGAAAACCAACTCATTTTAGTGCAACAATCCAATCGATCGGTTCTCAACCGCTCGATCGGTTTCTCCAAATCGATCAATCGAAATTAATTCTAATCGATCGATTTCATCAGAAACTTTCCCAGTTTCACACTTTGACAAAATCGATTGATTGATCAGTTATTTCAATTGATCGGTTTTGTCAGATTCTTCACATTCATGGGTTTTAACTTTTAAAACTCATTTTCTTAAAAACCTAACCTCTTTTCTTTTTATTTCTTACCCATATGCTAACTAATTAATAATACATACATTAAACACAACTTAATCATAATTCTTACCTTTTAGTTGATCAATTTCCTCGATCCACTTGCTCCCATTTCAGTTAGGTTTTCAAAGTTGAGATCCTTAGATTCTCCTCGATCCCGATTCCTTAATTTCACACACTAAATCTCATCGTGCACGCACATACACGAATTGAAAGCTCACTCTCCTCCCTTCTCTCGATAACTTCTCTCAACAACCTAAGGTAAGAGAATTTAATTCTTAACATTTTGTCATTTATACATAAAGTCCATGGCTTACATATTAAGCCCATACACCGAACCTCAGTGTGCCACATCTATCCAACGGTCCTTACACTTCCTAATCTTTTCTTTTTCATTAACCTAAGTTTACTTAACTCACATTAATACTTTAATATTTCATTATATCCTGTGTGTGATTAGTCAGGCACGCACATCGAAACGTACTTTTCAAAGGTCGAAATTTTTTAGGACATTACAGTAGTGGTTATAGATAGTTTTTTTGTTTGAACTTGGTAAGCTATGGAAATTCTTTTTGTATATAAGTATATTGGAAATACCACTGTTTAGGTGACGGTCGGCCGTCACCGGTGGTTATTTTGTTAGTTTTGGATTATGATTCGTGTAGAACTGGAATCGAAATAGTGACATTTGATGTCTGCTTTGGTATTTCTGTATGAGTGGATATGCTTTAGAAAGCATCGGACGGTCCGATTTTCCTTATGATTAAGTGTAAGGGAAACTAGATAGTCATTTGACGACTCGGCCTTTCCCAGAAATTCGTGTGGGGAAAAGTTGGGCTGTCACAGGTGTAATTAAGAGCGGAATGAAAATGATGAAATTAAAGTTTCTTACTGTAGTTTAGAAAAGTTGGTGTAGCTTTAAAAGAAACAATGATGAGAAGAAAGCTAATCTTGATCCTTGATTAACTACAATAACCTCTTGGTTGTTCAACAATCCTATGATTACATTGCTCATTGATTGCAGATCACACTCGATCAACAATGGAGCCTGCACATTCACAAGCAAACAGAGTGGTTACTCAAGCCCCCCCCCCCCCAACTCAAAAAAGATCAACGGACCCAAACAGCAATATCTCCCATCTTCATAAACTCACCCTTTCTGCTTCACTTAACAAATTTAGATCAAACCAACATATAATAATGACATTTTGTCATTATCTCAATTTGTTAGAATCCTTCGCTAACCAAAGCATTAGTAGGCAATGACCCTGCATATACCAGAGCTATTCAAAGAATTTGTTGTCCTTCACAGAAGAACAGTTTCCGAAATTTTGAATGGAAGGTTGCAGACTTCACAATATTTTTTTGGAATTTGTCGACAGACTTATCATCAAAAACTTCTAGAGGAGACCTAAGCAAAATCCAGCAAATATGTCACTTTCAATATTCTAAATGGTGATCTGAATACAATCCTATTTAGCAATTAACTTATTTGAATCGCCTTACAAACATATCTTGCTACCAAGAACTCTGTGATAGCAAGCACCAATGACCAAGTACACCAAACGGTAAGGTTTCCATAGCAGAATTGCTCAAGCTATAATGATAAAGCAACGCGATCAGACGTACTTGATTTTATTTTTTTCATTCGGCAATAGAGAAATTGTTAAAAGATAAAAAAGTACACAGAAAAACGAAAAATAGCATGCTAAAAATCAGTTGGCCGCCAGGCGGGATACTCCCCCCCCCCCCTCTTCATGATCCAGTGTACAACCTTGCGAGATTACCATTCTATAGTAATTGGCATCTAAAAAATCAAGCAAATTAATTTAATATCAATCAATAGCTTCCGTTGAGTCACCCCATGGGATTGGGCTGGCAGATTCTAGGAGTTCCAGTGCATTTGGAATCTATTACCACTCCTCTGAACCCACTTGGCCCTGGGCTACCAAGTGAAGAGCCATCAAAATTGGGCTTTGGCCATCCTACCAGCAGGGTTCTCCAACCACTCTAACCTTTGGAGGAATATTATGTAAAGACAAGGTGACAAGCATTCCTGCCAATCCCTACCTGAAAATGAGAAAAAAATGATTGTAGGAGCATAAAATAAACCACGGCTTAAAATGGTGGTGCAACTTATAAAACAGTCGTTTTATAAGTTAAAACACTGGCACGTGCAGCTCTATCCTTTCACGTGCAACTCTATCGGGACCCCTAATTCCAAAACTCCTCTCTTTTCTTTCTTTATGGCTGCGTATGGCATAGCTCTCTGTTAGCCGCTGCTATAGCAGAGCTCACCTGTTTTAGCAGGTTTCCATCCTCTTTGCTAACATCTTGCTACCTGCTTTAGCAGGTATCCCTTCCCCTTGATAACTCCTTGTATAGCAAGATTTTATGCAAGATTTACCTGTTCAGTAGTTCTATCCACCTCTCTACTCACTCTTTGTCAGAGCCGATTTTATTTGCTCTGATAGGGGAGCTAGTAGAAAGCAGGGAAGTTGCTGCTAGAGCGGGTAAATCCTCTTTTATAGGGAGTTAGAAAAGAGAATGTATATCAACTAAAGCAGGTGAACTCTACTATGGCAGGGGCTACCAAAGAGCTATGCCATACGCAGCCTATATCTCTGACAAAACTGCGGTCTCCCAAACCTATTTTCTCTCTCTAGAACCTTAGCCTCTCTCTCCTCTTCCTCTCTCTCTTGACAAACCCTAGGGTTATGGTCTTCTTCAGCAAATCAATCCATTTTCTGATCGAAATCAGCTTATGAATCGAGTAGTTTATCAGTTTCTTCTTCATTTTTTCAGATCTCGTGCATGATTCAATTGAGTTTGCTTCAGATTAATCAATTTTAACACAAGTTCGGGTTTGTAATTTTCTTGTTTTCTGCTTTAGACCAAGTATAGAGTCTATAGACGGCAGCGATAGATTAATCATTTTTTACTTTGAGTTTCTTATGTTATGTTATGTTATTTATTTTAAATTCTTTTAATTCTATAGAATATATTTAAGGTTCATGTTTCTGCTTCATCTTGTTACTCATGAAATCTTTTGCATCCAGAGGATCGATTGTGGAATCAAGCCGTCAGTGGCAGAGCTGGAATTCGGTTACTCGCTTTCGATCTACTTGAGTAAAACTTTTTTCGAATCTCATGCTAGAAATCCATATACGAGTTGGTGGTATGTTAGGGAGATTTTTATGTTGCCACATTCCCTATATATTATTGTATCTTCTAGGGTTATAGTCTCTGAAGCTTCTGCTGTTATCTGCTTTTGTAGTTTGTGTATATTTTTCAGATTCTGACTTAAGCTATCTTCACATCTATGGAGAATTATATTTTGTAAAAAATAAAAATAGTTTTTTTTTTTTCCTGCTGTTATTCTCTTGTTGCATGTTGTTCTTTGAATAGCTTGGTCTTGCCAAACACACCTGCTTCCTCTTATGAACTACTTTGAATCGCAGCTTATACTGAACCTCTTTCAAAAGTGTTTCTGAAAGAACGATTCAAAGCACAAAAGTCATAACTGAATCATAAGAAACCCTTACTAAATACTATTCTCAGCCCATTTAGGTTTTCCAACATACTATATTTTGTCTTCATGGTAAATTTATAGCAGTCTTCTTCCCTACTGTACTTAATATCAAGCAAAATAGGGATACAAGGAAAGGAGAACCTACAATCTATTCCTATACATTGATGAGTTCCCAACAACCAAAGAATAATCTCTTGGTACCCTTCATCTCGGCTAAGAATCCATCAAAAAATTAGTGCAAGAAAACATGACAGGAAAAAGATAAGGAAATCCCGGGCTGTCGTAGGTGGTATCAAAGCGACTAAGTACTAGAGTCACATACTATGGCAGAGCGGGTCTGATGTGACACCGTGTGTCGCTCGAAATAACAGACCTAGTCTGAATACTTGTAAGGCTAAGGTTCCGTAAGCAGAGCTGTAGCTTAAGTAACGGTAATAGTGTTAGGATCGGAGCTGAGACTCTAGTCCTCGAACCGATCTAACTTAGTGTCGTATGACCGTGATAGGTCAACATGCCACCGCGACGAGGAAGACCGAGAACCGTCAATATAGAGGGCGCCACAAATGGTTAGGGGATAGCCACGACATCAAATGCAGTCCCCATAAATTACAGCAACCACGGATCAAAATCTCGGCCGAAATTTTAAAATTTTGGCCAAGACGTCTCGGTTTCGGTCTGAACCGAGACGAAAATATATAAATTATCGGCCCCCTTTCGAAAATACAAAATTATCAGCCCAAACTTGAAATTATCGGCCGATAATTTCAAAGACCGAGACCACAGCTATTGCAAAAAAACCAAAAAAAAAAATGAAATTTACAAAAAAAACCAAATAAAAAATGAAATTTTGCAAAAAAAAAACCATTTCTCTTCTTTCTCCTCTCTCTCTTCCGGATTTAGCATTTTTTCGCCGGACGGTTCAGCCAGATTCAACATTTTTTTGCCGGACAGTTCTTCTTTCTCTTCATCTTCTTCTTTTCTGCTTCTCTCTCTCCTCTTTTTTTGTATTTTTTGGTGTTGGAAGTTGGAAAGAGAGGTGACTATCGAGGTGAGTGGGTGGCAGCTGGGTTTCTTGGAAGTTGAAACGTGAGAGGTGATGTGAGTGGGTGGCAGCTGGGTTTCAAAACCCTTATATAAGCTGATTTTTTAAAAGAGAGCCATTACTTGCACCTAGAAAATTGGCCCTTGCACTGAAGTTAAAGAAAGACTTGGTATTTTAACGACACATATCATGCGAAAACATACTCTAGACTGTCTGATTTGAAGTTTATGAGCTATAAATCTCTATTCCATAAGATTCGAGCAAAACATGATACTTCTCATATGATCTATTGTGGTCAACTATTGAATGAGAAATAACCTTTGACTACATTTAATCATATGATGAAGAGTATATTTCGTGATAATATTTTGCAGTTAATATTTTTAATGCATGACTTTCAAATCAAACAACTTAGATGATGTTTTCGTATAACATAGGTTGCCAAATTTGTAAGTCTTTCTTTTAAATTCGATGCAAGCGCCAACTTTCCGAGTGCAAGTAATAGCTCCCTTTTTAAAATTATACCCTCCTTTAAGTGCACCCAAGATTATTTAATGATACCTAAACTTTTCCACCATCAGATTCATTGACCTTCTTGAATCAGAAATTGAGATCATTTTACCTTTGAGTCTTCCACACGTTAGATCCCAAGATCATGGTCCACTTATCGTATGGTCAGATTTTGGTTCCATGTACCAATATCTCCCAATAAATAACTATGATCATGGAGTGCCATGAGAAAGGCTCTCAAGTCATTTGGGGATGGGTTTTAAGTGGAATTAATATTTAACCATCTAATTTGTTAGCCAGGATATCTAGAGTTACGCAATATTTCACATAGTAGATCTTGAGATCATAGCCCAACTAGTAGACAGTCAGATCTTGATTCCACGTGACATGCATCCCCAAAATGACCCTAATCATGGGCATATCATGAGAATGGTTCTTAGTTCACTTTTGAGATTTATTTAATGTGAAATTAAAATCTAACCGTCTGATATGTTTTGCATGAGCTCAAGATCCATTGTGTGATAAAAAATTAGCATCACTAGTGTAAATATGCATTCTAACAATGTTAAAGAGTTAAAAAAAACCAATAAATTAAAGTTTGACAAAGTTCAGTAAAGTTCGGAACATATTTTCAAAAAAATCTGAAATTTACTAAAATTTTGACCGAAATTTATCAAAAATTTGACCGAAATTTATCAAAATTTTGACCAATTTACGGTTCGGGTCATGAATGAAACCGAAACCAAAACCGAGATTTTGATCCATGACAGCAACAACAACAATTTGGGAGCAAATGAAAACCCCATAAACAGCAACAATACACCTGGAATGGGGAACAACACGGGAAGTGCTCCAAGGAATGATAACAATCAACAGTTGTTGAAAACAGTGGTGAATGTTGTGGCATTGCTTTCAGAGCGACGCCACCCATCAGGATTTCAGGAATTCAGGAGGATGAAGCCTCCTAGTTTCTATGGGCAAGAGGATCTAATGGAAGCAAAACAGTGGTTGAACCAGATCGAAAAGATCTTGCAAAGGATTAGATGCACGGAAGAAGAGAAGGTCAGTTGGGCCTCATTCCAACTCGAGGGTGAAGCATACCCTTGGTGGAAATCTGTAGAGAGGACCCGAGTACTAGAGACGCCTTGGACGTGGACAGAATTCACCACTACTTTCTATGAAAAATATTTCCCAGCACCGGAGAAACGTCAATTAGAAATACAATTTGCCAATTTGGCGCAAGGATCCATGAGTGTGCGAGAGTACGAGGCCGAGCTCACTCGTTTGTCTAGTTTTGTGTTGGGCCTAGTAGCCACGGAGTTGATGAAAACACATAAATTCAAGTATGGTTTGAAGCCAGTGATTAGAGGGAGAATAGCTGTGCTTGAACCAACGATGTATGAACGGGTAGTAAGGTTGACCCTCATAGCAGAAAGAGAGGTCGAAGATATGTATAGGAGGAGAGATAAGTAAGCAAGAAGAAGAAAGGCTCAAACTGAAACAGCTGATTCGGGGCATGCCAGCAAGAGGCCTAAGTATTTGATGCCGCCACCGTCACAAGATACTCCTGCGGCATCGTCGAGGTCGTTCAATCCGGTAGCATTGCCGCCATTACCTCCAAAACCGATAACCACAGTTGTGCCAAGAGCAACACCGACAGTGACAACTCGCACTACTTATAATGCCTCTTCCACACCGAAAGTGGCATGTGTGCGGTGCAGAAAAGCTCACAGAACCGAGGAATGCTGGAAGGCGAAGGGAGCATGCTTTAAATGTGGAAAAGTGGGGCATCGAATTAGAGAGTGCTCAGAAATGAAAACACAGAAATTCGAGTATGGTTTGAAGTCAGTGATTAGAGGGAGAATAGCTCTGTTTGAACCAACGACGTATGAATGGGTAGTAAGGTTGGCCCTCATAGCAGAAAGAGAGGTCGAAGATACGTATAGGAGGAGAGGTGAGCAAGCAAGAAGTAGAAAGGCTCAAACTGAAACAGCTGATTCGGGGCATGCCAGCAAGAGGCCTAAGTATTTGATGCCGCCATCGTCACAAGATACTCCTGCGGCATCGTCGAGGTCGTTCAATCTAGTAGCATTGCTGCCATTGCCTCCAAAACCGATAACCACGGTTGTGCCAAGAGTAACACCGACAATGGCAACTCGCACTACTTATAATGCCTCTTCCACACCGAAAGTGGCATGTGTGTGGTGCGGAAAAGCTCACAGAACCGAGGAATGCTGCGAAGGGAGCAGCTTTAAATGTAGAAAAGTGGGGCATCGAATTAGAGAGTGCTCAAAAATGAAAGGAGAGGCCACTGCAAAGACAATGATCCAAGGATCTTCAAGGCCTACTGTACAAGGCCGAGCATATGCAGTGTCGGCTCAAGATGTCCAAGCTAACAACGATATAATTCAAGGTATGAATCCCTTGCAATAATAAATTTTAAATCTTCAAATTTTAGATGAAGAAGGTGTATCTAATAAAATAGTTAATTTTACTCCATTAATTACTACTGTTAGAACAATTGTTTATACATTACGCAAATACTTATGCATATACATATTGAAACTCAGGTACTATACCAATGTACTTCAAAAGCGATACTGCGATGGATATCTGCTCTCACGATGCTCGAGTGTTGATAGGCCTAGGGTCTACCCACTCCTTTGTCACACCTCAATTTGTGGTCGAATTACTTATGCAATTTGTTCTCACGGTGTCAGTCCCAACCGGAAAGTTTATGAAGACAGACCACGTATGTCGGTCCATAGTAACTCTTATTGAAGACCATGAGACCAAGGTAGAACTGATTCTACTGGACATGCAAGGCTTTGACGTTATACTGGGTATCAACTGGTTATCCAAGAACCACGCCGTCATTGATTGCCTTCAGAAGGTAGTCACTTTTAGACCCAAGAAAGGAAAATCTTTCAGATTCTATGGTGCCCAACCGAACGTAGCGCCCTTGATATCAACCATCAGGGCCGAGAGACTACTGAATAAGGGTTGTCAGGGTTACCTAGTGTTCCTACAAGACCAAAAGAAAGGAGAAGTTAACCTCTCTGACATTCCCGTCGTATCTGACTTTTCCAATGTATTTCCCGAGGAATTATCGGGTCTACCGCTTGATAGGGATGTCGAATTTGCAATAGACTTAGCCCCTGACACCGAACCAGTATCAAAGGCGCCATACCGAATGACACCTGCTGAATTAAAGGAGCTGAAGGAACAGTTACAAGAACTTCTTGACAAGGGTTTTATTCGGCCGAGTGTATCTCCATGGGGAGCACCTGTATTATTCGTCAAAAAGAAAGATGGTTCTATGCCTCTGTGCATTGACTACAGACAATTAAACAAGCTGACAATAAAGAACCGACCCCCACTTCCCAGGATCGATGATCTATTTGATCAGTTGCAAGGAGAAAAATTCTTCTCCAAAATCGATCTGAGGTCGGGTTACCATCAAATGAAAGTGAAAGCTGAGGACATCCCGAAGACAGCTTTTAGAACCCGATATGGCCATTATGAATTTCTTGTCATGCCTTTCAGATTAACCAACCCGCTTGCATCCTTTATGGACCTCATGAACCGGGTGTTCAAGCCTTATTTGGATAAGTGGGTTGTTGTCTTCATTGACGATATTATCATTTACTCAAGGTCAAGAGAAGAGAATGAATAGCACCTACGCCTAGCATTCCAAACCTTACGAGAATCTCAGTTGTATGCAAAGTTTAGTAAATATGAGTTCTGGCTAGAGCAGGTGAGTTTCCTTGGGCATGTTATTTCAGAAGCCAGTATAGAAGTGGACCTTGCAAAAATAGAAGCGGTAGTGAAATGGGAGCAGCTCAGAACGGTCATAGAAGTTCATAGTTTTCTAGGATTAGCCGGATACTACCGAAGATTTGTTGAAGGGTTTGCCAAGCTAGCTGAACCACTCACCCGTCTTACCAGGAAGACTTCTAAATTTGAGTGGACTGAAGCTTGCGAGCAGAGTTTTCAGGAATTGAAAAAGAAATTGACCTCTGCACCTGTACTAACCCTACCATCAGGCAGTGGGGGCTTCTCAGTATTCAGCGACGTTTCCCATAGTGGGCTAGGCTGCGTATTGAATCAACATGAAAAAGTTATGGCATATGGATCAAGGCAGCTAAAAGACCATGAAAAGAACTACCCTCCACATGACCTGGAGCTTGCAGCGATTATTTTTATATTGAAGATCTGGAGGCATTACCTCTATGGTGAGACCTTTAAAATTTTTACAGACTACAAGAGCCTCAAATACTTGTTTACCCAGAAGGAACTCAATCTGAGACAAAAGAGATGGATGAAGTTTCTCAAGGACTACGACTGCGCCATCCAATACCATCCGGGAAAAGCCAATGTGGTGGCTGATGCGCTTAGCCAAAAATCATCCGCTCAACTGTCGCACCTTGTGGCTAGATTACACCGATGGAAACTGCTTGAGGACATAACCTCGGGTGACACTCAGTTCCAACTGAAGGAATCGGGAGCACTGTTAGCCAATATCAAGATCCAATCAACCCTCTTCGATAGGATTAGAGAAAGCCAATTGAAAGACTCAGAGCTTATGACTATCAGGCAGAGTGTAGACAATGGAAATAAGTCGGAATTTTTTGTTAAAGACGACGGGTCCTTATTGTTTAGAGGTCGGTTATGTGTGTCGACCGATAGTGAGATACGATACAGGGTATTGGAAGAAGCCCATAGATCTGTATATGCTATACATCCGGGCAGCACCAAAATGTACCATGACTTGAAAAGGAACTTTTGGAGGAAGGGAATGAAGAGAGAAGTCGCTAAACATGTAGCGAGATGCTTGGTATGCCAGCAGGTCAAAATTGACCATAGACACCAGACTGGTTTATTGCAGCCCCTGCCAGTCCCTGAATGGAAATGGGAGAATATTTCGATGGGCTTCATACTTGTCATGCCGAGAACTCAGAAGGGACATAACGCTATTTGGGTGGTTATTGACCGACTAACCAAGTCAGCACACTTCCTTCTACACAACACGGATTACACTGCTAGCAGACTTGCTGAATTATATTTAAAGGAGATTGTAAGGTTACATGACATACCTTCAAGCATCATTTCTGATCGGGACCTACTCTACACATCCCAATTCTGGTAGTGTTTTCAAGAGGGAATGGGTTCCAAACTAGAATTCAGCTCGGCGTTTCACCCTCAAACTGATGGACAAACTGAAAGGTGAATCAGGTAATAGAAGATATGCTTCGGGCCTGTATGATTGACTTTCAAGGATCATGGGACAAGCACTTGTCCTTGATCGAATTCGCGTACTATAACAGTTATCAAACCAGCATCGGGATGACTCCTTTTGAAGCACTCTATGGTCGCCGATGTAAATCTCCCCTCAATTGGGAAGAGGTTGGAGAGCGTGTTACTGGGCCCAGAACTTATCGAGAGCACTAATGCGATGGTTCGACTTATACATGAACGTTTAAAAATTGCGCAAGACCATCAAAAGAGTTACGCAGACCTTAAGAGGAGAAATGTGGAATTTCAGGTCATTTTGAGCCCAAAATTGTTTTATGTATCCACCTAGTTGTCATAAGACTAACAGTCCTGTTCTTTTCAGGTGGGAGATCACGCCTTTATAAAGATCTCGTCGACCAAGGGCGTGATGCGATTTGGTAAGCGAGGAAAGCTCAGTCCACAGTACATAGGTCCTTTTGAAATTCTAGGACGTGTTGGCGAAGTAGCTTATCGAGTCGCCCTACCACCACAACTATCAATCATCCACAACATGTTCCACGTCTCGATGCTGAGGAAGCATGTCAGGGACGCGTCGCGCATATTTGATTACCAACCTCTTGAGGTTTAAGGAGACTTGATGCTAATAGAGGAACCGGTGAGGGTGTTGGATCGCAAAGAACAAATCTTAAGAACCAGGAGCATTCCACTCATGCTAGTTCAGTGGCGCAACCATTCCGCCGCAGAAGCAACATGGAAGCGAGAGATGGAGATTCGAGACCAATACCCGAATCTATTTGTTTAAAATCCTTACATTTCAAAATTAATGTAATGCAGTGAAACAGGTTTTGACTAGAAGAACCTATAGGTATAACAAATGTAACTCTTCATATCTTAAAATGAGGAAATTTTGTTTTGTGAATACAAACAGTTGTAATATAAGCTCAGGTTACTCGGTGACAAAACCATTCCAATGCACCATAAAAAAAAGTCAAACTCAGCATTTTTCAGACCATGATTACATCTAGATTGCTGTTTCAACATTTTAATTTCAACCTGATAGTTAGGTGCAATGTGCAGGGTGGGGAAAGCATTCAAAGATCGGGCTGAGATACAAGGCCCCCAGCTCTAGCTGCCATAATTGACACTGGCACGCTCGAGTGGCCATTAGATCTATATAAGGGGCGGAAACCCTAAAGTTCATTCCCGCGAGCTTTCAAAACACTTCCAACCCCGTTTTCTTCCTTCCTGCGCAAGAAGAAGCTCAAATCCACCACAAGGGACGCCCTTTTTTCTTCACGCTAAAGCAAGATTTCTCCTGATTTCGGCCCTTGATCTCGTGCACACCTTCCTTTTTGCACGGTAAAATCCTATAAACCCCTATTTCGTTTCAAAATTTGGGATTTTTCTCGTTTTCTCATTTCGCCATAGCTTCCAAGAAGCAAACCACTTCTAAACCCTCTAAATCTTCGACCCTAACACCACACTCTTCGAAATGATCGAAGAATATTCCAGAACCAGCCCCGGAGCCAGCCCTAGAACAGCCCGTCACATGGTGGGGCAACAAAACACTTGAACCCGAGTGGTCATTCAGTCCAGACCTCTTCACGGACAATGACAGTACCTCGTGGGCAATTAATTATATACGCCAAGCAAAACTCGAGGTTTTGCTTCAACCCTTTCACACGCACTATTACCCGCGACTTGTCCGATTGTTTTACCAAAATATCACAGCCGGAGTCGGCGAACACGTTGGAAAAATTACCACAAAAATTGATGACCGGACCTTCCACATTGACGTCCGTGACATCGCTGAGACCATAAATGGTACTCTCGATTTCCATGAAAGCATGGGCCTATACCAGCCACACCTCAAGGACACACCCATTCACCGCATTGCCGCTAAATGGCTGATGACAGTATTGTAGTCAATGGCACTATCCGTAGAGCCCAGTTGCCACCCGAAATGTGGTCGTTAGACGATATATTTAGGAAGAACCTTTACCCTCTTCAGCATGAACAAGAATAGAGAGGACCCCTGCTACAAGCCCTGTTTTCTGCACACGGTGACCTTTGGTTTAACGCACCTAGACTGATTTTTGACGGCATAGTATATACCCATGATCACCTACTCAGCACAGCCCCCAAACCTATACCGTACATGCCCTATGCCCGCCTCATATCCCGATTGTTAGAGGACCATGACGACACTGAAAACGATGAACCCTATAAAGTGTTGGCAAACGAAGAGAAGTGTACCGACAACGTCCGTCAGTGGACGTTGAGCGACTGGAATCGGACCCTAAAAACATTGCGCCTCAGCGCTAAAAACCGACGCCTTTGATGACTGCAAGAGAGTGCTCAACAAGCACTGGCTCAACCCGAACATGTAGGCGAGGGTGCTCAACAGACCCCAATCCAGCCACCACAAGGACCTCCCGGTGACACCCTAACACTTTCCGAGTTCAGTCGTCAAACGGATATGCTTCTACACCTTTATCACCAGACCCATGCTCAACTGTCCACCCTACGCGATGACAACCACATGCTCCATCAACGACTTGACTACCATGAAGAAATCTTCACGCGTTTGCTAGAGAAGGCTAATCCGACGGCCTCCGGATCCATCTTGGCACATGCGAGGGAGTACATGTCAGAGTATACCTCGAGGTTTACTCAGAGAGCTCCCACACCAGACGCTGGCCCCTCTGACGCGGGAACTCGTCGCCATGGAAAACAACTTGCGGAAACTTCTGGTGAGCTCTTAAACATTCGCATATTAGTTACCTTTAGAAGTTGTCAATCGAGTTAGAAATCAATAATCTGTATACATAGTTTTGATCATCGTCACAATCGTAATAAAAAATTATTATCTGCATGCTACATGAATAGAACTGATAAATCACAATAATTAAGTCAATAGCTAACCATCAATACAATTCAAACCTCTGCTTTTTATAACTGCAATGATAGGAAGTAACCAGTGGATTATTCTATGTATTTTAGTTTACCTCTATAACTTGTGCATATGGAAAATATTGAAATAGATGCATTATATTTAGTAAATCATTCATAGAATTATCTTAAGTTAGCAATTAAAATCAGTAACATGTGAACCATAACCTGTAAATTTCGGAGTGTATGCCTTTACAAATACTGCTCATTAATCACTATGTATGAGTGTTTTGGCCCATAAACAATTCAATCATCTTAGTTTTCTCTCGTATACATCACTCATGTGTTAATGAACTCAATTATCGGCGTACCTTCCATCCCCGACTACTCTCTTCAATTTTCGAGGACGAAAATTTTCATAAGGGGGGGAGGATGTGACACCCTGTAGAGTAACGCATGTGTAACTCGGAACACGTGGTGTGTCACCGACCACTAGATCCTTAACTGGAGAAGTTCAGTTAGAGACTAGCCCACTCGACCCAACAGAAAGCTGGTCATGTGGGACCACGTGAAACGATTACGCTTAAAACCATGTTGGTCCCAGACCATAGAACTGTTGAGCCCAACTCTTTTAGGTGTATCCTTGGAAGCCATGACCCACTAAGGACCCGACCGAACACCAGTCAATTGAAGGCCACATGTGAGTTATTTCATTAAGATCTAATTGGACTCAAACCCACGGACCGTTTGGAACCAAAACCCATCTTGGGTCTGTTAGGAACTCAAAACCCTTTTGGGCCACTGTGAAGGCAAAGTGCTAGTGGACCGGTCACTAATGACCCGTTGGAGCCCGTCTGTAGTTAAGACCCGTTTAGAAATTGGAGGAGTCAAGACCCACTTGAAACCGGGTACTTGAGCCCAATTGATAAGAACCAAGTGATGGCTTTTATACATTGTGTGGTGCATTGGAGCTATACACCCAATCCAAGCCCTTCTATATAGACACCTCTTCACGTAAACATGCAAGTCACTCGATTGCATTGTGAAGCCGGCTGTTCTAGAGGAGAAGAAACGAGAGAGAAAGGGAGAAGCCATTCCCTCTTATGAGACTCGGTCCTTTGAAAACCCAAATCTTAGATTGATCCCGAAACCCTCTCCGTTTCTAGACAGAAACCAATCACCACCGCCCTTGTGAACCCCAAACTCGATGGTTCGTTTGACCAAGGCGAAGAGCATTGCACGGATTGACGGATTCGTGCTCTATCAGGTTTAGTCCGGCTCTGGCGAATCGCAAACTTTCGCATGCGAGGAAACTAACAAAGGTAACCCTCGTAATGCATGCGTGTTGGTTAGGATTCGAGTTTTGCTAGCAAATGTGATGATCGGAGCCGCATTCAGTGATTCCACGGATCGAACACGTGAGAATCGCGAGGATGAATAAATCATGGTTCGATCGTTAGAATCCATGCATGTGCTTCGATTTTGGGGTTAAATAGCATGGTCTAGAACTCGTTAAATGCGTTAGAATACAATGTATAATGTGATGTGTTGAGATGGAAAATCTCGTAAGCAAGTATTGACGTGTATAAGGTGCAGTGGATGTGCATGTGAGCAAGCTTGAGGGGCTATAGAGGTCATCTCGAGCAAAGATATCGAACTGTAAAAGAGGACAGGTCTGAGAAGTACGCTCGAGCGTGATGTAGAGCCGCTCGAGTGTAAAATCACCTAAAGCCTACGCTCGAGAGAAAAATCTAGGCCAATTCGGCTCGGGTCAAAACTGCATGAGCGTAATATGAAGGGCTGCATTGAAAATCTGCTCGAGCGTGATTAGAGTCGCTCGAGTGGGGAACCACCTGAAGCCCTACACTCAAGCGGGAGTTTTAGGCTAAATCACCTCGGGTACACGCTCAAGCATAATTAGAGCCGCTCGAGCGGGAAATGACCTGAAGCCTATGCTCAAGCGGGATTTTTAGGCTAAATCGGCTTGGGTCAAAACCACTCAAGCGTGATTATAGGTGCCACTGGGAACCGCTCGAGCGGAAATGAGTCACGCTCGAGCGGGAAACTCTGTTTTGGGTTTGGTTTGACTTGCGTACTTGTGAACCATACACGTGTGAACGTATTGAGTATCGATGACTAAGACGTGTTTGGCCTTATGAACTAGGAGAAAAGCACGGGGAAACACCTTGATTGAGCAGGTAAGAATCACGACACGAGTGTTTGATGAGACTTAAGGTAGGAAAATTTTGAATGCAAAGTTATATGCTTGACTTGAATCATGAGATAACATAAATGGAATTGCTCGTATTTGAATTATATTTTTCATCACATACTTGATAAATGGAAGCTATGCATATGATTTGAGATTGTTATTGTTTTTGTACATGAAATCGCATGATATACTTGACATCTTCTTTGCACTGATTCCTGAGTTCCATCGAGAAGTCAAGATCTGTTGTGATATGATTCGAGTCCATTTTATTCGTATGAACGTGTTATGTGTAAGAATCAACCCCCGTCCTTTGATATTCATGGGTATATGCTATGTGTGAGATTATGCGCAATTGAGGAGTGGAGCCTCCATGAGAGGGGTGCAGTTTCCGCTACGGGATGCAATTGCCACAAGTCTGTTCTCGTTCTCGTGATTAGCTGTGAGTGGAGTGGAATCTCCAAGGGAGGGGTGGAGTCTTCGGGGTGTTAACCCATTGTCTGCTACGGACTGCTCTATTCCCACTACAGGATACTCACACTAATATTATGTGATTCGATTACTTGATGCAATATGCCATGTTCGATTTTGTGATCCTATATGCTCGTCTTGTACAACTCGTCGTCCCAACTTGATATGAAAGTCAGTTCTACTTTTTTGCTTCGATTTCTTATATGAATTCGTATGCTTCCTTGCATCATGACATAGCATGTTTATGAACACATGTTTTCAAGTTCTTATTGCTGCTCGCATACTTTTGATATCATATGTAATTGTAGCATTGTTATATATATATATATATATATATATATATATATATATATATATATATATATATATACATCTATGTCATGAGCTAGAATGATTTCATATTATTTTACATCGTGTATGTCCCTACGGAGCTTGGACGAAGTTCATTCCTCGACTATATATCACAGCTGCAGGAGCTGAACTTGTGAGGGATCTAGAGCAAGAGAAAGACCCAGATTATAACCCCGAGGAGGAAGATGATCTACCCTAAGAGCACTATCAGTAGTTATCTTGGTGGGGAGCGGAGACCGCTTGTTTTGTTTCCTTTTGAACTTTTGAGATACGGTACAATTTGGTAAACTAAATACTATCTGTCGCAACTGCAGGAGCCCAAGCCCATCATGTATAAGTTTTGGGTTTAAAGTGCTAGCCCAAGCTCGGCATGCAGGCTTTATTTCAAGTCTAAACACTCCTTAAATCTGGTCAGGCCTAACTGGCTGGGCTGGGCTATACGGCCCACCCTAGCCTTGTCCCATATGAGGTTTTAGCTTTAGGGGATCGAGTTCTATTTCTTTACTTGCTTATGTTTGGCATTAAGCTCCTTGTAACTCCTCAATCTTTAATATTGTACTTTTTTATTATACCACTTTTCACCCTCTAGGTCTTCCTCTTCTACTTGCGCATATGATTATCCCTTATTTAGTTTTTGAACACGTGGCATGATACATGGAATTGCACTAGGCCGCCAAATCTTAGGCCCTGTTTGTCAATCTTTCTCCAAAAAGCACTTTTCTATGGAAAAATATTGTATGAGAATAAACATGATGTATTGTTTGAGAAGCAACATTCTCATTTTCTATTCTTAATAAACCCATATTTGAGAAGTAGCTTTGGGTTGCTTTGGGTTGCTTTTCTTTTCTAAAACAAAAGCAGGAAACACTTGGGCTGCGTATGTAAAACACCATTTTCAAAACATGAAACACTTATTTCAGTTAGAGGTGGGCTGCTTCTGTAAAATATTATTTCAAAACATGAAACACTTATTTCAGCTAGAGGTGCATCATATTTCAGGCAAGTTTTTCTTATATACTCAAACATATGCCTTCCTCATAAAAGTACTTTTTTTAGTTTCAACTTTGCCACACAGAGCCTTAAATTCTCTGATTTTCTTACATCAGTTCCACAATCTAGTTTTGGAACAATATTTATTATAAAGAAATTTGGTTCATAAACCATCCTTATTGATCAATTTCCAGCAAAGCTTAACCGCACCCTGATTGGTAAATGTGGGAGATCGTACACTCTCAATCGACCGGTCTAGCAATACGCTCCCAAGAGATCCAATGAGTTTTATTCTTACCCATGGCTTGCCCCTTCCCCCCACAAACATTAGCAAAACACATAAAAATGAAGACTAATATGTAGTACTACTATATGGAAGGCTTCAAATTTTACTTTAAAAAACTGCATATGTGATGAGATACAAGAGTTTAAAATATATAGCCAAGTACAAGAACCAATTTCACAGTTCAAGTAGACTATGGCTGCGAATGGCATAGCTCTACGCTAGCCACTGCCATAGCAAAGTTCACTTGCTTTAGCAGGTTCCCATCCTCTTTGCTAATATTCTGCTACCTGCTTTAGCAGGTACCTTCTCCTTGTTAATTTACCAGTTCAGCAGTTCTACCCTCCTCTCTACTCACTCTTTGCCATAGCAGATTTTATTTGCTCTGATAAGGAGTTAGTAGAGAGCAAGGAGGTTGCTGCTAGAGCAAGTAAATCCTCCTTTGCAGTGAGTTAGAAAAGGAAATCAGAACCAACTAAAGCAGGTGACTCTGCTGTGGTTGTGGCTAGCAGAGAACTATGCCATACATAGCCTATTTCACTTTTCTAGGAGACTTTTCATATTCTTATATGACCTTTCACTTACCTGACACTTTCTATTTTCCTATGAAATTATATAAACCAAAAACTTAAAATCAGTGCTAACTTCAAAGCTACAATAACTAAATTGTTAACTTCTAAGTCAAACTTCTAAGATGATATCAAAGACCCAAAAAAGTGAGACCCAAGAGGTCCACGGTCCAGGCACATGTAGTGGCCCAAAATGATCTAGCTTAATATTTCAATATTATATGTTAGCAGTATGGCAAAAAAAATTATCCGACGATCCATGACTCATGTCCCTCCTGGGATTGTTTGAATCCAGGGTCAAATAGATCACATGGTTTTAATCATCTGATCAATGCACTTTTGAGCATCTGATGTGATCAGTTTCCCACATTTCAAGGAACCATATCCATTTGTAGTCACTTGATCGGATAGTCTTGAGCATTCCATTTGTGTGGCCTCTGTCCCGTGGCACACCATGTGGATGGTTTGATCGACCCGACTCATGCGTGGAAGGTATCTATTAACAAAGATACTCAGCTAGAGTATTCTATAATTAGTCTCTATATTTCCCTAATTATTCTTTATAAAATGGTAAAATTAAAAGGGAATGATTATTTCCAAACGCTACAAAGAAACTGTTCTTAGCCGCACAATGTCATTGGTCGAAAATGGGGACAAACATCACTTTTGACAAAAGATGGGTGGACCCAATAAAAAACTCACATTCAAATTCAAAGTTTTTTTTTTTTTCCTTTCTTTCTTGTGCCTACATTGCTAGAAATAATGAGCTTGATTTTTCCTCATGTTTGTTGGTTTGAAGCAACCATGGAGATTGCATTATTTTACTCATTAGTTGGTCACCCTCGTATTTTCTTTTTCGCCTTTCGGATAAGGATGTAATTGTGCTGATCTCTGCCTCTTTCTCATTTCTAGTTTCATGCTTTGCTCCACGAAGTGAGGTCTGGAGTAGATTTGCTTGGGGTAGGACAATGTATTTAACATTTCAGGAAGCTGGACTGCCTGGATGTATCATATACTGTCATAACATTTAAAGCATCCGTTTATATTTCATAAATGTGAAATTAACTTATTTAATCATTTTGTTTATTAAATATTAGAATATTCAGTTTCTAAAAATAGCAAAAACTAAACACAGTTATTGAGTTAAAGATGATCTTAGAGAAGTGAGGGTAGTTCTAGATGCTGGTAGGGCAAGAAGAAGATAAGTAGGAAACAGGAGCTGGAGCTGGAGAAATTGTGCAGCACAAGCAACACCATGAGTAGAAGATTCCTGCTACCAGGGTGTACTGTGTTCCTGAACATTGTTGGATATAACATGATTCTTGGTGCTGCCTGAAAACAAATGTATGTCTTCCGATAAGAAATTCCTTATTACCGATAAAAAATAAAATAAAAATGTATGTCTTCCGAAGCAGAAAGGTGATTCATAGGGCATGCTTTTGTATGTTGTTCATTGCCAACACAATGGATTGCTTAGACTGTCTAAGATTATCGAAATATTTGCACTAAGCAGATAATTTGGCTAACTTATGCTGTATGCATGAATGCGGGAACTCATATATCTGCTATCAACTAATATTGAAGAAAGCTGTGTTCGTTGATCCCCAATAAAATTTATGCTCTTTCGGAGTATTTATTTGGTTCTTTTGGACATGTAAACAAAAAGCAATCTAGATTATGAAGTGTTGGGTCTTCCTTTTGTATCCTCGTTGATAAGATTCATGATCTTTTAGAGGAAAGAGAGAAGTTGTCGAGATGGAGAGATGCCTTGTTGGAATGTTCAAACTTCAGGACACCCCTTCATATAATAGAGAGATTATGATATTTCTCTTCAGAGCTTGACAGATGCCTATTCTCAAGAAAATAGGAAGAAACGTTGGCTTGTTTCGAGGCATAGGCGCCATGATGCTTAATGAGAGGTCGTTCAACTTCTATCACAATCTTGTTTTTTGATGGAGATTTGAACTCAACCCTTAAATTTTTGTCCATCATCATTACCAGGAAAACCTTCAATGTGGTTATTAATGTAGGAGCTTCATGCTTCCATTGTGGAACTAGGACTCACGAGAAAGTTCGTATTGGGGGGAGGGGGTGTTATAGGAATTTCTGTCCAGCTCAGGTTTCTCATTCCTAACCCTAATAGATCTAATTCTATGCCTTTTGGGGTTGAAAAATCTGGGAGGACTTTTATATTTCCCAGTGAAGCCTAGATCCCCGATCTATTTGGAGAGATTCCATGGTTGTTAGTGCTTTTAAGCCCTCTTTTGTTGATCCGATAGCCACCCTGTTTCAGTTTTTTCCAGTAATGTACCACCTAAGATTACCTCCCTCCATGGAACCATCATACCAATTTTTATTTTTTATTTTTAAATTTATCAAAAGTGAAATTTTCTGAGACTTACGAAAGTTTTGGTTTTTCTATAGTTAATGTTAAGAAAATGATGCAATGCAAATTACCGCGGATAAATACATGGAGGCCCTAGATCGGCGTAAGTTCACTCGTTAGAATTTTGTCCACTTGTTAGAATTTTGGGGCAAACACTAGTAGAAATCATAGACCCAAACGTCATAAAATCCCGCAAAGGCCCATTTTGGAATGGAAACGCCCAAACGGTCAATAGTCACCGCTTTGCCGTGAGGTCCGCATTTTTTAGGGAAATTCCTTCATTTAAGGGTCGAAAATGGCAATTTTGATATTTTAGGAAATAATCTCTTTCGCAATTTCTGGAGATTTACAATTCAGAATCGATCCGTTTCGATTCTGGATTGATTCTAATAGGAATATCTTTCCGTCTATAGGCTTATCTCGTTTTTGCTATTTTTAGTAATTTTTGCTTTCTTTTTCTATTTAATGGATGTAACCCAAACGAAAAGATTATTATTGAATATATTGAAATTTCGAGGTCTTCAAAAACTTTGTTTCCCGTTTCTCTTCGTATTCGTATGAATCAACAAGAAAGGTGGATGCCCATTAGATTTCTGGTATTTCTTCTTAGAAATCAACAGTTCTAGTGGAAGGTTGCAGTTTAGCGTTACATCAGTTGGTATCAAAGCACTAAGATCCAGGGATCATTTATACACTATGCCGCCTAGACGTGGTGGTCGCCAGGAAGTGCCTATTCACGATGGTCACGAGCGCGATGGCGTCGCCCGATTGATACAGCAGATAGAGGCACTCACGACCCAAGTGGTCGCTCTCATGGCCAGGGACGAACGACGAATGAATCCAACCCTAGATCGTTCAGAGTACGCAGACGATTAACGTATTTGGTGAGCTAGAGCCGCCGCGACAGGGGAATCCACGGCGATGGGATGCCGAGTTACGTATAGATCTGCCCGAATTCCAAGGCAGCGTGCAACTCGAAGAGTTTCTCGATTGGCTTTATTCCATCGAGGAGATCCTGGAGTTCAAGGAGGTACTCGAAAACAAGCGGGTCCCTTTGGTTGCAACTAGATTTTGAGGACGAGCCGGCGCATAGTGGCAACAAATTAAGGTCACACGCGCCCGCCAAGGAAAGCGAAAGGTAGATATATGGGAGAAACTAAAGAAACTTCTGCGAGCAACGTTTCTACCCCATAATTTTACCAGGGTGTTATATCAACAGTTGCAGAACTTGAGGCAGCGGGCGAAAACTATTCATGAGTACACAATGGAGTTTTACCGATCGCTTGCACGCAACGACCGGACGGAGTCCGACGACCAACTAGTCTCTCGATATATTGGGGGTATGCGGATTCAATTTCAGGACACTCTTAATTTGTTTGACCCTCTAAATGTCGCAAAGGCACACCAGAGAGCCTTGCAGTTCGAAAAATAACTCGGTCGCAGATCGGGCGGGGCGACATGGAGTGGTACCTGGGGTGTTGGCGAAAATCAAGCCGACAGAACCAATACACCACGGGAGCCGAGAAGCCACCGATCAGTGGGCAGCCTACCCGAGCCCCTACTGGTGGCCCCCGATGCTTCAAATGCGGGGAGGTTGGAAAGGAGATCGCGCCGGAAAAGGTCTTTTTATAGACCATCTGGACGATCTTGACTAGGAGGACGTCGAACCTAAAAGAAATCCCATCTTTGACACCACAAAAGAGGAACATGTCGAGGGTGATGAAGGGCGGATGCTTGTGGTACGTCGAACATGTTTGACTCCTAGAGTGACCGATGGGAATAGGTGGCTGCAAAACAACGTATTTCAGTCGACGTGTACGATCGAGGGTAAAGTGTGTCGATTCATCATTGATTCGAGCAGCTGTGAGAATGTGATCGCAGAGGAAGCGGTACAAAAGCTCGGACTACCTACAGAAGCGCATCCCAATCCATACAAATTATCTTGGCTTAAGATAGGAAACGAGGTAACAGTTTCTAAATGTTGTTTGGTTTCGTTTTCTATTGGGTGCAATTATAAAGATAAGATATGGTGTGACGTCGTTCGGATGGATGCATGTCATATTTTGTTGGGGAGACCGTGGCAATATGATAGAAGTGTTTCACACGACGGTCGATCGAACACATACCATTTTTTGTTTCATAATATCAAAATTGTGTTAATACCAAAGAAAGAGTTGACACCCAAACCACCAATTGGGGAGAGATCCAACTTCTTGTCTATGAATTGATTTATCGAGGTCGCATCAAAAATCAGGGTGATATATGTGTTGATTGGGAAGGACAATCGCGTGGATGGTGAGATCCCTGACCCAATAAAAAAAATAATAGATGAATTTCAAGATGTGTTCCCTATAGACCTACTCCCTGGACTACCATCCCTACGAGACATTCAGCACCAGATTGACCTTGTCCCAGGATCTGCTCTACCTAATCGACCTCACTATCGTATGAGTCCCAAAGAACATGATGAGTTGCGACGACAAGTAGAAGAGTTGCTTGAGAAGGGGCACATCAGGGAGAGTCTCAGTCCTTGTGTCGTACCATCACTACTTACACCGAAAAAGGATGGGTCCTGACGTATGTGTGTCGATAGCAAAGCTATAAATAAAATTACCGTGCGCTACCGCTTTCTCATCCCACGGTTGGATGACCTGTTAGATCAATTAGGAGGAGCTACTATCTTTAGTAAGCTTGACTTGAAGAGCGGGTACCACCACATAAGAACCCGAGGAGACAAATGGAAGACTGCCTTCAAAACTCGTGAGGGCTTATTCGAATGGATGGTTATGTCGTTCGGACTTTCCAATTCCCCGAGAACTTTTATGCGAGTGATGAACCAAGCCTTTCGTCCTTTCATTGGCAAATTTGTTGTAGTTTATTTTGATGATATTTTGATTTACAGTGCTAACCCAGATTTGCACTTGCAACACTTGCGAGAGGTTCTTTTGGTGATGTGCAGGGATAAATTCTTTGCTGCTGCTAGTAAGTGCGTGTTTATGACGGATAGCGTCCTCTTTTTGGGTTACGTGGTGGGCAAGGACGGTATCTCGGTGGATGAATCAAAGGTGAAAGCCATCAAGCAATGGTCTGTACCTACTAATCTGTTCGAAGTGCGCAGCTTTCAAAGCCTCGTGTCCTTTTATAGGCGATTCATCCCAAGTTTTAGCACGATCATGGCACTAGTTTCGGATTGCATGAAGGCAGGAAAATTTTCATGGACAGAAGCAGCCGCAGAAGTTTTTCATAGAATCAAGCAGCTCATTACCACTGCACCAGTCCTCGTATTGCCAGATTTTTTTCAACCATTTGAGTTGCACTTCGATGCTTCCAAAGTCGGTATTGGGGCAGTATTAAGCTAGAACGGTAAACCTGTTACTTTTTTTAGTGTCAAGTTGAATGGGGCACAATTAAATTACAACGCATATGATGTGGAGTTTTATGCGGTGGTTTGGGCCCTACGGCATTAGCGATCCTACTTGTCCTACCATGAATTTATTTTGTACACAGATCATCATGCTTTGAAGTACATCAATAATCAGGACAAGCTCTCCAGTCGACATGCTGGATGGGCTGCATATCTTCAGCAGTTCACGTTCGTCATTAAGCATAAATCTGGTGCCTTGAATAGGGTAGCAGATGCACTTAGCAGGCGCACCTCCTTGCTAACTACGATGCACACAAAGGTACTCAGTTTTGATTCGCTTCCGGAGCTCTTATCTGTTGACCCCTATTTTGCACCCATTTGGAGTGATGTAATGGCAGGCACGAGATCGGAATTTGTGATACACAAATGATTTCCTTTTCAAAGGGAATCTCTTGTGCATTCCTGAGTCTAGCTTCCGCTTGAAGATAATCAAGGAGATACATAATGAGGGTCATGTGGGTCGTCCGTGATGGGTACTTACTTCTGGCCGTCGATGCGTCGCGAGATCACAAAGTTTGTAGAGAGATGTCGCATCTGCCAAGTCTCTAAGGGAACAACGACCAATGCAGGCCTTTATATGCCTCTGCCTATACCGAATCGGCCATGGGATCATGTGAGCATGGATTTCGTCCTGAGACTTCCTCGGACACTATGAGGGATGGACTCCATCTTTGTAGTGGTAGACAGGTTCTCAAAGATGACACACTTTATAGCTTGCAAGAAGACTACGGATGTTGTTCACATCGCTCAGTTATATTTTCGGGAGGTGTACCGGCTTCATGGATTGCCCGTGTCCATAGTCTCTGATCGGGATACATGATTCCTCAGTCACTTTTGGAGGAGTTTATGGCGCATTGCTAACACAAAGTTGGACTTCAGCAGCGTGTATCACCCACAGACTGATGGTCAAACCGAGGTGGTGAATCGCTCCTTGGGCAATCTTTTGCGCAGCTTGGTAGAGGATCATCTAAAATCATGGGATCAAAAGTTATACCATGTGGAGTTTGCCTACAATCGTTCGATCAATCGCAGCACAGGATTTTCTCCGTTCCATATCACATATGGCATTGACCCGAGGTCACCACTAGACTTGGCCCCCGTACCGGACTTGAAGCTGTTCCCAAGAAACCTGATGACCTTATTACTTAGATCCAAACAGTGTACAAAGCTACGGAACAGAATCTCTTGGACACCACTGCCAAGTATAAACAAGCTGCGGACCAAAAGCGTCGTCCTCTGGAATTTGATGTTGGAGATTTTGTGTGGGCCATCCTGACGAAGGATCGATTTTCGGTGGGAGAATATAATAAACTAGCGGCTCGAAAGATTGGTCCACTCGAAATCGTGGAGAAAATCAAGTCCAATGCCTATCGGTTGAAACTCCTGAGTACTTATCGTACGTCTGACGTATTTAATGTAAAACACCTAGTTCCTTATCATGGTGACAGTTCGGAAAACGAGGCTAAGAATTTGAGGGCAAATTCTCTTCATCCTGGGGAGAATGATGCAGTGCAAATTACTGCGGATAAATACATGGAGGCCCTGGATCGGCGTAGGTCCACTCATTAGAATTTTGGGTCAGACATTAGTAGAAATCATGAACCCAAACGTCAGAAAATCCCGCGAAGGCCCATTTTGGAATGGAAACGGTCAATAGTCACAGCTTTGCCGTGAGGTCCGCGTTTTTTAGGGAAATTCCTTTGTTTAAGGGCCGAAAATAGCAATTTTACTATTTTAGTAAATAATCTCTTTCGCAATTCCCGAAGATTTACAACTCAAAATCGATCCGTTTCGATTCTGGATTGATTCTAATAGGAATATCTTTCCGTCTATAGGCTTATCTCGTTTCTTTTTCTATTTAATGGATGTAACCCAAACGAAAAGATTATTATTGAATATATTGAAATTTCGAGGTCTTCAAGATCTTTGTTTCCCGTTTCTCTTGGTATTCATATGAATCAACAAGAAAGGTGGATCCCATTAGATTTCTGGTATTTCTTCTTAGAAATCAACAGTTCTAGTGGAAGGTTGCAGTTTAGCGCTGCATCAGAAAATCAGAGAAATTCATAAAAGCACAAACTTTTTTTTTTTCTGTTTCTTTCCTCTTCTTTTCTTTTATCATGTTCCGATTATTTCATCTATAATTTCTACCTTCTTTTTTATCTTCTTTCCCTGTTCTTTCATTCTTTCTTCCTATTGTTTATATTATTTTATCTTTTTCATTTTGGTGGTTTCTCATTTACTGTTCTATGCATAATACGATGTGTAAAAACTAAGTGGCGAGAGAATTTCAACGTGGAAACTCAAATCTTATTTGAAGTTTTATGTTTATGTTATTTTTAGTCTGTCAATTCAATTGCTTAAATGTTGTGATCTAAATTAATTCAATTATAAGCAAATAGAAGAAGGATACTTATGGTTTGCTTGCAATAGACAAAGTGACAGGGAGAGGTTAGGGACCTTGGTGATGAGTTTAAGCTTTTACACGAAAAAATCTGTAATTCAAGAGGTTGGAGGTAATGAAACAATAGAACAATAGAGAAGCAAGTTGTGTACTAGAAAATCCCCTAGCAGTTTGTGGGACCCTATTGTGGCGAGATTTAAACAAAATCTTGCAATGCAGACAAGAAACCTCTTATTGATAGGGGCCAAGTTACACTTATTAAGTCCGCCCTCTCAAATATACCTGTTTAAATCATGTCTATATTCCAACGCCTACAAGCATGATGAATTGAATTGAAATTGAGAGAGAATTCCTTTGGTGTGGCGCTTTTGGGATAAAATAAAATTTCGTGTTGTGGAAATGGTGAGGTTTCTTAAGTAAGAAAGTGCTTATGGGCCTTTTGGCTATCCAATGGTTAGAGTGGGAAGCTATGAGTTTAGGTATTGGGCATGTAGTGTAACAGGGGACAGTTGTTGGGGTGGTGGAGGTCAGGGTGAAGGGAATCTTTGGGAAGTTTTGTGAGGATATAATGTGAGAGATGGGCTGTGTCTAGGGTTTGATCTTTTGTGGGGAATAGTCCCCCTCTATTTTTTTGGAGTTTGGGGAGGTGTATGAGATAGCAATATAGAAGGTGTGGGTGCCGAGCTCACTAATACGAAATGGAATTTAGAACTGTTTTATATTGGTCATGTTGTTGGGCAATCTTGGGTTGGCACATCCTTATGTGTCCTCATGTCAAAGTCAGATAAAATGGTGCTAAGGGGTGACTCTTGGTGTATTTTTGTTCAAACCGTTATATGCTCTAAGGGGGATTTTGGCCCTCCATTTGGATGGAATTTGGAGGATTTTGTCCCCTCACGTGCACTCATCTGTTTTCAGAAGTGGCTACATCTGTTCCAAACCATATTCAAAGTAGGGGCTTTCACTTGACGAACCAGTGTACTATGTGTCCGGAAGAGGATAAATCTATCGATCCCCTTTTCGTACATGTAAGATGGCCTACAACATTTTGTGCTTTTTTGCTTCAGATTTTTGTTGTTGATTGGTGCTCACCTTCCTCCCTGCCAACCTCCTCACAAGTTTAGGAATAGGCCCTTTCTTGTTTAGGAGCCAATTACTTTGGAAGGTCCGATCGTGATCTTTTTCTCTATGGACTGAGGAAGATAATAAGATCTTTAGGAGCAAATTGAAATACTTGAAGACGATAATCAAAGCGTGCACGTCTATTTGGCTTTGGCTTTGGCTTTGGCTTGTACTTATTCAAGTAGATGTTCTCAATGTAATTGGAGTGACGTCATGGCTAGTCAAAAGGTGGTTGTTGGAGGGTCGCATTCTCCCTCCTTTTGGGGTTCTCAAGCTTAATTTTGATGGTTGCTCTATTGGTAATCCGGGAGTATATGGGTTTGGTGGTTTAGTTAGGAGAGAGATGGGGCAATGATAGTCGCTCTGATGGGAATTGCTAGGGTCTGATAAGACCTTTGTATTGTGTGTTTTAACATTATTATTAATGTTGTACCATTTAATTACCAGTACGACAAATATAGAACAAAAGGCAGACAGTTGGAACTACCAAGAATTAAGAGTATTACTAAATGAACACTCCTTTCATGAACAAAAAAATATTGTGGATGCATTCCATAAATACAAATTGGGGATATCAGATTCACAAGAGATTTTGTGGATAAATTTCACTATCTCATACTGTATTGATAATAGTCTGGCAGCCTAGTATGGAATATCAGATCCAAAAGAGATTCTAGAGAGGGTGAAAGTGAAGTGTGTATCCCTTATGAGGCTATTGGGGTCTGCTCTGTGCATGAACTCTGGCGCTGATCAAAGAATTTGGAGAATTAGTCTAAGAAGGGGAATGGTTAAATCTCTTTCTAAATTCATCGATTGAATAGTTTAGTGCAAGCGTGGACAGGGATGTGAAGGATAAAAATGCCTCCAAAGATTTTCGTTTTATATGGTGCGCAGCATGTAGTAAGGTGTCAACTGTTAGTACTCTAATTAGAAGGGGTATGAGCGTTCCAAACAAAAGTGATGTGCAGTGGTAGTCTATAAACAGTGGAACATCTGTTTCTGCGGTTCCCTGCTGCTTGCTTGCTTTGGGCATTCTTCAGACACATATTTAATATCGTGGGCTGTATGCCGAGATTCTGTAAGGACCTGCTGTACATGATGGAAAATTTAAGGGTCTCTGCAGACTCCAACCACGTGCTGGTTTCTGGTTGATATGGTATGAACAAAATCATCAATTTTTTGTAGGAAAAACCGGACGTCTAGCTTAATCATTATTGGCACAGTTGGGGGGCAACTGTTATATAGGGAAGATTATTAATTGCTGCTCAGGGATTGTTGGCGTCCGGTTGGTTGCCCCCTTTGTTTTTTTTCCTTCCGTCTTTTCTTTCTCTTTTTAAGCTACTCGCTTAATCCTCATCTCCATGTAATATTATTGCTTTGATAGCATTTTATCATTATTTGTCAACAAAAAACAAAATCCAAAATGCATATTGGAGTTAAGAAAATCAAGACGAGGGTTGGATGAAGCATAAAATGTGAACAAATATTATTTTTTGTAGCATATCGCATATTTTGTCATAGTAGCATTGCTACCATCTACAATGAAGTCCTTGTCACTAGTGGACGAGCTAACGATCTCCAGCGAAGGTCACGAGTGGTGTAAGAGATGTCATCGTAACGCGCCCCCATTATGCAAGAAACAACCTTTTTAACCTACACTTATCATAGTTGATATGGGTTGTTCGATTTGCGATGGAAGGTATAGATCTGAAGAGAAACATTGGGGGTTAAAAGTGAGTGCTCCATTAAAGGTGGTCTCTGCTGAAGGAGAGAAAGAAGAGGAAGAGATAAGCATAGATGGTGAAATTTGATCAATCATCTACATCAGAGCACCAGAACCCTAAACCATCCCCTAACAAAAAACCTCCAAAATCCACACGGTTCCTCTATGCTTGCATATTTACGGCCAACAAATTGGGGATAAACTAGCAACATAGTTTCCATCCACACAATGCGAGCACTGAAATCCAAAATGAAAATTCCAAAACATCATGCCTCCTACAAAGATTTAGGGCCATCCTATTTCATATTCCAGATATGGAGAACTGGTGGAGAAGAGAAGATAGATGGTATAATGTACAACAGAGATGCGAAGAAGAAATGTAATTTGTTACTAACCTAGAAGAAGATGGTTTCGTTGAAGAGAGGGCTTCGTCTGCAACAGCCCCGAAAGACCCCAAAGTAAGGAGATGTTGGATTCGGTTGCCATTCCTGGATTTATAGGCAATCTGCCCTTTGAGAGCAGATCTTGGAAGATCGTTACGGAAATGAAGGTTCACCTCCCAGCCGACTCTGTACAACTCCTATTAATTCCAACCTTTTTAGTTCTTGTGGAAACCCTAGCTGCAATAGCTTCTATTTGTCCTAGCTGAAAACTCCCTCGGGGTCGGGGAGGAGAAGTTTCAAGCTTCTATTTGTCCTAGCTGAAAACTCCCTCGGGGTCGGGGAGGAGAAGTTTCATCGTTGGACGAGATCTTGGGAGGACTCCTCTTCCAAGACTGCAGCCTAACACGCAATTAATTATTTCTCTTAATTTTATTAATGTTATCTTTTTGGGTTAATAATGGGAGCTCACGGTTTTTGTCAAGATAACACCCTCACAGTGCAACTTTTAGTTTTGACAAATTCACCGTTTTTGGCCATGCCAGACTTTTAGTTTTGACAAATTTTATCCATTGAAGTGATTCAGCATCATACGAATATTGCTCGAGCTAAAAAAAATCCCATTCAAAAGATTAAAACCAATCGGACATATGTTCATATCTAATGTCGTGTCTAGGTTGGTGTGTTTACTATTGAATAAGGTTTAATCCCAAATGCACAGGTTCCAATCAATCGATTTGGCTCTTGAAGTCGATCGATCGATTTTGGGCAAATTTAATTTCGTAATTTTGAATAATTGATTGTTTTAGAAGATTTTTTGGGTCAAGTTTCCAAAAGGGTTTTGGGATCTATTAACAGAAGTTTTCAGAGGCGTTTTGGTGCCTATTAACAAAAGTTTCTCTAAGGTTCTAAAGATAGCTTTGAGAGAGTTTTCAAGAGAGAAGACTGTGGTAAATACTTTGAGAGACAAGGTATTGAAGAATTGTCTGGAGATTGAAGATCCGATTGAAGCAGTTCTTGTGCCGGAATCGTTATTATATTCCGACAGATTTCTTCTATGTTTTTGAAGGATAATATACTTGTTTTATAAAGTGGTTTGTCTATAAAAAATCGTGTTTAATCTTGTTTGAGAGTATACTAGAGATAAAAGAGTGTGTGCGTTATAAATGTTCATAAATAATGCATATACTTTCGTGAACGTAACCCTCAATTAGGTGAAATCTTTTGTGTTTTGTGTGATTGTTTCTTGTAACTTTTTATTTTTTCGTATTTATCGTGATCGGGAGTTCGGTAGAGTGGATAGAATTCCTAACACTCACATTGGATGGTAGAGATCTTCTGATGGGCATTTGTTTTTGGCTAAGTTCAATTCAGAAGATGCGATATAATTTAAATTGGACTAGTCAGTAATGTGTGCTACGTCATGTGCTGACATTTGGCATAAAGTTAGGGGCAGTTGATATGGTGGTGTTTATCTTAAGAAGGTAGCGAGGATAGTCGATCCCTATCTATATTTGAATGCCTATTCTTAACCATCCCTAAGTGGAGACTCTCCTATGATTTGCCTGTGTAGATTGAGATATTGCTGGGAAAAACATAGAATTTTGACGATTTGATGACCGTTGCTGCCGAAGAGCGGGAAGCTACAAATGGCGAGGAGCAGAGCTAAGGGGGTTTGAAGTCTTGCATTTGGTTTGGTGTTTTATGTGCTACTAATATATGGTAATGCACTTAATGATCCTTCATTGTGGAACATGAAGAATGATAGCTTTTGTAGATTAATATTAGTTCTTTTGTAAAAGCTTTAATTTACACCGTTAATTTTTTTTTTTAATAGATATTTTTCCACTCGCGAAAAAAAATTGATGATATGTGGAGCCACGTGGTTCATTGAGCCATCCTATAGACCAAATTCATTGAAAAACTAAACCCTAAACTCTAAACTAATTGCACTATATGATTAAGAGCGCTCTAACTCCCCGACTCCATATGTCAAAATATTGTCCTCTTTGAGTGTCTCGACTTGGTTCCATTAGCTTTCCTGGGTTCTAGCAATAGCCCTTTTCCCTTTAAGATTTTATTTTTGATATTATTCGACCCCTAGTATGGGTTGTTGCTCCCACTCAAAATGCGTATGAGAGCCTAGTCATAACCCTAATGTTTTGTGTGCATGACGATAGGTAATGGTACATAATAGTTGTTCACTCATTTTCACTCATCGCCATATTTCTTAATAAGATATATCTGTTAGCACGAAAACATAACGGGTGGAGGTGTCTATAGCGACGTCGTGATAATATATGGTTGATGCCCAAATGAGTTAGTCTGCAAGCTTCGACGCCGATGTATATAATTGGCTCTCACAATCGTGCATATTTTATAAGGAGCCTTGAGCGTGAATCCCAGCCCCTTTCAGCCATTCGCAGGGGTTTTTTCCTACTTGGTATGTTTGATGTGCGTATGACCCTGATGTGCGTACAATCGTGGGCTTAATTGGGTGCTCTAAGAGGCTAGGATACCGTCATCGAAAAAAATATTACTCATATTGTGCAACCGTGGGATTTTTGATAATCCCGTCTTGACGATGCGCTCTCTAACGAAAAATATAGAGTCGACACCTGGAGCTTTTGGTGTCTCGAAAAACTTATATCATTTTTATAAGCACCAAAGTGTCATAAATATGACTCTGAATCCGGTCCACACCAAAGGTTCTTAGATAGGGACTTCGGTTATCGATTGGAAAGATGTTAGGTACCCAATCAACCCGCGAAATGCGGTCTCTACTTAAGGCCAAAACAAGAATGATAAAAAAAGAAATGAAAAGGATTTCATCTTGCCCAAATAGCTCTTAAAATCATATTTGTGCCCCTCCGTTCCTACCTAAAATTTGACGACGTAACGATATAAATGGGAGGATAGAGGAGAAACCGAGAAGGTAGAGGAATAGAGGGAGAGCCGGAGCTCTCGGGCTCTTATTGCACCATTGTGGAGCCTTGCGTTGGCTTGCTTCGGTGAGCTTTTGAAGGCTTGTATGGTAGGGAATGAGGTTCTAACTCTTAAGGCTTGATAGCTGAGAGGTAGAGGAAGAAAGAAAATTGATAGCACACACCTAAACTAAGGGATCTAAGGTGGAAAATATGGCTCAAAGGAGGTTTTGGAATTCTATATTTTGTATGAGAATATTGCACCAAAGGGAGAAAGATCTTCTCACTCAAGCTCTTTCTCTCTTAGGCAAATTTTCTCAACCTCTAACCCAAGGGGAGGGGGGTTCTATTTATAGGAAAAGGGTGGGTTAAGAGGCTACTTAGAGGCTAAGCAAGATTAGAAATTAGGTAATCTAGCATCTAAGGTTTCCTAAAGTTTTTGGAGCCTTGAAACATATGAAGAGGTGCTCCAATGGTGGATGATTGGATGAGGCTTTAAACCACTTAAGGGGTTGCACATAGATAGTAAATGGGTGCAACAGAACTAGCGAAATACACCCTAAAGGTCAAGATGGTCAACAAGTCAAACCCCAATCTCAATTTTCAAGGCAAAGATCAGAGGTTACTGTTCATATGTCTAGCGCAACTATTAGTTGCGCCAAGCATATGTTCAGTAAAACAGTGGAGCTCATTGTCTGGAAGTTGGCTGCTCGCGGGGGTGGAGTCCACTTTATAACTGGCGCAACTATTAGTTGTGCCAAATCCCTATAGCGGTTCCCCTGAAATTACCATTCTGCCCTTTGGATTCGGAATGTAATATCTTCCTGTGTGCAGCTCAGATTAGGGTGATTCTTGGCCCATTGGAAAGATGGTGACCTCTACTTTTCAATGGTATGAGATTCGATCATAATAGAAGGTCACAGCTAATCTCGGTGCACCACTCTTCAACCATGGCTCGGGAAAGCTAGGTTTTGGTCCAGAATGGGTTCTAAGGGTCGGGATTGGTTTCTAAGGGTTCGGGAAGGTTCCTAAGGGATCTAGGGTGATTCTTAAGGGTTTAGAAGGGTTCCTAAGGTTTCAAAAGGGTTCCATACATGCCATCAAAAGCTCGGAGACACGCCTCTCTCAATGTGTGTTCCGATCGGGTCTTGGGCCAAATTTGGGTGTCTACAGATGCCCCTCTTTGGTATTCAATTACTAATGATCGTATGCCAAAGAAAAGAGACATCCGAAGAGGCCCAAGGCATTGCTGACGGGTCTGCTGCATTCAGAACGAACTTCAAACATCAGACAAGTAACATGGTGAGAAAACGAAAGCCCTGTATAGCGAGAAAAATAGTCGTTTCTCAAGGTAATCGGTTCCCAAGCGCTTAGCGACATTACTGGGCATAACCGAGATGGAAAATGAGTTGCAAAAGTCCAATAACTGAGAAAAATAATCGCTTCTCGAGATGATTCAAAAGAGTTTGATGTTCAAGGTTCATCCTGAATACAATAACTTCGTAAGTAAGGAGGGTGATCGACCCACATTCAAAGATAGGCGCAACGCAAATATGCAAGGCTCCACAATTTGTGTCCAATCATATGAGCCATTGACCGCCTCATCTGACTGGTCACGGGTGCCCCTGCCTGAAGTAGGGTTCAAGGACTTTGGGCCAACCCATTGATCTCAAAGTTTATTTAGCATGACTACCCGAGCAGAGCGAACAGGAAGTCGCAACGCTTTTTGGGAGTACGTGCCATTTTCCAACGTGCCTCAGATCATCATGTCCTAGAGCATCAACATTAAATCAAACCAAACAGATCCTGCCAAACTCGGGTGTCCATCGAAGGGGATACCTAATCCTGGTCTCTGCCGATATTGATCTTACAAATCATTTAACTATGCATAAATATGCACCCATTAGGGCGATAAGCAACAAAGGTGATGAAAGTCTCGATCCAGAACCCGTCTAGGTACAATTTACAAGAACAAACAACCATCCTACGGATACCCAGACGCAAGGCGTACACTTTACAGGGATACTGCGCCAATACAGGTTTTAAGCTTGCGAAAATAAGGGAAATGAACCCTTCTGAATACATATTTACACATAGTTTGATTGATGTGTAGTTTTATTTTCAACAGGTTGGTCTCAACCAATGATTGATCTTTTTCATAACGGAGTTATCCGGACCTCAAATCCCGTATGGCGCACCCAGACTGCGCAGACCAAGGGTCCACACCTCTGAAATAGCTCATGATGAATCTCAAGTTAGATACTCACGTTCCTATGAATCCCAAGCCAGCGTTCATTGCAAAGATTTAGCAATGGAGTCGACCCGATCGAAACATTGACCGTTTGATCGGGATTGACGCCGTTGCTCCTACTTTGAAGTAGGATCCAGAATCCAAGGTGCACCTTTAGACTTTAGGACATTGATATGGCACAGCTGTATTGCAGATAAAATATTGACATTTTTTTGCATTGGAACACGCGTGTATGTAGCAAAAACACAGGTTTCTTCTTCTTTCTTTTTTTTTCTTTTTTAAATGATTGATTTTTTTATTTTTTATTTCAAAACAAGAACTATCCGGGCCTTGAACCCCAGGGGGCGCACACCCAGATAGCGCATACCAAGAGCTTGTGCCCCGAAATAGTTTGCGACGAAACCAAAGCCAACGTACCTAAGTCCATGTGATATCGAAAGGATCGGGTTAGAATTGGGTGTCCACTGAAGGAGACACTCAATCTTGGCCTCCGCCATCAATGAAGTTACAAACGAATAACTATGCATAAACATGCACCCATTAGGGACAATAAATAACAAGGCGTCTCGACCCAGATCTCGGCCGGGTATAATTTACGGGAACAAACGACAATCCAACAGATACCCAAATGCATGGCGTACACTTTACAAGGATACCGTGTAGGTTTTAAGCCCACGCCCTAAAATGGGCCCTTCTGCATGCATATTTGCACATAGTTGTATGATGTAGTTTCATATCTGATAGATTGGAATCAATCCAACAATGGATCTTTTCGAAGATGGAGTTATGCAGACCTCAAATCCCGTAGGGTGCTCGCCCGGACAGTGTAGACCAAGAGTCTACACCTCTGAAAATATCACATGACTAATTTGTAGTTTAAGGCACTTAAGTTCACCTGAAACCAAAAATGAAGCGATCAGGGCGAAGGGCGAAGATTTAGTGGTGGAATCAATCCAATCGAAACATTGATTGTTTGACCGAGATTGGCACCGTTGCTCCTACTTTGAAGTAGGATCCAAAAATCTAAGGCGAACCTTAGACTTAGGACATTGATATAGCACAACTGCGTTGCTGATAAAATATTGACATTTTACCACATTGAAATCCGCATGTGCGTAGCTGTGCGTCACATGAAAACACATATTTCTTCTATATATATATATATATATATATATATATTTTTTTTTTTTTTTTTTTATTTTTTTTTTTTTTCAAAATAATTTTCTTTCTTCTCTTTTTTCTTTTCGAATAGACTGGACGTTGGTGGTGAGATGCTTCATCTAATTTTTCCATCGCCGAGAGGTTGCCTGCTTCGAGGCTTTGAACTATTTGATGTTCCTGCACATTCTTGAGAAAACGTCAGTCCATTTTTTTGTTTATATATATAAAAAAAATACACCCTAATCAATAGAAGGAGAAGCCAACTTTTATCTGCATGTTTTTTATTTTTCAAGATTTATATATATTTTTCTTTTTGAATTTTTATTTTTAGAGATTTTTTTGTTCTTTTTCTTCAATTTTTGAGATAGAAGTATGATGTTGTACATATGTACATGAAAAAGAGTAGAAATATAGAATTTTTTTGTATTTAGATTTTTCTTGATTTTTTTTTCTGTTTTTGGCTTTTCTTCTTTTTCTTTGTTCTTTTTGATTGATGGGTCCCCTTTTGGAATGTGCCCAGCTTGGGCATGAAAATGGAAAAGGGAAATCGTTATCTTTAACAAAAAGGGGCTTTCCTGCCCAGGTGCACAAAGTGTGGGCATGAAAGTGAAAAAGGGAAATTATTATCTTTGATAAAAGGGGCTTCCGCCCTGTCCTTTATTCTCTTTTTGTTTGGTTTGATGCCTCAATCACAGCGTGAGATCCGGGTCCCCTTTTGAGCATGGTCGAACTCCTTTTAAATGGTCGGATCTGGGTGATTTTTTGCCATGGATCATACGTTCGACGAAGTAGTTTCACAAAGACAATTCCCGTCGGGGCCCGATTTGAACTAACATGAGCGGCTCAGTCGAAAAAAGGTATTAGGGAGAGTAACCAAGAGGGCTCCTCAAGCATCAATCTTCTCAATCAGTTCAAACCTTTATTTTCTTTTTAATTCTTTAATCCTTTTTTACTCACAACGCCCAAGGTGGGTTCGTCGTGCCCGTTTTGCCCTCTTTTTACCCGTGGCGCCCTTTCGGGTTTTCATCGCATCCATGGGTTTAGCTCTCTTACCCCAAGTGCCCTTTCGGCTTTTCACCTGGTCCGCACAAACTCGTTGTTTTTACCTGTAGTACCCTTTCGAGTTTTCACCACGTCCATCTTGCTTTGAGCTTATATATATTTTTATTTTTTTTCTTTTTATTTCTTTTATTTTTTCAGGAGCCACGACATAGACGTCGATCCCGTCATAGCCAGCTAGATGGGGTTCTGGTGTCGTCTCACAACTTAGCTCATGTTGACTTAACATATATTATGACTGCTTGTGAACCTAAAAAGAAGGCTTTCTTCAGGGTGTAGCTTGGCCACGGGTTAGGTTGGGATTTGAAGGCATGCTGGGCTAAAAGGGTTTCCTTGATGCGGCTCCAGTTTTCTTTACAACATACTTCCTTCCTTGGAGTTTTTACTGTACATGCCCCATGATTCTTCTATTTTTTCTTTTCTTTTATTTTTTATTTCAAGTAATCTCTTTTTGAGGTTTTGCTTTTCTGATTTTTTTTTATTTTGATGGTAACTCTATTTCTTCTTTCTTCTTTTTTTTTGTATGTATACACTTTTTTTTTTCTTTTTCAGGGAAGGGGTTTCATGAAAGAAAGGCCCAGGCTCAAATGGGATAGCAAAGGATATCATCATTTTTAGGAATGTTTTTTGGCTAATGCTTGGAATGATGGCCTCTTTTGGGTGGTTCTTAAGCAGTCATGTATCTGTTTCACCAATACTTACCTTATCGTGGTGGACTAAGAGTAGAACCGTTGGACGTATCCAGCATTGATGGGCTCAGGAAGATGATCTATGTCCATGGTGGCGAGGTGAATGGCGTATCCAGGTAGCACTTCTCGAACGACGTAAGGTCCCTCCCAGTTCGGTTTGAATTTCCCTCTTGGATCGGCTTGGAGGGATGGGAAGATCTTCTTCAGCACAGTGTCTCCCACCTTTAAATCTCGACCGTGAACCTATTTATTGTAAGCGCATGCGATTCGCCCCTGGTAAACTTGAGTATGACACAAGGCTAGGAGTCTTTTCTCATCCAGTAGATTCAATTGTTCAAAGCGGGATCTCTCTCTCTGCTACCTGATTCCATGAGGATTAGAAGCGAAGGTACTTCAACTTCTACTGGTAGGACGGCCTCGGTTCCATATACAAGGGAGAATGGTGTTGCCCCTGTAGCGGTACAGATCGACGTTCTGTAGGCCCATAAAGCAAATGGCAGCATTTCACTCCAATCTCTATAGGTGCCGACCATCTTCTCAAGGATGCGGACGACTGTTTTGTTTGCAGCTTCCACGGCTCCATAGTTTGAAGCCGATAAGGTGACGAGCGATGGTGCTTGATTTTGTATTACTCGCAGAAGGTTCGGATGCCCTTATTCGCAAAGTTGGTGCCATTGTCCGTGACGATATCCTTAGCTACTCCAAATCGGCACACAATATTATTCTTGAGAAACTTCTCGACATGATCGGCCGTGATGTTGGCATATGATGCCGCTTCTACCCACTTGGTAAAGTATTTAATGGCGACGAGGATGAACCGATGTCCATTTGATGTTTTTGGATTAATCATTCCGACGATGTCAAAGCCCCAGGTAGCAAATGGCCAAGGAGTGGTCATGCAGTGTAAATCGATGGCAGGAGCATGTATCAAACTGGAGTGTTCCTGACACTTATAGAATTTCTGAACATGTTTGCAGCAATCTGATTCCATGGTGGTCCAAAAGTATCCCTGTCGCAGAATTTTCTTGGAGAGCATGTGACCGCTGACGTGGGCTCCGCATACTCCGTCGTGGATCTCCCTCATAATATTGATCTCTTCACTCTCAGTAAGGCACCTGAGCAAAATATTATTATATGATCGCTTGTAAAGGCATTCCCCATAAATAATGTAGCTTGCTGCTAGACGTTGAATGGTTCGTCAGTCCGTCTTGAACTTACCCTCAAGGAAAGTTAGTGTCTCAAGAAAATTCTTGATATCTGAGAACCAAGCTGGCTCATCATCAGGCTTTGTAGGTTCCTCAATCTAGAGGCAGAAGGCCGACTCATTCCTTTGCTCAAACATGATCGGCTTCATCTCAGCACCACACAAGATTTCTATCATTGATGCCAACGTCGCTAGTGCGTCAGCGAAGCGATTCCTTATCCGGGGGACATATGACAATGTCACGTCTTTGAAGTAAGCTATCAAATCCTCAAGGTGCTCATGGTAAGGGATCAGTTTCTCATCTTTCATCTTCCAATCTCCATTCGTCTAACATATGATCAACTGTGAATCGTCGAATACTCGGAGGTGAGTTATATTCAGATCGAGAGTCGCCTGTGAATCGGCGGCACAAGCTTCGTACTCGGCCATGTTGTTCGTACAAGGGAAGTTGAGTTTGATAGAGACTGGTACGTGTGATCCTTTTGGTGAGATTAGAATAGCGCCAACTCCCTGACCTTCGACATTTGCTATCCCGTCAAAGTGCATTACCCAAGATTCCTCGGCTTCCTCAGTATCGTCTTCCATCATGAACAGGATGTCCTTATCGTGGAACTCAGTTCTCAAAGGTTCATAATCTAGCAAAGGGTTGTCGACAAGATGATCGGTGAGTGCCTGCCCCTTGATCGACTTCTAAGTGATGTAGGTGATGTCAAACTCAGATAACAAGAGCTTCCATCGTGCAATCCGCCCAGTGAGAGCTGGCTTTTCGAATAAGTATTTCAATCGGTTCATTATGGCCAAAAGTAGAACGACTTGAGATAGCAAGTAATGGCAGAGCCTCTGAGTAGCCCATACAAGAGCCAGGCATGCTTTCTCCAGATGAGAATAACGCATTTCATAATCAATAAATTTCTTGCTCAGATAGTAGATGGTCTGCTCTCTTCTTCCCGTCTCGTCATGCTGCCCTAAGACGCATCTCATTGAAACTTTCGTCGTGGAGAGATACATCAAGAGTGGTCTCCCCGGCTCGGGTGATACCAAAACAGGTGGGTTAAGGAGGTAGCTTTTGATTTTATTGAACACTGCCTGACAATCGTCGTTCCATTCAACGGGCGGGTTCTTCCTTAGCATCTTGAAGATCGACGTGCATATCAGAGTTAGCTATGCAATGTGAACCAACTGATATATTGTATTCTACCCAAGAACCCTCTAACTTCTTTTTCAGTAGACGGTGACGACATTTTTGTGATAGCTTTAACTTTGACTAGGTCAACCTCGATCCCTCTCCTGCTGACGATGAATCCTAACAATTTTCCAGGCATAGCGCCAAATGCGCACTTTTGTAGATTTAGACGTAATCTATACTTTCTCAACCTCTCGAACAGCTTCTGAAGGTTTACCAAGTGATCGTTTCGCTCTGGTGACTTGGCTATCATATCATTGACATACACCTCAATTTCTCTGTGCATCATGTCGTGAAATAGTGTGGTCTTAGCTCTCTGGTACGTTGCACCGACATTCTTCAGCCTAAATGGCATGACTCGATAGCAAAAGGTTCCCTAAGGAGTGATGAACGCAGTCTTCTCTCGATCAACCTCTGCCATCTTGAACTGATTGTATCTGGAGAATTCGTCCATAAAAGAAAGCATCCCGTGCTTAGCAATATTATCGACCAAGATGTCCATGTGAGATAATGGGAAGTCGTCCTTCGGGTTCGCCTTGTTCAAATTTCTAAAATCAATGCACATGCGGACTTTTCCGTCCTTCTTCGGCATTGACACAATATTGGCTAGCCACTGCGGGTATTTGGATACCATGAGAAACCTCGCATCATACTGCTTGATGACCTCGTCTTTGACTTTCAACATCCACTCGGGTCGAAGACGTCTCAGCTTCTACTTAACCGACTTCATATCAGGGTAGAGAGGCAACTCATGCTTGACCAAATCAGTGTCTAGACCAGGCATGTCCTCATACAACCAGGCAAAAACGTCTTGGTATGACCGAAGGAAGTCGATCATGCTTTTTCTTTCTTCGGGAGACAGCGACGTTTTGATTTTGGTAATTCGGGGAATCTCCTCAGTTCCTAGATTAACGTCCTCGGTTTCTTCGACAATGGGGGTAGGACCATGCTCAAATTTGGCAAACCGATCAAGGAGCTCATTAGGGAGCTCCTCCAAAGGGATATCCTCGTCCAGACTCGTAACTCCTACCTCTTCTTGTATTTCAACAGGAAAGGGGTCGAGTTTACGTGAGATGGGTATTTCGATTGAGGCTTTTTTTTGTGAGATTTTATCTGAAATTTTAAATGACAATATTTTTGGATTTTATATTTTTTAATATTTTTGAAATTTTTATTTTCTTCGGAGACGGACCCTTGGCAGCACGAGTCTGTGTATATACAAGGTATTGTCTGCCAAGGGCTTATCTCACTTTTTATAAGTTATTTTTTTTTGGGAAACGAGTGCCAAATGTTAGGCCACTCCCCTCTTCCAGGGTTTGGGGCAAAGATGCCCAATTACGTATCTGAGAGGCTGCTCCTTTACCTGTTTGGATGGAGAGTGCTGACTGATACGGCTCTTCGGAGTCAGCCTCCATCATGTTGATCCCCATTTCGTCTGAGATGATATCCTCAAATGTTAATACAGTTTTTGTGGTGATTCACCAAAGGGGGAGTTTGTTCAGGTACGGGCCATCATTCCTCAAAGAGGGATAACACGGCCAAGTCTATCTCCAGGCTGGGAAGGGTGATGTAGGGATTGGTGGGGTGAACTGGTGCTATAAGCTTGTGTGGGGTCAATCGGGTTAGCCCGTTTCGGTCGATCTTCACAACCCCGACACTCACGAATGAATTTCTGATATGAGGCCTAGGACGGGGTATCTCCTCTATGTGGTTTCCCCTAGCTTTTGTAGTTGTCGTGGCACAGGATTTCTCCTTAGCCTCCCATACTTCTTCTTCTGTGGGCTTGTAACCTAGCCCAAATCTGACTTTTTGACTGCCCTTAGCTGTGACGGGCTCCTTTCTGCCTTGTAATCTAGGCCCAAGACCCCTTCCTTTTTTACAGCCCCACTTTTAAAGCATAGCCACTGCTACTACCATTCCACCTCCGGTTCTTGGTACGATGCCCTCGATGGGTTTCGAGAGTATCGTCGACACCTCGTATTAGAAACTGTGGAGGTCAACGTCCTCAGCGGTGTGTGGTACATCCAGCAGATTAGGTTTTTCGATGTTGTTGGTGGCCTTCTCTTTCTCACTGTGCCCCTCACCGATGACCGTGATGATCTTATGCTCAGATGTAAATTTGAGTTTCTGGTACAGTGTGGAGGGTATCGCTCCAACCTCATGGAGTCATGGGCGCCCTAACAACAGATTAAACGAGGATTTGATGTCTATCACTTGAAACAATATGGATGTTATGATCTGAATTTTATGTCTTTGATACACCTAAAATATGTGTATGTGCTTAATATCTTATTCACCGCATGCCTTGACTTTTCAAAACGTTTTATCTAAAAATACATGTTTTGGTTTTTCAAGCTCTTATATTTATTTCTGTCATTAATGGACACAAGTTGTGTAATAGACTACTGGTCAAAAGCATTAAATTCTAGATAAGAGGTCTAGGGATTAAACCTTGTTATGTGTGTTCTAAACCTCTATTTTAGACTTTGAGGTAAAAATCTATACACTCTTCCTTGGTATGTTAGCTTAACACCGGATAATCCCTAAAATGTTATAAATAAGTGTCTTACGGAGAACCCTAAATCATAATCTCATAAAGAGTTCTTCTTAAGAATAGAGCTGTTAGAAACCCTAGAGACCTTAGAGAAGAAATTCTAGATCTACCTTTCTAGAATCTTTCTTTTGGAAGATCGACGAGACGTTGGTGTATATTCTCAAGCGGCTTTCGCCTCCTTCTAAAATCATTATCATTATTGGGATCTCGATCTAACCGTGGTGATACAATCGATCTAGGTATGGAGAAATCATGCTTTCCATTGAACTTAAAATATTAATTTTTTTTAAATAGACTTTTATGTAAATTAGTGAGTTTATTTCATGAATAATGAATGGATGATTAAATGAATGCATGCTATGATTGGTGATCCTTAATGTTGATAATTTTAATTAAGAAGAAGACGATTGAAATTCCACCATATGATTTGATGCATTTTGATGTGTGCTCACGAATTTGAGTCAATCGATTGAGACTGAGAATTCAATCGATTAAGAAAGCAATAGATTGAGTCGGACTCAATAGATTGATACTGAGCACAGAATTATGTCAATTGATTGACGATTGGATGTCAATCGATTGAGGATGAATATTAAAGTAGATACTAATAAATAATATTGTGGTGGAAAAATGCACAGAATTATATCAATCGATTGATTATTGTATGTCAATCTATTGAGGATTAAATGATATTGTTTTGGAAAAATACACAGAATTATGTCAATCGATTGAGGATTAAATGATATTATTTTGGAAAAATACACAAAATTATGTCAATCGATTGACTCTTGGATGTCAATCGATTGAGGGTGAATATTAAATGGTAACAGACAAAACTCAATGGATTGAGTAAAACTCAATAGATTGAGTAGGAGCATGGATTTATGTCAATTGATTGAGAAATCAATCCATTGAGCATAAATAGAATTCAATGGATTGAGAAATCAATGGATTGAGCTAAAATCAATAGATTGAGCCTAAACATGAACTTAATAGATTGAGTGTGAATAGTTAAGTTCTATATTCTAGTTCTTCTCATAGGAGTGTTAGTAAATGTCAATGTTTATACACTATGATCGTATGATATGTACTGTAATGTTTATGCACCATGATTGTGTACACATCAATATTTATGTACCATGATTAAATGCACTTAAATGCTTATGTATTATGATCTTACTCTTATGCACTGTACATATTCCTTGATGATCTATGTAATGCGCAATCAAGACACATAAAATATGATGAAATGTCAAGTAATGATTAATGAGCATTAGACCCAACATCCTGTACATGATGGAGTCTAAGAAGGTATTAGACCCAACATCTTATGTTTGATGGAGTCTAACTAAATATGATTAAGAAGCAATAGACCCAACATCTTGTACGTGATGGAGTCTAAGAAGGTATTAGACCCAACATCTTGTGTAAGATGGAGTCTAACTAAATAAGAGTATGATGAGCATGATTAAGGCCAACGTCTTGAGCGGGACGGAGTTTGACATGCAATAAATGATATGATTCATTAGACCTAACGTCTTGAGCATGACGGAATCTAACTAAACAAGTGATAAGCATGATTCATTAGACCCAACGTCTTGAGCATGGCGGAGTCTAACTAAACAAGTGATAAGCATGATTACGACCCAACGTCTTGAGCATGATGGAGTCTAACTAAACAAGTGATAAGTATGATTACGACCCAACGTCTTGAGCGGGATGGAGTCTAACGTGCATTAAAGGATAAGAAAGATGAATTTAAAAGAAATGATGCATTCATGTAACATTGATATCCATATTTATGTTCAGTTTATTTCAGTTTATTGAGATTATACCTGCCACATGCACACACACATGAAATATACCAAAATGTTCATATGACTATGACTAATATTTTATGCTTCAATGGATTGCATGCCTGGTCCATACAAGTATAAACTTACACCCCTTGTTAATATGGGTGACCAGATGAGACAGGTGTAGCCGATAACAGCGTATGGATCTATGGCGATGAGATGGCACGGGGTGCTCAGGATACTGAACTGAATGGCGATGATGGCTTCGTGGCCTAATTATCTATTTTCTTTTCTAGTTATTATTATTACTTTTAAATAAATGAGACATTGATCAGTTAGTATTTTATTAAGACTGTTTAAGCTTTTATCATGTTAAACTTGTTATTAGAATAAGAACATTATCATGAGTTTTATTTGATTAATTAATGCTTTAAAGAAATTTTATCTTCTGCTGTTTAAGGCGTTTTTATCGCCTTATTATATTTTCATGGTTTATGATATGAAGGAACGGTCTAAGATTTTACAATCAGAGGTTGTGAGATCTCGGGTCGGTACAATGGAGAAGGTCATTCGCTCAATTAATAGCTCAAGATCAACTTCTCTCATTATCTCTCTTCGTGTGTTATCAAAACCTCGGGCGCTAGTTCTTATGGGTCTCATCATACAGGGATCTATTCTAATCTTTGTGGCGGTTCTCAGCGGGCATATGTTTAACGCAGATCCATTATCGATCAAAATCAGCGAGATTATCATATATCCAGACTCAACGGTTATATTCAAAGATTTTGAGTGACTACCTCCTTCCTCAGGTAAATCAGCATCAGAAAATGAAATGACATTTGGAGCTATCACTTGACCAATTATTTGCTCGACTTCATTTGGGCTAACCTGAAGTGATACATGCGCATTCTTTAACGCCCCCATTAACGCTTGGAAATGGAGTGGGGACGTCATCAATAGATCCCATACAGTAATATGGCAGACATTCTTCTCAACTGAGTCTCCAGTATATGTTCTCGACTCATTTTCTCGAAAGGGTTCACTGTGCTGTCTTTCTTTCCTTCAGGTTGGGCTTGTGCTGCTGTCGGTGCTTCTGGTTGCTTTGAAATCTTTCCGAATTGGGTCACAAAGTCCACTGCCCCTTCTCTGTGGCTACCAGCGTTGACATATGTTTGTTCGTAACTCAGCGCGAACTGATGAGGATCATAGGTCGGTCCCGAGATCTGAAACGGTATAACTGTCGGTATTGGAGGCGCTTGCACTGCTGGCTCAGGAGGTGTGGGTAACACTTGATTTACCTTGGTGATAGCTGGTTGGGTGGCAAAATTGGGTCGGATGGGGGTGGTGAAGCTCGAGGATGGTGGCATTGGAGGAAAAGGGGTGAAAGTAGGTCATTGGTAGCTGATAGGTGCCGACGGGGGATTTGGGGTATGATGGGCCATCGGGTAATTGACGGGGGTGGTGGTGTATGGTTGGTATGCATTTATATGCACATAATTGACAGGAGTGGGTGGTGGAAAATAAACCCTAAGATTTAAGGGTTTAGCTTATGGAGTTGGGCTGGGAAAATAGTCGGCTAAATTCAGGGTTCAATCACCCCGACATTTCTTTCTTCACAGTTCCTTGGTAATGGCACCACATAGCTCTCCCGATCACTGATGTAATCAGACGGATCAAATTCAAATTCTTCCTCATATCCCTCTACCATCCTGATGGTGGGTCTGGGACCTGCTCCTCCGGTAGGATGTGGGGGCAACGACACTTGGTGGATGTTTGCGTGCTGGTTTACTTGGGAAGGTGCCGATGGAATAATTTTTTTGGTGTCTATTAAATCTTGGATCGCGTGCTTCAATGGAAAGCAACGATCAGTTGGGTGACCCGAACCCTAATGGAAATTACAGTTGGTATTATGGTCATGATTCTTGGGGATCAGGAGAGGAGGTTATGGTTGATGAATAGTGACTAATCTATTTTCCACTAATAAAGGTAAAAGTACACTTAATGGTTGTCCTAGGGGTGTGAACACTCGGTCATAGCGGGCCCTCTTCTGTTCCGGGGTCATTTGCATTCCTTGCCCATTCCCTGTTCTCTGCATCTACTCCGTTCTGATTGGCGCTGGCGGGGCCGTTTGAAATTGGCATAGAGTTATATTGTTATTGGGCCTGGTGTTGGCGATGTTTTGGACATCGGCCTCGGTTCTCTTCTCATTCCTCTATTCTGAAAATCTCCTAACCCCACTGGCTCCGCTTGGTACGTTTTTATTCAGACGACCTTCCCTGATGGCATCCTCATATCGATTAGCGTTCCTTACCAGATCAGCAAAGCTGGACTATTGCTGGTACACTAAAAAGTCTGAGATTACTGGCAGGGTGTTCTTGGAGATCATCTCTATCTGTTCATTATCAGGTATTATGTTTCTGACCTGAGTTGCTAGTGCTCTCCATCGCCCAAAATAGTCGTTGAAGGTCTCATTTGTGTTTTGCCTCAGACAGGCTACGTCTGACCTACGTGGCTCAATGTCTATATTGTAGACATATTGTTCTTAGAACAGGTGCGTCAAGTCCTTCCATGTCTTCATCATAGATGGTTCTAAGGATGTGAACCATCTCAAAGCCGGACTGGTCATTGAAAGACCTTCATTAACAGCCTTTCATCCCCTCCATACTGGCGCATGTCCCCACAGTAGGACTTCAGGTGCGCTATGGGATTGCCGGTGCCGTTGTATTTGTCAAAGGCCGGCATTTTAAATTTGGGAGGCAAGGGGACCTCAGCAAACAAACACAAATCTATGAAGTTTGTGGCGTGGATTTTGGCACCACCCATTTTCATTAACTGCTTCTATATTTTATCCAACTGTTCTTTCAGCTGCTCTTATTCCTTGGATACGGGAGCTGCTTTCTCGACATACGGTTGGACTTCACTCTAGGTTACCAAGAGGTGGGCAATTATGGGAGGAGGGTTAAGGCTGGTCAATGCCCCAATATAGGCTCCACTATTCCTAATCTCATCCTCTTCATACTGTTGGTCGACATAGTGTGCAGTGAGGGTGGGATTCTCTTGTTGATGTTGCATGGACTGGGTGAGAATGGCATGAATGGGGGCTGGATGAGCCTATTGGGGATGAGGAAAAGTTTGTTAGATGATGGGACGAGTGGAAGTTAAATTTTGGAGTGGGGCCTGATGAGGCCATTGAGCATGGGGGAAGGTTTGAAGCTGACTTTGGGATGTAGGATATGAGTAAACTGGGGTTGATGTAATGCATGGGTTTGAGCAGGGTATGATGGTTGTGAATGGGTGAATTTTTGGAGGGATTGTGAAGGGGATTGGTGTGAGGTTCCAAGGTTTTGGGCTATGAAGCCTTGGGAGGGTTGGGTCATGAAGCCTTGGTCATGATGGATTTGGGGCATGGGCCATTGGTGGGTTTGGGCCATGGGCCCTTGATGAGTTTGGGCATGGGCCCTTGATGGGTTTGGGCCATGGGCCCTTGGTGGGTTGGGCCATGGGCCATTGGTGGGTCTGACCCATGGGTCTTGGTAGGTTTGGTCCATGGGCCCTTGATGGGTCTAGCCCATTGGGCCTTGATGGGTCTGAGCCATGAACCCTTGATAGGTTTGAGTCATGGTCCCTTGATAGGTTTGGGCCATGGGCCATGGGCCATTGATGGTTTTGGGCCATGGGCCCTTTGTATGTGTGAGTGGTGGGGCTTTGGGCCAATGGGCTTTGAGGTATGTGGGAAATGAGAGTTTGGATGGTGTGGATGATGCGGGGTTGATGGGGGTCATGGAGGAGTGAGACATAGAGACTTGATAGAGTCTCAGATGGATTCATGGGTGTGTAGTATAGATGAGAGGAGATGTGTGGGGAGGCCTTCCATCTATTGTAGGCTTGGACCATTTCTTCCATCATGGTCATGGAAGGGGGATCGGATGGAGACGAGTTTTTTGAGGTTTAGAGGGTCGTGGATGGGGTGGATGTGGAGGGTAAATTGGGTATGATCCCGATAAAATCGGGCATGACCTGGGTAGGGGATGAGATATGGGGTGGATTGGAGGAATGAGGTGGGGCATTGGAAAAGGGGGATGGGTTGGGAATGTATGAGGATGATGAAGGGTAAGGTATGGATGTTTGGGAAAAATCGGGCATGGCCCGGGTAAAAACGGGCATGACCTGGGTAGATAGGGGGATTTGTGGGCGGTTGGATAGGGTGGAGGTGACATATGTGAATGAGGGCGGATCGGGCCTATATGGGGAAGATGGAAAATGGGGCATGGATGTGGATGCGGGAAGTTGGGTGGATGAGAAATAGGGTACGTTGGATGGGTTTTAAATGGGTGTGGAAGGGAGGCGAGATGTGTTGAAGATGGCCATGGATGGAGGTATGGCTTGGGAAAATGATGGGGAATGGGGAGTCGAATTTTGGATATTTTGGGAAGTGGTGGAAGGGAAAATAGGGGCATTGAGCGGGCCGGTTATGGTGAGGTTTGAATGAGTGAGGGGGGTGGAATTAAAAGCCTCTTCGGTATGGGAATGGGTTGAAGAATGTGGCGAGGACGAGTCGGGATCGGCATAAGCCGAGTCCACGGTCCACGACACTTCTCGGTATCGGGTTGGGTACGGGTGCCTTGGATGGGGCCCGTAAAGCTTCCTCCTTCTCCCCCTATGGGATGACGGAGGGTACGATAATGTCGTTGTGCCGGCACCACAAACACTCTAGTTTTTAGGTTTTTTTATTTTTAATTTTCTTTCTAGTTGGATTTTTATAAGCGAAAATAAAGGTTTCGAGGCCTTGGAGTTCCCTTCTCGGGTGGCTCTAATATCCTAATTTAGGATCCGGCGACGATTTCGAAGCACTTCAGAAGAATCAAAGGAAGACCTTTAATCTATTGAAGGCATGGAAATCGATGCGGACAACTCGATCCCCCGAAATGAGTCAAAGAGAAGTTTCCTTCTTTTGACTGGCGGGGGTGTATTGGGTGTCAGAGATGGTGAGGCCCAAACAGAGGCACTAGGACACTAATTGAGGGACTCGAGATGTGAAAAAGGCCACAGATTCGGGCTGCTGCTGTCCAAAATAGACTTGGCGCAACTAATACATGTGCCAGGTCAAAAATGCCCCTATTTTAAGCTGCGCAACTATTAGTTGCGCCAAAGTAAAACTGGCCAGATTTAAAGCTGACACAACTAATAGTCACACCAGTGTTAATTCTGGGATTTTTGTACTGGCGCGACTATTACTTGTGCCAAGCTAAAATGAAGTTCCAGACTTCTTGACAGCAACAAACAGCAACCCAAAATGAGTCTCTTTTTAGTTTTTTGTGGAAGCTGGGCTTCCGGGAACTGACTGATTTTTTTTTTAGTGAATCGTTCTCTCCTTACCGAACCTAAGGGTTTGAGTCCGGTATAACTCGCTGGTGTGCTCCCCAAAGGGTTTTAAGTTTATAGGAATAGGTGACCCACGCGATATACCTTTGGCGCAAGCGCCTTTTCAGATACTAGGTGGGCTGGGACTTTTCTGAATCACCACCACTAGGGGCTGCCGCCATGCTAAGACTCGGGTGGTTGTATGTGTGCCTAATAACCCAACTCTTTAAAAATCTACCCCGTAAAAAAATAAATTGATTAAGTCCCCTTTCTTGGTTCAGTTTTAATTTTTTTTTTTTCAACAAAAATTTTATGGAAGTTTCTTAAGTCCAAAAATCGGGGGTGATGATACAGTGCCATCACTACGGGCCGGCGTCTACTATTAGGATATGATTGCACAAGTAGGCCTGCCAATCGGTTAAGGCAAAATAATGGAAAATTAAAGAAAAGTAAATGACAATGCGCAAGTAGGCCCACCGATCGACTAAAATGCTAAAATGACGAAAATGTAAAGAAATTGAATGCAGTGCGCATGTAGGCCCGCCAAACGGCTAAGGCTCGTAAGTGACGTAAAAGTAGGGATAAGTAAAATGACTTAATCGGATGGGTGAGTAAAAATAAAATAAAAAATAACAATAAAATGTTAGTAAAATAAAAAATAAAGAGGCTAAGTTCAAGGGGAAGCTCTACTAGCTACTCCCTAGCAAAGTTACCATCTGTGCAATCGTTGGATTTTTGACGATCCTGTCATGACGATGCGTTCTCTAACGAAAAATATAGAGTTGCCACCCGGAGCTTTTGGTGTCTCGGAAAACCTATATCATTTTTATAAGCACCGAAGTGTAACAAATATGACTCTGAATCCGGTCCACACCAAAGGTTCTTGGATGGGGCTTCGGTTATCGATTGGGAAGGTGTTAGGCACCCAATCAACCCACTAAATGTGGTCTCTACTTAAGGCCAAAACAAGAATGATAAAAAAAGAAATGAAAGACTTCCTCTTGCCCAAATGAGTCTTAAAATCCTATTTGTATCACTCTGTTCCTACCGAAAATTCGGCGGCGTAACGGCACAAATGGGAGAATAGAGGAGAAACCGAGAAGGTAGAAGAATAGAGGGGAGAGCCGGAGCTCTCGGGCCCTTGTTGTACTGTTGTGGAGCCTTGCGTTGGCTTGCTTCGGTGAGCTTTTGAAGGCTTGTATAGTAGGGAATGAGGTTCTAACTCCTAAGGCTTGATAGCTAAGAGGTAGAGGGAGAAGGCAAATGGATAGCACACACCTAAACTAAGGGATCTAAGGTGGAAAATATGGCTCAAAGGAGGTTTTGGAATTCTGGATTTTGTATAGAAATGGTGTACCGAAGGGAGAAAGATCTTCTCACTCAAGTTCTTTCTCTTTTAAGCAAATTTTCTCAACCTCTAACCCAAGGGGAGGGGGGTTCTATTTATTGGAAAAGGGTGTGTTAGGAGGCTACTTAGAGGCTAAGCACGATTAGAAATTAGGTAATCTAACATCTAAGGTTTTCTAGGGTTTTTAGAGCCTTGAAATATGTGAAGAGGTGCTCCAATGGTGGATGATTGGATGAAGCTTTAAACCATTTAAGGGGTTGTACATAGATAGTAAATGAGTGTAACAGAACTAGCAAAACACACCCCAAAGATCAAGATGGTCAACAAGTCAAACCCCAAAATCAATTTTTGAGGCAAAAATCAGAGGTTACTGTTCATATGTCTGGCGCAAACATATGTACAGTAAAACAATGGAGCTCAATGTCTGGAAGTTGGCTGCTCGCGGGGGTGGGGTCCACTTTATAATTGGCGTAACTACTAGTTGCGCCAAATCCTTATAGGGGTTCTCCTAAAATTACCATTTTGCCCTTCAGATTCGGAATGCAATATCTTCCTGTGTGCAACTCCGATTGGGGTGATTCTTGGCCTGTTGGAAAACTGAGGATCTCTACTTTTCAATGGTATGAGATTCGATCGTAGTAGAAGGTTGCAGCTAGTCCCGGTGCACCACTCTTCAACCATAGCTTGGGAAAGCTAGGTTTAGGTCCGGAATGGGTTCTAAGGGTTAGGATTGATTTCTGAGGGTTGAGAAGGTTCCTAAGATCTAGGGTGATTCCTAAGGGTCTGAAAGGATTCCTAAGTTTTCGGAAGGATTTTTAAGGGTTCCATACATGCAATCAAAAGCTTAGAGACGCGCCTCTCTCAAAGTGTGCTCCGATCAGGCTTTGGGCCAAATTTGGGTGTCTACACATATTTTATAATGGTCATTATTCAATTGCACGAATGATCCTAATTCTCTAATAGACACAATTCTTTAGTTGACACATGCGCCAATAAGAAAATAAAAAACTGCTACTTGAACTATTTAGATTGGTCACAAATGTACACCACATGTTAGTTATGACATTTGATAGTACAAGGTCAAATGAACACTTTAAACTTTGGTGACTCCAAATTATTCCTTTCGAGAATAATCTATAAACTAGAGAAGAGGGTGACTACCATTTCCATAGCCTACATTAATTGATACTGCCGTCACGTGTAGAGCCATGTGGTGCCACATGGCACATTCTTTGCCAATCCAACTCTTTAAAGTGGTTTATGACGCTAACTTCATATAGCTTAAAATATTTATCATAATTAATTAGGAACAGTGGCCCGTGTTAAAGAGCCCAAATGTAACAAGGATGTGCTGGAAAAATAAATTGAAAATTTATTTTCCACCGTTTGCTGTTGTTTGGCAATAGGCGTAGGGCTGATAGAGAAAATACAAAATTTCTCCGAATTTTATTTATTTATTATTATTATTATTATTTTTTCAATAAAAAAAATTATTGAAAACTAATTTTATACATGCACTATAAAAATGCTTAGGTCTCCGTATTATTTATTTCAAATTATATTGAATAAGGATAAACTTATTTAGCCCAAATATTTATCAAACATTATTTAAAAATCTTCCTAAGGGCTACAAATGAAAATCTGCATTTTTCCCAACAAATGCATTCTCTCTTACAAATTCTTAAATTAGGCCTAATATTTTTAAAGTATTATTATTTATTTTTTCAGATTATATTGAAAAAGGATAAATTTATTTAGCCCAAAATTTTTACCGAACAACACTTAAAAAATTTCATGCGTCCTACAGATGTATTATTCCTTACAAATGAAAATATGCATTTTCTCCTACAAATTCCCAAATGAGGACTAATGGCGGACAGTTTAGAAAAATAACCTTAAAAAACAAATGTTTTAGCAAAACATTTCAGAACTTGAACGTTTTAAAAAAAATAATGTTTTCACAGTTTTTTAAAGTTCTGAAATTCATGAAAGCATTATTTTTTTAATGAGGATTTGAGATCTCACGGATCATCTCTGAACTTCAAAAAACTATGAAAGCATTATTTTTTTAAAACATTTAAGTTTTGGAGTTTTTTGCTAAAAAGTTTGTTTTTTAAGGTTGTTTTTCTAATTTTCCCATTAATGGCCCCATATGACTTATTATGAGTCCATATTTGACCATTTTACTGATATTTAAAATCATGGCCATAAAATTATAAAGGGTTGTAAGCCATTAAGGGATTGCCCAATGGTTGACTACTTGGATTTGCCGACATGGGCCCAACTGATTTTATGCTAGGGAAAATTGAAATATTATTTGGGAGAATTATAAATGGAGGACAAAGTGCAGGTGGGTACGCGACTGGCTGCTCGATCTGCTTTAATTGAGTCCCACCACACTTGCAGCCAATTGTGTCGCGCCACAGCAGTCGCGATCGGACCGATCTACATCCGATACCCATGTATAAATGATCCAACCCAAGGATTTGGGATCGTTTGGGCCAAAATCGATCCGGATCGGGCTCGGCCGAAATTTGAAACCTTGTTGGGAACTGAATTTTTTTCTGCTACCTTTTCTTCTCCATGTTCTCTCTCTCTCTCTCTCTCTCTCTCTCTCTCTCTCTCTCTCGATAAATATTCTCCCAAGTGGAGAACTTGAGCGTCTTCTTTAGTTCATCAGAAGCTTTGAAGCACCACACTACAAAAAATAAGACTATTAGCGGCAGTTTTTTGCTGCAAAAAACTGCCGCTAACAAAAACACTATTAAGACTATTAACGGCGAGTGTATTAGCGACAGTTTTTTTATTAATAGCGGTAGTGTTTGGCTGCCGCTAATAATCATATTTTTTATAGTGCCAATAAAGTAATATGAAGGAGCCATATGCATAGTTGATATAAGCGACGGTGGTCAGGTCATCGATGGTTCTGAAGATTGCGAGGGGTGTGGTGAGCGTCGGGAAGATAAGGCATAGGGTGGGTAATATCTTTGATCTCTCATTTTTCTGGTGCACAATTTTAAGAAATACAGAGCGGAAAAGAGAGTGGAAGGTGAGTCACTCGAAACCATGAGGGTTAAGAATATAAGGTTTGGGAGATTGGGTGGTCATAAAAATTTTAAAAATATGAAAAAGGATACTGTTATACTCACCCCAAAAGGCTGTTTTCTCATCCTTACCTCTTCCAGCCACTGTGTATTGAATACGTTTGAAATAGGTGAATCTGTGCCTATTAAAAAAGGAAAGAGAAATATGACTATTAGTGATAGCAAAAACTGTCACTATTAACAAAAAAATTGCCGCTACTAGTTCTGTGGGCTGCCCCTACAGCCCTAACATGTAAAACACCTTATTTTTGTAGTATGAATCTTTGATTGTACGTCGTCAGAGTCTACGAGCACCCAACCGTCCCCCGATATTGAGGGCCCAGAGCGTAGATACGTATCCTAAGGGCGTAAATGCAAGAGTCCCTTAATTAAAAGCAATGGTTTGGATGATCAAGTGGAAAGCCAATGGGCAAGAGGTAGGAAGGTTCGTACTGGGAGTGCAGAATACGCTGTGACCCTTTGTTTTAATTTGTCATTTTAGTGTAGTTGAAGTCTTGAAGGTACGAAGGACGTAGGAAGGTCAGATTTAAGCTACTATTACCAGCAAAGTTGGTGAAATAGGCCACAAGGCATGCCATTAAGAATTTGTACGACTAATTAAGAGAGGATATCAAGGGAGAACGACTACCGGAGGAGGTAAGAGAGAAGGGATAATGGCTGACCCACATTTAAACACAAAATTGTGTTTAAATAATCTTTCACCATTAGAATATTATTTTTTATCTCCCATCATTGAAGTGTGATTAATCGTTGTGTCGTGTGGCATATATTTATGAGCAATCTAAATTGCCCAAGTGCCAATCCATCATTGGAATTTGTCCATCCTGGCCAAAGGATCATGCTTGTAAGTGAATGTAACTCATCTGATTGGGGAACTTTAATATCAACCATCAAATTAATTAAAAACAACCATTGGTATAAGAGTGCATAGATCGGATGGTTTGAATCTCCCCAAAAGTATGATTTTTGGACTCATAGCCCTTCAACTGATGATGTCTCACTTTAACGGTATGGATTTCCAAGATCATAAGCTAATAGATGGTGTAAGATCGTTTAAACACCATGCGATGTTTAAATGACGGTCAATAGAGTAAGTCCCTTTATTTATTTGAATGATTGAATCTTGTGATGTGATAATGATAAAAGGTTTAATTTTTATAATCTTTCTTTAAGTTTCAAATTTTATTAATTTCTGACTATTATGGGGATCCCATCATTTAAAAAAGTGATGGTACACTCATGGTCTCAAGATCTATTCGGTGTACGATTGGGGTGAAAACAAACTCCATCGTCCGATTCCAAATAATTTAGTGTGTTCCAAGGGGTTTGGGCGTAGGCGACTAAACGCCTTCAGTAATTTGATGGTCCAGATGCAAGGTCATGCGATCATCATTATCACCCTAGTAAGGGTGGCTATAGGCCGGGCTTGAACCAAGCAAGGGTAGAACCAAGCCCAACCCGTTAGGTACGAACTTAACCCAAGCCCAACACAAGCCCATAGCAGGCTTATGATCCCAAGCCCAAGTCTGGCTCATAATAAACTTCCAAAGCCCAAGACCGGCCCGGCTCGACCCATTTATTTGTAAATTATTTATTGATTTACTAAAATTAAAAACTCATACCATGCAAATATCCAATAAGAAGCTAATATCTATTTCCAAGGAAGTCTAAAGCTTAAAAACCGAAAATCTATAGTTCTTTTAAGTGTATTTTTTAAAATATTAAAGTGAAGCTTAATTTAACCATCATATGAGAGCCCAACAGGCCTAAGAGCTTAAGCCCAAGCCCATCCTGTGTAAATTTCAGGCTTAAAGTGTTAGCCCAAGCTCGGCCCACGGGCTTTATTTCAAGTCTAAACCTTCCTTAAATTGGGTCAGGCCTAACGGGCTGGGCTGGGCTATAAGGCCCACCCTAGCCTTGTCCCATCTATTTGTGGTTTTGGCTATAGGGGGGTTCTGTTTCTTTTTCACTTGTTTATGTTTGGCATTAAGCTCCTTGTAACTCCACAATCCTCAATTTCGTATTTTTTCATTATATCACTTTTATCTGCTTCCTTCTAAGTCTTCCTCTTCTGCTTGTGCATATGATTATCCCTTATCTCTAGTTAAAACCTTTTCATTAGTTTTTAAACATGTGGCGTGATACATGGAATTGCACTAGGCCTCCAAACGCATTGACCCCCAAATCTTAGGCCCAGTTTGGCAACCCTTTTCAAAAAAGCACTTTTCAAGAAAAAAATGTTACATAAGAAGCAACATGATGTATTATTTAAAAAGTAACATTGCCATTTTCTATTTTTAATAAATCAATATTTGAGAAGTAGCTTTGAGCTTTGTCTCTAAAACACCATTTTCAAAAGCAGGAAACACTTATTTCATCTGGAGGTGCATCAAATCTTAGACAAGTTTTGTTTGACTTTTGCCCCGTGGCGCGTCGGTGGATGGCTCGACGGTCCATACTCCTACAGTCATGCATGGAAGGTATCTATTAACAAAGAAAGATGCTCAGCCTGAGTATCCTATAATAGGTCTCTATACTTCACTAATTATTCTTTAAAAAAATGCAAAATAGAAAAGGGAATGATTATATGCTAATACTACAGAGAAATTGTTCAGAGCTGCGTGATGTCAATGGTTGAAAGTGGGGACAAACATCACTTTTGACAAAAGATGGGTGGACCCACTAAAAAAGTCACATTCAATTTAGAGGTAATTAGGCTCAAAATGATGATGACTTTCACCATGTCAGATAGTTTTTTGGCATTCGACCATCCATGTTCTACAAACTGTTTGTTGTTGTCTAATGGGGATTGACTGGTAAGGGATGGTTTTACAAAGTGTAGGTGGGTAATGTGGCATGACGTAATTGGCTGCACCGATTTACATTAATTAAACTGTGGCCCACCACACTTGCAGCCAATTGCGTAGTGTCATATTAGTGACCTTCACATTGTGTACATAAAATTTGTCCTCTATATGATACTGTCCTATTATTTGGAATTGAATGCTGACTTGGTCTTGGCTGACATCGGGCCAGATAGATTTAAGCCTGTCAAAAAGGAAACCTAATTTTGGGCTTAAACAGGGCCCAAGTCCAATCAAGAATATATTTGGCCATCCCGGGCCCCTCCTGAATCACACCCAAACTACTGAAAATCCCAAACCATTGAAAAAGATTAACAAGTGGGTAAACACCAAACTACTGAAAAAGATTAAAAGGTGGGTAAACTTTATTTTTACTCAAGCAAAAAACAGATGAAAAGTACCGAGATCTGATTAGAATTCTCTAATGGCCACTCATTTTATACTGCGTTGCCCAGTCATAAAAGTCGAGCAATGCAGCCAGAATCTTGACTGAACAATGGGGCCCAAGCTACCACTGCTCATGAATCTTGACTGAACAATGGGGCCCAAGCTACCACTGCTATCCTTAATGACGGTTTTCCTTCGGGTATTTATGGAAAGGTAGTCGGCATTTGGTGACGCCGTGGAGGAGGGTATAATTATATTACGTCATCATTTCCTTCCATCTTTATCTCTGTAACCTTATATAATTATATTTCAAATCTGTGCCATGTGGAACCCCTCCGATGTCAGACCCATGATCTGAAAACGGTTCGTAGTTTAAGCACAAAAAACTAGAGTAGAGAATAAAGGAGGAAGCCATTACTTGCACACGCTTTTAACCAAAACAAGTGCAGTTTAAATGTTAGGTACCTTTGCGCCCAAGTCCCATACCCTTCGGAAGCCATTGATTGCTTCACATCACATGATATAGACCGAGTTTCACCTCTATATTCCACAGAATAGGTCTTGAGAATCAGTTTTTTATTCCATGTGTTACGTATTCTTAAAATATATGTCTCTTGAATCATATGACACACATTATGCTCAAATCTAAATTTAGGGCCATATTTGGAGATATGTGACACATGTAATAAAATATTGACAATCTAATAGTTGCGTCATAATCTCAAGATCTATTGTGTGGAATATCGGGGCAAAACACAATCTCCATCCTCAAATCCGAAGCAATCAATGATTTTCAACGAGTTTGGGTTGTGGGCTCATTCAGAGAAAAGCGTGGGCGTGAACACCCTATATGTTATCTTTAAGTTTACGGTCATTTTTTCTCTCTACGTGTTTTCTTGCATTACACCATTTTCTTTTCGGATAATGTTAAATGGAGGACATATTTTTTATGCAGACAAAGTGCAGCGGCTAATGTGGCGCAATGCAATTGGCTAGAAGTGCAGTGAGACTCGATTAATTCAAGTCATTGCAGCCAATCACATCGCGCCATGTCAGCCGCCCACACTTAGTGATCAACAAGTCTGTCCTACGTTTGTAATTTTCCTTTCTTCTCTATGTTCTCTCTCTATGCATTCTCTTTTTTTATACCATTTTCTTCTCCATGTTCTCTCTCTCGGCTCTATGTTGTTTTGTCTCCTTGTCTCTCTCTTCATCTCCCTCTCGATTAGGGCTGTGCATTTTTTGGACCAAACCGACCGAACTGTCGGGTTTGGATGGGTACCGGTTTGGGTTTGATTTGGAAAAAAGGAAAACCAAAAAGTTTGGTTTGGTTTCAGGTCCAAGTCTCCCCAAGCCGAAACTAACCAAACCGAACCGAATGTAATTTGTATATATATAGGCGGGGGTTTTGATTAATTTTAAAGGGCATTTAAGTAAAATACATATTTTTATATAAAACTCTACAATTGTCTTTAACCTATTCCTAAATCTTAAAGCGATAAAAAAGAACTTATAGAAAAATCGATTGAGAAATTGAGAAAATTTTGATATACAAGTGGAACTTATAGGAAAATCGAAACTGACCGAACTACACCGAACCAAATCGAATCAGGTTGATTAAATTTAAGAGTTGGAAAATTTGATTTGATTTGAAAATCTAAATATCGATTATGACTGATTTGATTTATTATGTTAATCTAAAATCGCGAAAACCGAACCGCATACGCTCATACTCTCGATAAATATTGACTACCTTAGAGAGACAAGGTCGGCAGAGTAGAGTGAACAAGAATTTGACAAAACCGCCAAAATTAGTGGCTTGGTGGTTTTGAGTAGAGGAAAGTCATCATTTACTATTAAAAGGAAAGTGCATCGTCATAGATATTCATTCCACTAACCAATAGGGCCCCATTGCCACATCATGAATGGAATTGAAAAGTGCATTCGTCATAGATATTCATTCCACTAACCAATAGGGCCCCATCGCCACATCATGAATGGAATTGAATTGAAATAAACGCGGTTAACAAAAAGGTCGGAGAATCATCTACACATAATAAATACGGCACTTTAGAAAATAATGCCTCAAAATTAAATTTTTTAACAAAAAAGACTCGGCTTCAAACATTTTAGAAAAATGGTGCTTTCACGAATTTTAAAATTTTAGAAAATTGTGAAAGCATTGTTTTTCTAAAACGTTTAAAAAAAAAAATACTTTCACGATTTTTTGAAGTTCAAAAATCTGTGAAAGCCCTATTTTTCTAAAACGTTTGAAGCCGCGTCTGTTTTACTAAAAAGTGAAAGTTTATTTTTGAGGCATGTTTCTCTAATTATCCCTAATAAATAAGTGGTATAATTTATGAAGGTTTCGTAATAAATAAA